>OY796887.1:11402232-11952362 GCA_963680785.1 Diplosoma virens | reverse complement strand
ATAGTGTCGCCGGAACTTGAATTTATATCTGAAATCTACGTGAAATGTTAATCAATGTGATATCAAATTTGTCATTCGAATCAATAGGGAACATGGTCAAAATAAACCTTGAATTAGAGTAAATCGAAATCACTTTAACTCAAAATGTTGTCGACGCTAATTGTTATCTCGTATAGCGGGGGTCATTCAAGTACATTTTGTTGAAAAGTTAATATAGTGTCGCCAAAACTTGATTTTATATCTGATGTCTACGTTAAATTCTGATCAATGTGATATTGAATTTGTCATTCGAATCGATAGGGAACATGGTCAAAATGAACTTTCAAATAGCGTAAATCGAAATCACTTTAACTTAAAATGTTGTCGACGCTAATTATTATCTCGTAAAGCGGGGGTCATTCAACTGTATTCTGTTAGGAAGTTAATATGGTGTCGCCGGAACTTGAATTTATATCTGATATCTACGTGAAATTTTGATCAATGTGATATCAAATTTGTCATTCGAATCGATAGGGAACATGGTCAAAATGAACTTTCAAATAGCGTAAATCGAAATTACTTTAACTCAAAATGTTGTCGATGCTAATTATTATCTCGTAAAGCGGAGGTCATTCAAGTGCATTTTGTTCGAAAACTAATATGGTGTCGCCGGAACTTGAATTTATATCTGAAATCTACGTTAAATTCTGATCAATGTGATATCAAATTTGTCATTTGAATCGATAGGGAACATATTTTAAATTAATCCTGAATAGTGGAAGATTGTTGCTCTCTTTTGTAGCATAGAAATGAATGAAGGTTTGCGTCATTTGCGTAAGGTTTTTTCGCTTTTTTTCTTTTTTCTGTAAGATATGAGAGTTATTCTGCTAGAATCACAGTGGTGATTTCAGTTTGGTTTGTTTTCATTTAGACATAAGAACTACCTGCGATAGGACTTGATAGAATAAATCTTAATATATTTTCAAAATACAACCGATTTTTCTTGGAATTGATCTTACTTATACAAAACTTTTTAAACTTACGTTGGTCTTCTTTGACTTCAAATGTTATGGTTAATTTTAGAAAATTTAGTTGGTAAAGTGAATTAAAACGTTTAGTTTTATGATGAATTTTCTTATTAAAAGTGAAAAAATGTAAAACTTTTTAACATAAACGGTTGTATTTGACTGGCGATTAAACTAAGCGTAAAGGCCCGTTCACACACAATGAGACCAACGAGACATTGAAAAAAACCAATCAATGCGACATTTTAGATTGTGTTTGTTTTATTATGACGTTCACACACAATGAACCGGTCTCATTGGTTTCAATCACAAATTTTAGATTTCTATCTAAAAAGTCTCATTGACAAATGTCATTGAGACATTTTGCTTCAATGAAAAAACTAGTTAGCCAGGTCTTGCTAAGCTAGTTATTTAGCAAATTTACTGGTTTTTAATTTTTTTTTGACGGTTTGTGACGTTTTACACATAAAATGATAGGTAAATATAAAATTCTAGGTATAGAAAAGTATAAAAAAAATTTAATCACTGGTTTTTAGTGAAAAAAAGACTGTTTTATCATCAAATTTAGACAGAAATTTTTTGAAAAAAAAAATTTATTTAATTTTTCTTTGGAATTGCACTTAATGCTGCTTAAATGTTGGTATAATTTTTTTAAATAAATTTTTCTTGTTATTTCATCTTATTTTTCACAACTTTGAATATTTTTAACCTAATTAAATTTTGACTTGGTGCTCCAACACTTTCAGTCAAATTCAGTCATTGCTAGTTTTGGATGTTTTTTGTTAAATAAAAGAAAAATAGGCAATTTTCCTGCTAAAAATAAATAGTATAGCAACTTACAAAAAAATATAAGGCTAAAGGTTTTTTTTAGATGAGAAAATTGTTTAATACTTTAAGAATAAGCTATTTTGTATACATTTTTAAGTTTTTTTTTTAATTAGTTATTATTCTGGCTTTTGTCCAGCTACAGTTAATTGTATGAACCTGTGAGTTTGTAATAGATCCATAATTTTTACAATAATTGCATTTCTTTTGTGACCTTTCAAATAAATGATTTCAATCAAAGCAAATAATTACAATCTTCTAATGTTTGGTTAAAAAACATTGCCTGGTGCTTGCTTTATTTTGTATAAAAATGAATAATGAAATTTATTGCATTTAAATATTGTTTTTAATAGTTTTTTTATTTGTACTAATAAGACGTTTGCTCACAATGAAATTAGCAAGACATAGAAGCCAATGAATCAATCCAACCTTCAGGTTTTTTTTTATTATGATGTTAACACATAAAAATTACATTGGTCTCATTAATTTCAATGACAAATAGACATAATAGATTTGTATCTAAAAAGTTTCTTTAGCAAATGTCATTGCGACTTTTTGTTTCATTGAAAAAACTAGTTGACCAAGTCTTGGTAAATTATTGGTTTTCAGTTTTTTTGACAGTTTTTGACACTTGATTTAGATTATGGTATGTTGCTTGTTTGCATTATTATAAAAATTAAGTGATGGGCTTCATTTGCTTTGAAATATTCTTACATATAATATTTCCTTTTTAAGGTAATATGCAATAAAGATTGCTGATCGTTTCTTTTTTGACATGATTAAAACTGTAGAATAATCTGACATTTTTTTGTTCTGTCCTGTTTTCAGTAGCTTTATTTAAAATATGGATCCTGTTATTTTAACTGCTGCTGTTTTTAACATTAAAAAAAAAAGATGTGTTTGGGTCCATCCTATTTTAAAGAGAAGAAAAGCACTAGGTGATTATAAGCTTCTATTGTTTATTTATTTTTGTTACTAAGCTACCCAAACTATGTTAAATTTTTATGATTAAACTCACAAGTTAAAAAAGTAACATTTTTAGGTGAATATCATCGATTATTGAAAGAATTGGAGCTAGAGAGAGCATCATATTTTAGGGATTACATGAGATGCACCCCTTGCCAATTTAATGACCTGCTCAAAATTGTTAGTCCTTCCATTTTAAATTGAAAACTAATTGGAGGAAGGCAATTTCACCTGGGTGAGCGGCTAGCCATTACTTTAAGGTAATACTTTTAATTGTATAAATTATTATTAAATGTTTTTAAAATTGTTGTCTTTCATAGATATTTAGCCACTGGAGATTCTTTTCGCACTATCAGTGCATCTTTTCGCATTGGAAGATCTCCAGCATCATTCCACAAGTTTGTGATGCTCTTTGGGAAAAATTAAGTAAAACCCACTTAATGGCACCAACATGCAAAGATTTACTGGAAATTGCATCACAGTTTGAAGAAATTTGGAATTTTCCTCATTGCATTGGTGCCATGGATGGGAAGCATGTTGTCCTTCAGTGCCCAAAAAACTCTGGTTTTTTGTTTTTCAATTGTAAAGGAACATTCAGCATTGTTCTACTTGCTGTAGTTGATGCCCAGTAAGTTTTCCCTTTGTAATACCTTTAAATATTTTATGGTGTACTTAATTACATGCTTTAATAGCAGTTCCATTTAGCATTCTTGCTTAATATTTTATTTATTTCTATTTTATCTCTATATCCTCCTGACTTGCAGGGAAGCAGCGAAGGCGCTAATACATAGGGTAAGCAATTGTCCCGACCTGCTTCTGGAGATGCCAAGATATTGCTGTCCTCCAGTAATTTACTAGAGATATGACTTCAATTTAAACTGCTTGTCAAGACCACCAAGCAGGGGAAAGTACCGTTAAGTGTCTTTCCCAAGGACACAACAGAATGGCGTAAGTAGGTTTTGAACCGGGACTATGTTGATCGCAATCCCAGCGTTCTAACCACTCGATCACGCTGCCGACACTTTGCTTTTTGTCAGTGCTTTAGTTTAGTTGCTGTGATAGAAATCAGCAAAAAAGTTTAAACTTTGTTACTTTTCCTACAAAATTCTTAGTATTATAATGGTTTACAGCAGAGTAGAAAGGCTGTACGCAGAAATAGTTTAATAGATCAACTTTGTAGTACTAAAAGTTATGCTCCCGACTCGCTGGTCAACGTCGGGGACCTAAAGCGATTACCCGCACTTTAAAAGAAACTGCTGTTGTGTTGAAGGTTTTGTTTATTTGATTTTTTTTGGCTTTAATAAATTGATACGATTGAAATTTAGAACTGCTAAAGCGATAAAATTATAATTATATTGTATTTGAAATTTTTGCGAACCAATGTATTTTTACGCTGAACTTTTGAATTCAAATTTCATTTGTAATATTTTTGCAGATACCGCTTTCGAATTATTGACGTCGGAAGTTATGGGCGAAATTCCGACGGTAGAATATTTGCTTCTTCCAGCTTTGGCCAGGCACTATTAAACGGATCGTTTTCCCTTGCCGAGCAATGCGCCCATATACGATGGCGGGCCAGAACTTACTGTTTTGTAGCCGACGAGGCATTTCCTTTAAGACCTTACTTAATGCGGCCCTATCCTGGACGGTATTTAGAGCAAAAAAAAGTGTGTTCAATTATCGTCTTTCGCGTGCTCGTCGAGTCGTTGAGAATGCCTTTGGTATTCTTACTCAACGTTTTCGTGTTTTTTTAAGGCCAATTGCTGTACGCGTTGATGTGGCTGATAAAATAGTAAAAGCATCATGTTGTCTACACAACCTTTTAATGCATGATTTCTCTCTGACGCATGATGTTAATGTAGAAACATCTCGTGGTATGCAGAACATAAGTAACTGCCCCTTGGGACGAATGCCCACTGCTGGTATGAACATAAGAGAAATATTTTCGGAATTTTTTTTTCCCGGGGTTCCGTGGCGTTTCGAAAAGATTAGCTATGTTTTCCAAAATTTATATTTCGTTCAAGTTTAATTTGTTAATTCAATAATTTTGTTTTGTGTTTAGCACTGTATTGTTATATTTCTTGTTTATTACTTATCTTGTATAAGTTCTCTACATATTTCTATTTAGTTTGTTGTTTTATATTTTTTACTAGTTGCTTATTTTGATTTTTACTTATTTGGTTTAATTCTGTACGTGGTACCTTTTTTAGTTAGTACGTAAATAATTTATATTTTTTTACCTGTTTTTTGCACAAAATCATTGTAGAAAATTAGCAATGCGCATGTTTATTTTCTTTTGCTTTTCTAATCATTATTTGCGCGTGCACTGGTTGTTGCTATTTTTTTATGTTTATCTCTTTTCCTGATTTAATACATAGGGTAAGCAATTACTCCGACCTGCTTCCGGAGATGCCAGGATTTTGCTATCCGCTAATAGAGATACGACTTAAACTTAGAACTGGTTGCCAAGACCACCAAGCAGGGAAAAGTGCCGTAAAGTGTCTTTCCCAAGGACACAAAAGAATGGTGCGAGTAGGTTCTGAATTGAGACTATGTTGATCGCAAACCCGGCGCTCAAAGCACTCGACCACCATGCTGACAAAACAGTATCTTTTTGTTTTTTACTTAGTTAATTTTTTCCCCGAGCATAGTTTGTTTCTGCAGTGTGTTCAATTACTGCTGGCTCATTCGCATTTTTTTCACGCTTCAGTTTGTAAAGCAACCAGCAGCAATAATTGTGGCAGCTACTTGAAGTCTGAGAGATTTTAGTGTAATCCTGATTAAATATTGTGAATTTTACCCGTTTGTATGTTCCCCGTGAGTAAGCGCTGACGTGAGCTGCAAGGTAAGGCAACTGTGTGTTTTCTATGTTTGGTTTTTAGTTTGTTTTATTTATTTACAGATACTGCTTCGTTTCGTTTATCGTTATTTTCTTTTTATATTAAACATCCTTGGCTATTTTGACTTTTTCTTTTGTCGAAGCAGAACCGCGTTATTTGACTATTTACTTTGCGGCAATCGACCAACTTAAGCGCCTTTTACCGTTACAATCAGTTTTTTAACCCTTTAATAGTAGTTAATTTTTACGTTTGGTCTGAGATTTCTTTACCTCATATTACAGATTTGTACCTACAAATCATAGTTTGTCGACTGTTCAACTTTTTGTAACGAAAATATATTGCAATAAGCTAATTGCTAAACCCACTTGCGCCATTCTGTTGTGTCCTTGGGAAAGACACTTTACGGCACTTTCCCCTGCTTGGTGGTCTTGACAAGCAGTTCTAAATTGCAGTCATATCTCTACTAAATTACTAGCGGACAGCAATATATTGGCATCTCCGGAAGCAGGTCGGGGTAATTGCTTACCCTATGTATAGCGCCTCCGTCGCTTTCCTGCGAGTCAGGAGGATAAATATAGAAATAAAAATAAAAAATAAAAAAAAAAATAATTACGAAAAAAAGAAAAGCTACAACAAAATAACGAATCCCATTCTACAAGTTCAATGTCACTTTGCGTAACATGATTTTTCTGCCATATTCAATAATTACAAATTTTACTCTTTAGCATACAACTAGAGAAAATAAATAGAAAAAATTTGTGACTAAATTATAATTAAAATTAATTAAGCTTATAAATAATAATCCATTAAAATCAAACTGATAAGTAAAAAAATATTCAAAAACTTTACCCTGCTTTTATTTAGGGCTACCGCACTTTTGAAAGTAGGCCTAGAAAAATTAAACAAACTAGATTTTCTAACTAGCTTTTCATGAAACTTTGGTAATTAGCTAGTTAAACTTGCAAAACCACGAGGTTTGATTATAAAGAACAACCAGAAAAACGTTATAAGCAAAACTAAGTCATAAGTAAAATCCGCCTGTTTTTACAATAGGGATGATTGTGAATGTCAGCCACATGTTAGATTTTCAGCATTTTTCTTACATGTAGGGTCTACGCTTATAAATTACTTTTTTATAAATCTTTAGCGTGTAAATAAAAGCTTAACTAATTTACATTCCTGTTAACTTCTTTTTTGATCAAAATTCATTCATTGAAACAAAATGTCGCATTGCTTCATTCAGTGTGAACCAAATTTTTGTTCAATGTCTCATTGTCAATGAGACAACGTCTCGTTGGTCTCATTGTGTGTGAACGAGCCTTGAGTCGGTGTTTTGAAATCAAAATATTTTTGGTCAAGCTTGTAATAAATTTTCCTTTTTACAGAAAATTGTTAAAAACTATAAAAATCAAGGTGCATCATAGAAAGTTTTTTCGCTTACTCTATTTTTACTCTGGAAATTAAGGTAACCAGATTTTCAAACTCCGATCATGAATATGTCACAGTTTTAACAGGAAACGCAATAAGCTATGAACAGGATACAGCCAGCTTCTGTGTAAGAGGAGACTTTGACACACGTTGTCACGCTTACAGAGATTACGGGTAGCTTTCTTATTATTAAAAGTTTATAAAACGACCAAAAGATTAAACGTAGTTGGAACTGAATTCATTTTTGAAACAATTAAAATGTTAACACTAGAAAGCGAATTCATACTCCATAAAAATAATAACTATGTTTGAATTCGATTTACTAAAGTGGAAAAAAGATGAATTTTTTATTATGAAACATCTGCTTATTGAACACGAATAACCTATCAATAAAAATTTTTGTTTAAAATTTTTAAGAATTGCTTTAACTGCGAATAAAAATCAAGGTTGTCAAGAAAAAAAATTCAACAAGGGTGTAACAAAAAATCAAGCTTGTTTAGAAAAAAAGTTAAACATAGGTATAATAAAAATCAAGGTTGCCAAGAAAAAATTGAGAAAAATCAAGACTGCTTAGACAAAAAGTTTAAAATTGAATAAAGGTACCTAAAAATCAAGCTTTCTTAGGTAAAAATTAAATGTAGGTATTTAAAAATCAAGGTTTCCAAGAAAAAATTAAGCAAAGGTATAACAAAAATCAAGGTTACCAAGAAAAAAATTAAGCATAAGATATAACAAAATCAAGTTTGTCTAGAAAAAAATTGAAGGTAGGTGCAACAAAACCAAGATTGTTAAGAAAACTTAAACAAAGGTATGACAAAAAGCAAGATTGTTTAGAAAAAAATCGAAGGTAGGTGCAACAAAATCAAGATTGTTAAGAAAAATTAAACAAAGGTATGACAAAAATCAAGATTGCCAAGAAAAATTTAAATAAAGGTATAAGGAAAATTGAGAATGTCAAGAAAAAAATTGAAATTAGGTATAACAAAAACAAGGCAGTTTAGAAAAAATGGAAGATAAGTATAATAAAAATCAAGGTTATCAAGAAAAAATTAAGCAAAGGTATAACAAAATCAAGTTTGTCTAGAAGAAATTGAGATTAGGTATGACAAAAATCAAGATTACCAAGAAAAATTAAACAAAAGTATGACAAAAACCAAACTTGTTTAGAAAAAAAATTGAAGATTGTGTGAAGTAAAAGATTTTTCTTCCCAAAGCTTTTCATCTGACATTCTTCAGGGGAAATTGTCAGAATGAAGCAGAATTGAAACTGAACTAAGTTATAAAGGGGGAAAGTAGAGTTCTCATTGGCTAAAAGAAATTAGCCAATGAGAGAAAAGATTAAGAAATTTTCAAAGAGTAGACGAATTCTTTTTGTTTACACAGAAGGGGATTGAGAGATTTAATGAAAGTCGCTTCAAGAGCAGAAAGGTGAAAGGAAGAGCGACCTCGAGCGAGAATAGAAAATTTTTCGTTGCTGTAATGAAGGGCGCATTGGGCGTTGTCAAGAAGATGTTGACCAATGGCGGATTCGTGAAATTGTTGTGGGCGTGTATTGTTCTTGCAAGAGCGGGAAAGACTTTGGCGGTTGGCCGAGGCACGAGGATCGGTGATAGATCTAGAAACGTGTTGTTTAATTCGCTTTTCTAGCCGTTGAGACGTGCGACCAACGTACCGACTATCGCAGTGGCACAAAAACTGGTAAATAACATTGCTGTGATGATGGGAAGGCAACACGTTTTTCTTAATCGCTGAAGGAGATGAAAAAGGTTGAAAGCCACTGGTTTGGAGTCTGGACGTCTGTTTATGCCAGCTGCGCAGAAACCACCAGCTACCCAGTAAACGAATTATATATAGAACACGGAGCAGTAAAAAGAGTGCATCAAAAAATTGAAGTGACCTTACTAAACTCCAAATTACATAATTCTCAGATAAATTTTTGAGAAAAATTTTGCCCTAACAAAAGTTAAATGAGCGGTTACTTCTCTTTAAATTTCCAAACGACAGCTTAAATAGTTTTACAGTTATAAATCGTCAAAAAAAGTTAAGAAAAATAGATTTAAGAGTTTTGTTATATTTGAAAATTTAAAAACTCTATTCAAATTTGTGACCAATTTAAAATAATGTTCATGTCTTGTGTTTACTGCCGAATAACTAACAAAAGTACCTTTAACTCTTAATTCATATCATGATTAAAATTCCGCTAATCATATGATGGGTGAATTTTAACCAAGTGCCATTTTTTTAATTTTTAGGAGAACAAATAGAAGGAAATTGAATAATTTTATTTTCACAATGCATTTTATAGCATATGAGGTGATTAGCCAGCACATAATGAAAAAAAAGAAAAACAATCTCTTGGCACAGAAAAGTATAATAATTAAAATCTTGGCATCTGAGGTTTGTACTTAAAGCTTTCTATACAGCACTTTAGAAGTTATATCTTAAACTATATAAACTAAAGTCACAAAAAAGTTGTTTTCTTATTTTCATTTTGTATAATTGTTCTGACTAAATCAAGTTCAATCTATTCAGTCCCGGTAAGATAATAATTAGGTATTTATTTAACCAAAGATAATTATAAAATTTGAAAAAATGTTATCAATAGTAGATTTATTTTTATTTAGTCATTTCAGTGCCAATCTTTTATTAAAAGCATGCCATGTTCTTAAAACTTAGCATTGTCATAATAACTGATAGATTTTTTTTAAAGTCATTTTAGAAATTCTGTTTTTATTTTAGGAAAAATGAAAGTGAATTCAAGTAACTCAACTAAATCATAAAAGATAAAAGCTTTAAGCTGTATTTGCTCATAATTTTTAACACTTTGTCTCATTATTAGTGATTAAAATACAATCAGACTCAAAAAAAATATTTAAAGTATATTTAATTTAAAATCTAACTTTCCAAAATTTTTTCAGTTACTGTTATTTTATAGACTAAGCCTAATATTTTGTTTGAATCTTTTTATATCTGTCAGCTGACTTTAAACTTTAACGTAATGCAATAATTGCAAACACAAAAAATGGGTCAACTCTTAGGTTGCCTCAAGGCGATTTAAACAAACATAGTATCTCAAACGAAGATCGTTTTTACGACTCAAGCGACGAAGCTTTAGCAAAGCTTTCGCGCTTTTTTTTAATTTGAATTTGCCTAACGCAGTAGACCATGTCATGACTTAACTTCAGAACTGCATCTAACTCAAACTGCTGGAAGTAACTAAAATCTCTTGCTTATTTCAATATTTCTATGATTTTGTGAGCCATTAATAGCTCGAGTTTTTTTAGAAGTTCAGAAATTTTTGTTTAACTATAACATTTTTGACGTTTATTGAAACTGCTTTAGTAATTGCAGCTTTGTTTTCATTACATCATTAATGTTTCATATTTTTCCGGCATAAACCAACAAGCTTTTAGCTTATAAATTTGGATTTATGGAATTGGGCATACTTAAAACGTACGGTTCATGTTTTAAAAAATTTTCTGAATTTGAAAACTAAATATATGAATTTATAACCAATTATTATCTCTTTTTAAAAATAGCTAACTAACCGTGAATGAAAACTTCTACATCATGGCGTTAAATATAGCGGGTAGGCAAAATAACACTGTTTTGTTGTGTATGCTCTTGTTAAAACGTTCAATTCCTATGGTTGCAATCATGATGGAATGAAAAAATTATTTTGAACTAACAGCAATCAGTTTAATTAGTAACTGCAATCAGTATATAATTAACTTTATAACTTCAATTAAATCACCATACAATTTTCAGAAAGTGGTCGAAGTTGACGCCATCTTTTACGTCATCAAAGTATTTCCTGACTGAAAAGCCAGTTCTAGTCAAAAAGTAAACTATGATTAATAGGGAGAATAAAGGTAAAAAGCAAGCAAAATGTCAATTAATAAATGAACTTTTTTATACTCATATCTTTGTGGATTTACAATTGTGCGATCAACCGTATGTTTCAATTTTGAGGAAAATAGTAGTAAGTTGTAAACATCTTAACAAGAGCATACTTACCAAAACAAACAGTATTACTTTGCTGACTGGCAATATTTAACGCTATGATGTTGAAGTCCCTATTCACGGTTAGTTAGCTATTCTTGAAAAGTGATAATAAATGGTTATTGTTATGAGTTCCACTAGTATCTGCAGTTAGCTCTTTTATTTATACGGAGTTACACGATAGTTATACGACTGAATCTGTAAGTTATACTAATAGTTTATCACGCGGTTAACCACACTTATCAAACCAGAGAGAAGAAGGCAGTAGAGCCGTGCGCTATGACGTCTCATACTATAACAACCCCCTTTTAAGAAGCTTTTTAGTGAAAAGGTTGTCTAAGAAAAATATTAGTACGTTGTACGAGCCCGATTAATAAACATGCACAAACTATATACAATACGGCACAAGCGTTATGAGTTTTACGCTACTTCATACAAAATCTCTTAAATGATTAGGAAAGCGTTTTTGTCTCACGCTTCGCCGCGAGGTTGGAGATGATGGAAAGACTTCATCTTCAAAATGGACGTGACGTTCGTCTGATGTCATCATTTCCTCTTTGGGGTCTCCCCCTTCGGTGGGGAGAGGGCGAATAAAACGTCTATTGCGCCAACAGACTCGACCGCTCGGTAGTTTTATGTGGTAGTCGCGGTTTCTCCCGACGCCGATGATGAGTCCCGATCGCAACCATTTTTTTGTAATATGGTCTTGAATTCGAACATGTTGTCCGATTTTTAGTGGATTGAGGTGTTTTGCGCGTTTATTGTATTCGGTTTCTGCAGCCACTTGTAGATTTGATAAAGCTGCGTCCCACTTGTCGAATTTGTTTTGCCAATCTTCCTTGAAATACTTCAGTTTAGCTGGGACGATTGAACGTAGCGGGGCGCCGTATAAAATTTCGGCTGGTGATAACCCATGGGCCTTGGGTGTGTTAACCCATTCGATTAGGCCGCTGCTAAATTCATCGCAGTCGAGACTACCATGCTCAGCAGTTTTGGCAACAAGGTGCTTCATGGCTTTCACTGCTGCTTCTGCGTGTCCGTTTGACTGTGGGTAATGTGGAGTACTTATGGTGGAAGTTACTCCCCATTTCTTGAGAAACTGTTGAAACTTGCTTGATGTGAATTGCGGTCCTCCGTCCGTTCTGATTCGTACTGGTATCCCTGTGTCCACAAAAAATTTTCTTATAGTGCTGATTATCTGATGTGAACTAGGGTCATGAGAGAACTCGCTGAGCTTAATCCATCCCGACAGACGGTCTACATAAACCAGGTAAGTCTTACCGGCATAATAAAATAAATCTGCAGATACGTCTTCAAAGGGTCTTGATGGGAGGGGATCGCGTTGTAATGGTTCCTGTTGCAAGCTTGGTTGGTGCTCTTGGCATTTCGTGCAGGCTTCAACGGTATTTTTGATGTCGCTATTGATTCCTGGCCAGTACACTATTTGACGCGCTTTTTGTTTTGTTCTTTCGATGCCTTGATGTGAGGCATGTAGCTTTGTCAGTATTTCTTTTCTTTTCTGTACCGGCACCACAATGCGATGGCTGTTCAGGAGAATTAATCCATCTTCGAAAGTAAGCTGATCTTTCAGCTTTTTGAAAGGTTGAGCTAATGGATATTCGTTTCCTTTTGAAAAGTTGCTTTTAATAGCAGTGATTAATTGTTGTGCTGCTTCGTCCTCCTTTCTTTTAAGTCTTCCAGGATTGGATCGATAAATGTTTCTTTTGTGACTTCTGGGTCTTTTCCTCTCAGAATTGTAGAAACGTTTTTGCAGATCATTCTGGTTGTGTCTACGTTTATGATATCTTCTGGTTCTGGGTCGCGGCATGGTGCTCGTGACAACGCGTCGGGGATCACATGGTCTTTGCCTTTTCTCCAGGTGGTGTGGAATATAAAGGCGCTGAGTTTTTCTTTAAGTCTCTGAATCCTGGGATTATCCACCATATCGAGTGTCTGGGTATTCAGGATTGACTCTAATGGCTTGTGATCTACTATCAGCTCGAATTTGGGTAAGCCTTGCAGATATATGCGGCATTTACGCATAGCCCAAACAACAGCGAGCAATTCCAGTTCAACCGTAGCGTAGTTGGCCTCAGTCTCAGTTATAAAACGTGATCCTGCTTGAACCAATTTCCACGTTTCTTGATGTTTTTGCAAAAGTGCAAAACCTAGACCTTTCAACCGAGATGCATCTGTTTGCAGCATCGTTTCCAGATTGGGGTCGAATGCAACCAAAATATGGGGGCTACAAAGAATTTCTTTTGTCTTTGTAAATGCTTCTTCATGCTGGGGTGACCAGAGAAAAGCATTTTTTGGTTTGAGCAAGTCCCGAAGTGGGCCTGCTGCTTCACTGAGTAGGTGAGTAAATCCGCCCAGCTGGTTTGCCATGCCCATAAAAGATCGTAATTCAGTTATATTTGTTGGAGCAGGAAATTCAGAGATTGCTTCAATTTTTGTGGGGTCTGCTTTAATACCGTCGCTGCTCACTATATATCCGACATATCTCACAGCACTTTTTAGTAACTGCACTTTCTTCGGATTAAGAGTAATACCGTGTTCTCGACATCTGTGTAGTACAGCCACTACAGTATTCAAGTGTTCCTGTGCGGTTTCGCCTTGAATAAGAATGTCATCTACCACTTTTTCGACTTTTTCAATGCCTTGCAGAGCTTCATCGCCTCTTGCGCAATATTCGTCTTGAGAAGAAGCTAGTCCCATCGGAGCTCGAAGGAATTTAAATCTTCCGAACGGCGTAATGAATGTGGTAAAGTCTTGACTTTCTTTTTCTAAAGGTACTTGCCAGTATCCTTTAGTGGCGTCTAATGTTGAGAAAAATTTAGACGAAGAAGAAATATTCGAAATAGCTTCGGCAGGTGATTTAGATGGATGATATGGACGGCGTACGTATTTGTTCAATTTCTGCAAATCAATACAGAGACGAATTCCACCATTGGGTTTTTGTACAACGACCATAGGGTGCACCCAATCAGTTGCTTCTGTTACTGGTGCAATGACTCCGGCTTGTACGAGTTGGTCAAGCTCTGTCTTCACCATCCTTCTGAAAGCTAAAGGTATTTGGCGTGGAACAGGTAAAGCAAATGGAACAGCATCATCTTTCAAGGAAATTTTCATGGGTTTACTGTTCATTTCCCGTAATGTTGTGTCTTCAGAAAACACATCGCTGTACGATTTTATCAATTTGTTCTCAATTTTATTAATTTCTGCTGCAGTTGGGTTCTCTGATATAATGAATCTTGTGTTCTCTGCTTTTAATATGCTTGCTAATTTTCGAGGTGTTTTTGATGAATTTATCGGTTGAGGATACGTGTCAGGTAGAATGTTAACCTGTTGACATACGTACCAAGCAAGCAAAAAATCTTCTACCTCAGGACAGACGTAAATGGTTTCTTCCACGAATCGGCCGCAGTATTCGATGATGCATGGGAAAGTCCCTACGCATGTTACGGTCTGCCGGTTTACTGCACTAAGAGTGTCTTGATTTGGCGGCATTAGATTATCAAGGTCTATTCCGAGCAGTTGAATGATGTTTACCCCAACAAGACTTGCTTCAGCACCTGTGTCTGGTGTAGCTTCTGTGGAACCTAACGGGTTACGGTGTTTTAGAGAAAAAAGATTAACAGTTATTTTGGGAGCCGCGGAGTTAGCAAAATTTGTGTTAGCATTGCATCTACGCTTTATTTGTCCCGTTAACTTTTTCTTCGTTTCTTCGCGTCTGTTAAACCCGGGTTTGTTGTGAAAGCACACTGATGTAAAGTAACCTTTTTTGCGACATTTTAAGCACTCTGTATCCTTTGCGGGACAGTGGGTTTGACCTTTTGGTGGGCAGATCTTTTTACCGCATTTTGTACAGGGGGTTTTAGTGCGCTCTTTAGATTTAGAGAAATTTCGGCGAAATTTGCTTTGGTACGCTCTTCTCTCATTCAGCTGTCGGCTTATTCGCGCGTCGTCTAGTTTTGCTGACTCTTCCGATCTGCATAAATCAGTGACGGTCTGAAGATCAGGTAATGGGGACATGGCTAGGAGCTTTGTTCGAGTCTCTTTGTCATATATTCCCGACATGATTTTTGTGACTAAACGACGATTTAAACATTCATTGCACAAGTCTGTGTCTCTCGCCAAAGTTTTAATCGCGATTAAAAACGAATCGAAGTTTTCGCCAGCCGCTTGCTTTCTCTTTTCAAATGCGACGCAGTCTAACGCTATATTTCTTTGACTCCGGATGTAATTTTTAATTTTGTCTAACACTTCGTCTGGTTTAAGTGTCGTATCATCCGGGATAAGAAGTACGTGTTCTACGGCTTCTCGCATGTCCATCGAAAAAAAACCGCGAAGCAATGCCAACTGACTGCTCAATGGCAGCTCTGTTGCAAGCGAGACCGTGGCATAATCGTTGTACGATTTACGCCATTTCACAAATTCAGCTAACGAAATTCCCACCTGCAGTGTCGAAGGCTTTTGTGCGTCCGCTTTGGTTCGCCTTGCCTCGTTGTTAGAATTGTTGACGTCAATGGTTTGCTCACGTGATTCGCTTCTCTCGCTGTTCGCGCATTGGGCCAGCTGCTGTGGCGAAAATTTTTCGATTATTTGTTGCAATTGTCGCTGACTTTCGAGCTGCATTTGTCTCTGATTTTCGACGTTCTGTTCTTGTGTTTGTCTTTGCATTGACAACTGTGCTTCTAAAAAAGTTTTTAACCAAGAAGGAGGTTCATCATTATTAATATTACTATTCGCGTTTTGATTAGATTGAGATAATTCGGCTATACGTTTGTTTGCTGCTTCTAATTCTGCTTGCAGCTCTCGCTTGTTTTTTGCCATGTCTCTTTTATCTTCAATCTTTTACAAATCTCCGATCACGAACTTGCAGTATACTTTTATAATGGTTCGTAAGCTTATTTTATTTAAACAAATTTATAAGCTGACTGTCGACGACGCCATGTTATGAGTTCCACTAGTATCTGCAGTTAGCTCTTTTATTTATACGGAGTTACACGATAGTTATACGACTGAATCTGTAAGTTATACTAATAGTTTATCACGCGGTTAACCACACTTATCAAACCAGAGAGAAGAAGGCAGTAGAGCCGTGCGCTATGACGTCACATACTATAACAGTTATGAACAGTGATGACCTCGCAAAAGGGGACTACTTTTTAGTGTGCCAAGTTTTATTGTCCCAAAATAAATTGATTTCTAAAAAAAGTTATCTCTTTCAATCGAGTACGTAATCCCTACTTCGTCGTATGAATTTCCTACTATGAAGAAATAGAGTAGTATTTTGCTTAAAAAGGACCACTTTTTGACGATTTTTAAGGGGGGAGGCGGTGCAGGCATTCCGCTTGCTTTGTACTGAAGCCATCACTAGTTATAAATTCATAATTTCAGATTTCAAATTCAGGAAATTTTTTAAAACATAAAACCGTTCGTTTTAAGTATGCCCAACTCCATAAATCCAAATTTATAAGCTAAAGCTTGTTGCTTTAAGACAGAAAAATATGAAACATTAATGAAGTAATGAAAACAAAGCTGTAATTACTAAAGTAGTTTCAATAAACGTCAAAAATGTTATAGTTAAATGTAATTTTCTAAACTTCTAAAAAAACTCGAGCTATTAATGGCTCACAAAGTGATAGAAATATTGAAATAAGCAAGAGATTTTAGTTACTTCCAGCAGTTTGAGTTCTGAAGTTAAGTCATGACATGGTCTACTGCGTTAGACGAATTTAAATTAAAAAAAGCGCTAAATCTAAACGGAATTACCCTGAAGATACAAATCGTTTTTAATGCATCGTCGCTTTGAGTCGTGTAAATGACCTTTGTTTGAAATACTATGTTTGTTTAAATCGCCTTGCGAAAATCTAAGAGTTGGCGCATTTTTTGTGTTTGTAATTATTGCATTACGTTAAAGTTTTAAGTCAGCTGACAGATATAAAAAGATTCAAACAAAATATTAGGCTTAGTCTATAAAATAGTGGTTCTCAACTTGTGGTACGCGAGAACTTTTTAGGTGATACGCAAACAGTTTTGGTGTTCCAATATAATCTAACACTTGATTAAATCATGTTTTGTAGATAGTCTTTGTTGTTATTGCAATTTATTTATTTTATTCGATCTCTATATTTATCCTCCTGACTCCCAGGAAAGCGCTAATGCATAGGGCAAGCAATTACCTCGACCTGCTTCCAGAGATGCCAAGATATTGCTGTCCGCTTGAAATGTATTAGAGGTATTATTGGAATTTAGAGATGCTTACCAAAACCATTAAGCAGGGGAAGTGCCATAAAGTGTTTTTCTAAGGGCACAACAGAATGGCGCGAGTAGGTTTCGAACCGAGATCATGTCAATCACAATGCCGGCGCTCCAACAACTCGACCATGCTGCCGACGATAATAATACAATTGAGCTATAGTGCGCAATATATAACAATACATTTAAGCAAAAAATTTGTTTCCTCTTGAATGACAATATTAATGTAATAATCAAAGCGAGTAGTTGCGGCTCAAATTTTTAACAAAGTTGCGAAAAATTATTCTGAAAAATCTTTTTGGTCAAAAAACCGCTGAGTTTCCATTGTATGTGTTTTTAATGTGCAATGATTTTATGAATGTTTTGAAGAAAAAATGGCTCCTTTTCTATACAAGTCTATGTTGGTTGTTACAACGATCTTATGGTAAAAAGAGTTTTTAAACTAAGTTAAAAGTTACTCGAATTTTACACATAAATAAATTATCATTTGATTAAGCTGGAGATTTTCTCAATACTAGCTATTTATCGGATATCTTTTATACTCTTAGTTTTATAAATTTGTTTTTTTGAGGTCCGAACAGCTCTTTTGCAGATTTTTCTTCTAAATTGCAAGTTTCTGCTCGGACGTTAGGCTTATGGGCAATAAACAAAGAAGTCAAACAGTATCGAATATTTACCGTTGTCATATCATTTTTTTATAAAAACAACCCAACAAAAAGAGATTTCAAAAAACTGGCTGTCATCTAAAACTTCTTAAAACGGTTTTGATGCATTATTTTCCGAGTATAGATAGCTATTCCTATATTTTTTATACAGTTTTTTGGTTTTTTCATCCGATTTACTATTAAGAACAACAACAAAAAAATAAAAAATTATTGACATTCGATGTGACAAGTGAGCAAGCATTACGCTTATAGAATACTAGCCAATCCATTTCAGGCTAATGATGGTCTGTACTTTGTACTGACTCATCACAGAATCAAGCTGTTCCACAATTGCTAGGGAGTGTCCACAGAGCTTTTCTACAGATATGAGTAGTAAAACTAAAAGTCGGAAACTAAAAGTAAGAATAGCAAAACTAAAAACTAAAAGTTGCTTTATATTTCCCTCACATTGTGCAGTTAATAGGTGGGTCCGGGCATAAACTAGTTAATGCAGAAAAAACAGATAAAAGCATCACACTAAATAACATTACGATTTGTATTTAATTTAATCTGAATGATTGATTTTTTAATAAAGTTTGTGGTACGTGGTGTAACAAACGATACCTAGATGGTACGTGGTCGCAAAAAGGTTGAGAACTACTGCTACAAAATACAAATGTAGAAACTTTTTTTCAAACAAAAAAATACCTTTTAACTTTATTTTTATCAAATTTTCACTATATTTTGACTTGACAATTTTGTCCAATTCCTCAAGTTTTATAGACAGATTTTGAATAAAATGTAACAGAAATAGCAAGTTAGGCCAGTAGTATGTAATGCGTCATTTGGTTGGTGTCCGTTAGAGGGCGCTAGAGAGCAGATAAGGTTGCCACGAGAGGCGCCAGAGAGCACCACTAGGGGGCGTTAGAGAGCACCACTTGGCCGCCAAAGAGTATGGTGGGGGCCACTTGGGGCGCCAGAAAGCAGGTTGGGGGCCACTTGGGGAGCCAGAGAGCAGGTTGGGGGCCACTTGGGGAGCCTGAGAGTGGCGAAGTTGAGGTGAGGAGGTATTTTGTCCACTGGGGGTACCAGAGAGCGGCGGATTTGAGGAGGTGAGGAGGTATTTTGTCCACTGGGGGTACCAGAGAGTGGCAGAGTTGAGGAGGTGAGAAGGTATTTTGTCCACTGGGGGTACCAGAGAGAGGCGGAGTTGAGGAGGTGAGGAGGTAGGTTGAGAAAGGTAGTAGTCATGAGTTTGATTCCTAACCAAGACAATAGAAATCTAAATTCTAAGAAAAACAGTGGTCCTGAGTTGGATCCCCAACCAAGATAATAGAAATTTAAATCTTAAAAAAGTCAGTGGTCTCGAGTTGAATTCCTAACCAAGACAGGTGTACAATTTCAAACCTAAATCTTAAGAGAAACAGTGGTCCTGAGTTGGATTCCTAACCAAGATAATATAAATCTAAATCCTAAGAAAATTAGTAATCCTGAGTTGGATTCTCAACCAGGATAGTATAAATCTCCAAGTTTAAGAAAAACAGTGGTCCCGAATTGGATTTTCAACCAAGACAGTATAATCCTTAAACTTAAGAAAGCCAGTAGTCCTGGGTTTGATCCCCAACCAAGATAACATAAATTTAAATCTTAAGAAAGTCAGTGGTCTCGAGTTGGATTCCTAACCAAGACAATATAAACCCTAAACCTAAGAAAGACAATGGTTCTGAGTTGGATTCCAACCCAAGATAATATAAATCTTAATGCAAAGAAAAACAGTGGTCCTGAGTTGGATTCTCAACCAAGATAATAGAAATCTTAATGCTAAGAAAAACAGTAGTCTTGAGTTGAATTCCTACCCAAGATAATAAAAATCTAAATCCTAAGAAAGTCAGTGGTATGTAGTTTGATTTCCACTGAAGACAGTATAATCTCTAAGCTTAAGAAAGTCGGTGGTCTCGAGTTGGATTCCTAACCAAAATAATAAAAATCCTAAGTCAAAGAAAAACAGTGGTCCCGAGTTTGGTTTCCAACCAAGACACGGTATGAGATACTTCAAAAATTTGTACAAATTTGGAAATGGTAAAGTTAAACCGTTTCTTATTTCATTACTCTTAAAACGAATCTGTCAAAACTTTTCCTGACTTGAAAAACACGTGAAGCATAGCTGTCAAACCTTTTCCTGATTTCGTGGCATCGTAACCAAATCCAACCGAAACTTTTCCTGTTTGTAAGTATAAATGACGCATAGCTGTCAAACCTTTTCCTGATTTCGTGGCATTGTAACCAAAACCTGCCAAAACGTTTCCTGATTGTAAGTGTAAATGAAGCATACCTATCAATTTGTTTCGTGGTATTTGTCATGCAGTAACAAAATATTCCCTGAGAAGAAAGTTCATACGCAACGGCTTTCTGCGGTTATATAATCAGGTGGGTCTGGGCACTCAGCTATTCTAGCGTTAAACAGTTGTATCGAGCAGATTGATTTTTCGATAATTTTAGTGAAGATGGCGTTATTTCAATGCAACGTTTGCCAGAAATCGTTCAAACGTGTCGACAATTTAAATCGTCACAAAAAGAACGTTCATGAAAGAAAAACGGGGGTTCAGTGTAAATATTGTAAAAAGACTTTCGGCAGAGCTGATAATTTAAAAAGGCACCAGAAAGTGTGTAGTAAGTTTTTTGCATTATTTCGATTTGATTTTTAAAGTAATTAAAATTTTTATTGTAGTTGTTAGAGAGACAACCCTAATGGGAAGGTGTCGTGAAGTCGCTTTTGAGGCTGTTGGTGGTAAGTTTTTAGTTTGTGTTCAATAAAATAGAAAATAATACTTGTTTTTGTTAGATCAGTTACAAAGTGATACCTCGCTGGAAAATTTATCTTAAATTCCGGTTGAAAATCTGGTCGAGGTCGCAAATAGTAAGTCTATATTTGATAATTATTATTTTTTTTGTAAACTAAAGATTGTTGTTTTTCATAGATAATGGAGAAGCACCCCCAACCAAAAAGACAAAAATTGATTCTCAGAATACCAATGGTACGTTTTTATGAAAAGTGAGTTAACTTCGAAATAATTTTTTTTTTGTTGTAGAACCCCAAAATTCTACTAAAAGTTTATTTGAAGTAGGAGAGCTAAACTCAAATGGTACTGTTGTTGATTTCCGCTTAAATAATCGCTTTCAATTTTCGCTTCAAGCAAGCGCTGTTTTGGTTTCTTAGATTGTAAATTTTGTTAATAGTGATAGCCGCCGTTGTTCCGTAGTGAAAGAGATTGAGTTTCGCTGCGTGACGTCTTCGCATTAAACTCGTCTTGCCGAAACCGAAGTAAAAACAGAGAGAGAACGCGTTGATGGATTAAGCTACTTTAAAAGTTGTTTCGAGTAGAACGAAAAGTTGATATTTCGTGATTTTTACAGTGGTTGATAAATTGATAAGTTGAAGAAAGTGGCCTTGAAAAAATATTTCGATAAACCGCATTAACACCTGAATTACATCGGTTCTAATGAAAAGAAAGGTGTAAACTGTGTAAATCGCGCATTGTCGAAAGAAAATCTGACAATTATCAACCACGACCTATCTCCTTATGTTCTTTACTTGAGTGTTCAAGGCCATCCAGTCGAAGTAACTAACATAAAAGTTTATCGAAATATTTTCTTTGTAATCATAATTTGATAATTGATTGTTTGCTTTTGATTGACTTGAGCTTTGTAAACTAATGTCGACTTCAAAGGCAAGTTCAAGGTCCGTTAGATCGTCTGTAAGTCTTAAACGTAAAGAATCTCTCGTGAAACTAAAGTTGGCTAAGCTTGCCAAAGAAGCTGAAACCAAGAGGGTTCTTGATGAACAGTCTGCTGCAAATGTTCGCAGAAAAGCCGCTGAAGCAAAGCGCGTTACTGAAGCTTTAGAACGAGAACTTCGCTTAAAAGAAAAAGACCGAGAAATTGAGCTTGCTGCTGAAGAAGTCCGCGCATGGGATGAGGTGTCGATCGGTAGTTTGGGGGTTCTGTAAAGGAAGTTGAAAGAACCAATTTGTCAAGAATGCAATCTACAAAGAACCTTGTCACACACAATGATTTGAGCCCTGCGTTGGATGGTGAGACAACCCCAGTGTATGAAATGGGTGCTACGACAAAAAGGAATTTTTCTGTAACTCACAACAGACTCATGAAACGTGGGCAAACTATGGGCGATCGAGAGAAAACGATGGAACATTATGACTACCTTGAGAACTCTCACGTTTTGGGACCCGAAAATGGACAGCTTCATGTTGACGGCAACGCACTGCGACGAGAGATGTATGAGCAGCCTCCTCACTGTGTGAATACGGAAAGAAATGGTGGGGCATCGGCTGATTACGGGGCACCTCGTCTTTCGTTGAGACAGGGAAACATGGTAAACTGCTTACCTCCCCGACCAGAATTGGTGCAGTTTGATGGAAATCCCTTAAATTATTATGTATTTGTGAAAACATTTCGAACTTATGTTACTTCCAACATAATTTCAGAAGAAGCGAGGTTTACTTACTTGCTGCAGCTATGTTCTCCTGCAGTGAGACGAAGAATCGACCATTTCTCTGTGCAAACAAACGCCTTTCAGCTTGCTTGGCATTACTTGTTTAAGGCATATGGAAGACCAGAGATTATTGCTACTTGCTGTGAAGACACACTGGTGAATCTGGAAAGGGTGAAACCTCATGATTTACAAGCGTTAAATTCTATGGCGGTGACATTACAAAGAGCTAAATCTCAGTTGCAAGATGTAGAGCATTGCACTACCTTGAATTCACTGGCCACACTGAAACAGCTTATGGGAAAGTTGCCTGAAATTATGCAAAATAATTGGATAGAGCATTCATATAGGATAACTCAAGATAATGGTCGTCGGGCCAATTTCACTGATTTTGTTGAGTTCGTATCGTATTATGCTGAATTAGCTAATTCTGATTTTGGCAGTCTTCAATGGTCTACACGTGTACGTGCAGAGCCAAACACTAGCGTGCACCGAAAGAAGGTTTCTGTGTTTGCCACGTAGAAAATCTTCTACATCCACTGTAGTACTTGACAAAAAGGATTGTCCTTTATGTGGAAGTGCACATCTTCTGTCTTCCTGCGAGCAATTTCTTAAATTATCTCGTTACAAAAAGAGCGATTTCCTGAAAAGAAATGGACGATGTTTTAAGTGCTTTGAGAAAGGACATATCGTGAAAGATTGCAAAGTTGAAATAAAATGTACGGTTGAGGGTTGTGACAAACAAGACAGTCATCACACTTTAATGCACAAATTTGAATTGCATGACAACGAAACCTACAAGAACGCAAAAGATAGTGCTGCGATTTGCTCCTGTGCAGCTATGCACTCTTCGTCCCATCTGCTACATTGGAATAGACCTTACCTCATGACAGTTCCGGTTACTGTCAGATCGGCTAACAAAAAAATCCAAACCTATGCACTGCTGGATACAGGTTCCGAATTAACGTTCTGTGATCGTCGAATTGTTGATGAATTGGAACTAACCGGTCCAGAAAGAAGAATATCGGTACAGCCGTTCTCGACAATGTCAAGATCAGAAGAGGTGTGCGGATTGAACATCCAAATGTTGGTGAGTCCCATGTGCGGTGGTGATGAAATGACCTTTAAAAATGTAATTGCTGTTGATTATTTGCCCTTTGATGCATGTTTGATACCCAAAAGAAAAGTGTTAGAACTTTGGGGCGATTATTGGAATTTGAAATTCCCCTGTATAAAAGATAAATCGATTGGTTTATTAATTGGAGTTGATAATATAAGAGCAATTATGTCTCATGAATATCGCTATGGTCCAGAAGGTGGACCGGATGCAGTGAGAACTCCATTGGGCTGGTCGCTTTGTGGCCCTTGGCAAGGTAACTGTGATGTTGTTTCTAATACACCCAGCTCTATGCATGTTCATTCTTGCGTTGAACACATTGAAACTGATAGAGATCTAGTGTCTCCTATCGATTTTGTTAAAGAAACAGAACTGAAAATGAATCATTCTAGCGAAGATCGAATTGCGTACGCCAGAATGAAAAAATCTATCAAAACCGTCAACGGTCATTTTGAACTGCCTCTTTTATGGAGACACGAAAACTTCCACCTACCTGATAATCGCAATATAGCCGAAAAGCGCCTCAACTCACTAAAAGGTAGGCTTGTTAAAGATAAAGCTTTACATGAACGGTATACAGCAGAGATGCAAAAACATATCGATGAGGAGTATGCGGAAATTGTATCAAAAAAAAATGATGACGTGAGTACTGTAACATGGTATCTTCCACACCATCCTGTTATGAACCCCAAAAAACCTGACAAGGTAAGAATTGTCTTTGATTGTGCTGCTGAATTGCATGGGCAGTCACTAAACAAAGCCTTGTTGCAAGGTCCTGATTTAACAAATAGCCTTGTGGGAGTTCTAACAAGATTTAGGGAAAAAAAAGGATAGCCATAGTTGCTGACATAAGAAGCATGTTCCACCAAGTAAAGGTACCATCTGAAAATCGGGACGTCCTTCGATTCTTGTGGTGTACTGATGGCAAGTTGAACAGCAAGCCTTCAACGTACCGCATGACGGTTCATCTGTTTGGTGCAATTTCTTCTCCAAGCTGTGCCGCCTTTTGTTTGAAACAGGCTGTGCTGGAATATGGCCACGATTACTCGGAGCAAGCACGCAAAGCTGTAGACGAAAACTTTTATGTTGATGATTTTTTTGATTTCATGCTCCAGTGCTGATTCTGGAAAACGCTTAATAGCTGAAGTAAAGCAGATGCTACAAAAGGCAGGATTTGAACTGACAAAGTGGATATCAAATAATAGTGACGTTATTTCTTCTCTCCCAGAAGAGCAGAGAGGATTGGCAAATAAATCTCTTCCTCGAAGTAAGAATGCAGCCGAAAGAGTGCTGGGAGTTTTATGGGATATTGAAGATGACGAATTTAGATTTATTGTTGACATTCCTGAGAAACCACTAACGAAACGAGGAATCTTATCCATGATGCATTCTTTGTACGACCCATTGGGATTTGTGGCTCCAGTTCTTATTGAAGCAAAATCGTTACTGCGTGGTATGAAAAATAGAGGCTGGGATGAGACAATTTCCGAAGACGAGCGCCAATGCTGGAAAAGATGGCTTGACTCCCTTAATCATTTGAAAAACTTAAGAGTCAAGCGGAGCTTTCAAAACCCTGAAAATGTAATTCGATATGAACTTCATCATTTTGCTGATGCTTCAGTGACAGCATTAGGTGCAGTTTCATATTTAAGAACCGTTGATTTAGATATGAACTTTGACTGCTGTTTTGTGTTGGGAAAGTCATATCTTGCACCTCTTGGTTTGACTATACCCAAATTGGAATTGTCAGCTGCTTTGACTGCAGCTAGATTAGATGAAATGCTGAGGAAAGAACTAACCATTCCAATTGAGGAGTCCCACTTTTGGAGTGATTCCAAAGCTGTATTGATGAGCATTCGAAACTCACGAAAGAAATTCCCGGTCTATGTAGCTAATCGTTTAGCTGAGATTGAAAACTTGACTTCTACCGAAAATTGGCATTACATTCCCTCTCAAATGAATCCAGCTGACGAGGTTTCTCGAGGTATTAGCGCTAAAAGACTTGTGAAAAGTGGGAAATGGCTGACAGGCCCGGACTTTCTGTACAAATCACAAGATCAATGGCCGACTGAAGAAAAGACAACTCTAACAGTTGCCGCTGTAACAGATAAACAAGTCTTGTCATCCGTTGACAAACTCATCAAACGATATTCCTCTTGGCATCGCTTAAAGGTTGCCACTGCTTGGTTGCTAAGGTATGGAAAGTATTTAAAATTGAAAGTAGCTAAAACTCCCATGGGTCAAATTCAAAAAGAGATAGCTACTTACCTCACTAAAAGCGAACTAGAAACTGCTGAAAATGAACTAATCAAATATGAACAACGAGCTCGATTACCGCGGCTGTTTTTGGCTCTCAAAGAAGAAAAGGATTTGAACAAAAGCAAGTGTTCAAAAGGCCTGATTGACAACAACCCCCAGCTCGTAAACGGTATGATTCGTTTAAATGGTCGAATTGGCAAAGCACCCGTTGCGTATGAAACCAGATATCCGTGTGTGCTTCCATCCGATTCATCGCTGACGAATTTAATCATTGAAGAATATCATTTACGCACAGGGCATAGCGGTATGTATCACACATTCAATGAGCTTAAAGCCAAATTTTGGTTGGAGCGAGGCTCTTGTTCTGTTCGCAGATGCTTGAGGAAATGTCTAGTATGTCGAAAAAGAAATGGAAAACTCGGAGAACAAATCATGTTGGATTTGCCCTTGGCACGCTTGGATATAGGTCAAGCGCCTTTTACTCATACAGGAGTTGACTTCTTTGGCCCAATCTACGTAAAGCGCGGCCGCTTTGAAGAAAAAAGGTACGGATGTATATTTACGTGCATGAGTACTAGAGCAGTGCACATTGAAACAGCCTACTCCCTGTCCACAGAGTCCTTTCTTATGGCATTGGAAAGGTTTGTTGCATGAAGAAGACACGTACAGCATCTGTACTCAGATAATGGCACTAACTTTATAGGTGCACAGAAAGTGATTAGAGATTACATTGTAAGGTGGAATCAGAGGCAGATTTATAACTCA
Organism: Diplosoma virens; assembly: GCA_963680785.1. Lineage (NCBI taxonomy): Eukaryota > Metazoa > Chordata > Ascidiacea > Aplousobranchia > Didemnidae > Diplosoma > Diplosoma virens. Next base: position 11,925,741 of record OY796887.1, on the reverse strand, counting down.
ATGCTAAAACTCGATATAGAGTGGCACTTTAATACTCCTTCGGCAAGTCATTTCGGCGGTGCATGGGAAAGACTAATTCGCAGTGTAAGAAAGATTTTAACCAATATTTCACCCCACCGGGTTTACAACGATGAAAATCTGCAAACTGTGCTTACTAAAGTTGAATCAATAATAAATTCCAGGCCTCTGACTTCAGTATGTTTTGGTGAACTGAACGACAAGGGTTTGACGCCAAACGACATCTTGACTCCGGGAAGCGACAATCGCATGATGATGATTGAAACGTCGGACAAAGACATATGTTCCAGAAATGCTTGGCGAAGAGCTCAACACATTGTTAATTGTTTCTGGCATAGATGGGCAAAAGAATATTTGCCTACCCTCATAGAACGAAGAAAATGGCGAAAAGTAAAGAGAAACTTTCAAGTAGGCGACATTATTTTAGTCGCCACCGACAACACGCCGAGAGAAAAGTGGCCGCTCGGCCGTATAACTGAAACCTTCCCAGATGAAAAGGGTCACGTACGATCTGTAATGTTGATCTCAAAGAACAACAAATACAAGCGACCCATCGCTAAGTTGGTTCTTCTCCTTCCATGCGAAGAAAACTTTGATAAATAACTTCGTTTAACTGTAATCGCTAATTGCGAGCGTCGTTCCGAAATACGCGAAACGAATTTGTACAAAGTTTTAATTGTTAAGCAAAAATCGCTTTCTGTATAAATATGTTCGTTATTTAATCATGTGAATAAGCTCTCATATTTGGGGGGAGTGTTGTTGATTTCCGCTTAAATAATTGCTTTCAATTTTCGCTTCAAGCAAGCGCTGTTTTGGTTTCTTAGATTGTAAATTTTGTTAATAGTGATAGCCGCCGTTGTTCCGTAGTGAAAGAGATTGAATTTCGCTGCGTGACGTCTTCGCATTAAACTCGTCTTGCCGAAACCGAAGTAAAAACAGAGAGAGAACGCGTTGATGGATTAAGCTACTTTAAAAGTTGTTTCGAGTAGAACGAAAAGTTGATATTTCGTGATTTTTACAGTGGTCGATAAATTGATAAGTTGAAGAAAGTGGCCTTGAAAAAATATTTCGATAAACCGCATTAACACCTGAATTACATCGGTTCTAATGAAAAGAAAGGTGTAAACTGTGTAAATCGCGCATTGTCGAAAGAAAATCTGACAATTATCAACCACGACCTATCTCCTTATGTTCTTTACTTGGGTGTTCAAGGCCATCCAGTCGAAGTAACTAACAGGTACATTTTGATAAAAAATTTTTGTTTTAAAGCTAATGTCGGTTTTTGTTGGATCGGTCACAAACTGATACCTCGCCAGAAAATTCATCCGAAATTCCGGTTGAAAATTCAGTCAAAAATGCAAGCAGTAAGTCTATTTTCACAGTTTGATTTTGAGATACTATAAATTTTATTTTTTGTAGAAATCATAGAGGAACCCCTAAAAATGAAACCTGTGGCAACTAACAATGGTACGTTTTTGTATAAAAGAGTTTGATTTGAAAATGATTTTGATTTTTCTTAGAAGTGGGAGTTCTCCCAGATAAGGAGATCAGTACTTTCATACAAAAACATTGGACAAGTATCCGTACTTTCTCTAAAAAAGGGAAAGTACAATCTATTTTTAATTTTTATTATAATCAAGATCTAAAACTGTTAATTCGAAAAATTGTTAATCAAATTCTAAAATTTCAATTCCACCGTTTTAAAATAAATAACAGTTTTGGTTATATTTTAAAAAATGTTAATAATAATGATTTACGGTATTACCATGCATCCTTTAACAACAGTGTGATGATGTCTACTGCTTGCTTGATTAGTAATCGCCTTGAATTAATAGAGTTTTTAAATACGTTAGCCGAAGAATCCTTTTTTGATCAAATCAACCGCCCGGACACCAAGTGGAAAATTGTAAATATTTCCAACATTACCTTTTACATAAACCATCTAAAAGATGCCTCTCTTGGTGCCCCGGTTGATTTACCGGATTATATTATGAACAACCATGGTTTAAGGAATGTCAGTGCTGGGGATAATTTGTGTTTTTTTCGATGTTTGGCAGTGCATCGGGGTGCCAACCCTCACTGGTGTGAGAAGGCTGCCAAAAAATTGTTTCGTAAGTATTGTGGTCATTTTGACGTTTCGCCTGGAGATTTTGCAGGCGTTCAACTTTTCGACTTTATCCATTTAGAGGATTTTTTTGAACTCAACCTCATTGCGTATGAACTTGTCGGTAAGGTTGCCAAACTGATCCAACGTAGCTGTGAGTTCTACCAGGAGACCATGCGGTTGAACGTTTTTGGAAATCATCTAAGTGTGATTGTAGATTTTGAGCGCTATTGTGGTGTCTACCAATGTGTCCACTGTGATAAGCTGTGGTATCGAAACTGCGACAATTATCGTCATACCAAAAGTTGTACCACCACGGTGCGTGAGGTTTTTCCTGGGGGCATTCATAAAAATCCTGCCACTATCTTTGAAAAATTGGACGAGATAGGGATTGTTGTTCCACACTGTGACCGCCATTTTCCTTTTTTTGCTTGCTACAATTTTGAAGCCTATTTTTCAAAAAGTAAAATTTTCAATTATTCGATGTTAACACTAGACGCTTGTCACCTTTCTTTGAGCGTTGCAGTCGCAAGCAACATCCCTGGTTATGAGTCAGATGTTGCTTTGTGACAGAAGGAAGTGACGAGCGTTTGGTTCGAAAATTAGTTAACTATCTGGAAACCCTCTCTGATGTTTGTTATCAACTGCTTGTGCAAAAATTTGATTACGTGTTCGAGCAATTGGAGAGTAGCGAAAACGTGAGGAAAGAAAAAATTTTAAATGAATTTCATTCGTATTGTAAGGAATTGGTTGTACTCGGTTTCAATTCGGCTTCCTATGATTTAAATCTTATCAAACCCACATTAATTCAAATTCTTTTAAAAGACATCCAATTTGTAATTAAAAGAACAAATAGTTATCTTTGTTTGAAAACATCCAAATTACGATTTTTGGACATCAAAAACTTTTTGGATCCCGGTTTTAGTTACCGTAAATTTTTGGTAGCTTATGGAGCAGAACTCAGAAAGTTTTACTTTCCTTATGAATTCGTTACCAATCTTGACAAATTGGAAAGTGGATTGCCCGAACACGGTCATTTTTATTATTCACTTTTGAAATCCAATATCACCCAAGAGGAATACGATCTTGTGGTGAAAACTTGGATGGAGAAAGGTTGGAGCTATGCGCTATGTTAAATTACAAACTTACGCGAAATGTTAATCTATTACAACTTACTCGATTGTGTGCCTTTTGTACAAGCAGTTGAAAACCTGCTCCAACCTTATCTTGAACAAGGTTTGGATATTTTTAAAACGTCTTTTTCTGTTAGTGGAGTGGCCAAACTGCAAATGATGAAGAAAATTCAAAAAAATGTGTTTTTTTGTCTCTTCCCTAAGTGGCATGGGGATTTGTACAAAACCTTTCGCTCTCAATTGACGGGTGGTTTAAGTTTGATTTTTTGTAGACTTGCGATTTCGGGAGAAACCAAAATCCGCTCCCACGAAATTGAAAATCCCAAAACCGTACAAAAAGTGCTCGGCTTGGACGCCAATTCTTTGTATTTGCATGCTACTGCTCAGAATAACCCCACCGGTTATTTTTGTTGCTACAAAGAAAAAGATTTTCGGCCTAATCCTTGCTTCAAATTCGGCTTTCAATCGTATCAGTGGTTAAGTTATGTTGCATACAAAGAAAATACGTTTTTACAAACTAGGTTTAATATGGGGGAGAGAAGAGTGAGTAAGTACAGTTTGCCGGTGGACGGTTATTCTGACGCAACAAAACACGGTGTACCAATATCTTGGTTGTTTTTTTCATTCTTGCGATAAATGCAATACCAACCGAAACTCTGACGGTAGTTTGGAAGTGATGCATTCTCTTAGAAGCATTCCCCATGAAGATATTCGGGAAGAGACAAAAAACAATAAAAAAAGGTTGGAAGAAGAAGGATTTCGCGTGGTGGAGATGAGGGAGTGTGAATGGTTGAAGATAAGAAAACAGGCGGAAGTTTCTCGTTTCTTAAAAACTTTAAAATCCGTAACACCAAAAAGGAAATTGACTTTCGAAAAAATTTTAGAAGGCATTCGAAACGAGAGTTTTTATGGTTTTCTTATCGTCGACATCCACACTCCCGACGAGTTAAAAGAAAAATTTAAAGATTTTCCTTTGATTATTAAAAATAGCTTCATTTCTCTGGATGATATTGGTTCGTATATGAAGAACGTGGTAGAGGAGCATGACCTTTTAAAGAAAGAACAGAAATATTTAATTAGTAGTTATTTTGGAGAGAAATTTTTATTTAATTCGGAAATGGCCAAATTTTACCTAGAAATAGGTTTAAAAATCACCAAAATTTATGAATTTGTAAAATTTTTTCCGCAAAAATGTTTTGCTCCTCTGGCACAAGAAATTGTAAATTCAAGACGTTTGGCTGATACTGATAAATCCAAAACAGTAATTGCATTAACAAACAAATTAACTGGAAATTCGCTTTATTCTGCTAGTTTGTTAAATAAGGAGAAACACAGGAACATTACGTACCATTCGGGGGACACAGTCAATAAAACCATCAACGATCCTCGTTTTATTCATTTGGATAAAATTAAAAAAGATATCTATGAAGTAAAAAGTTTAAAAAACAAAATTGTAAATGATCTCCCTATTCAAATTGGACTCAATGTATATTTAAATTCAAAACTCCACATGTTGAAATTCTTTTATTTATTTTTAAAAAAATACATTCCAGATCGTCATTTTGAGCTGTTAGAAACCGATACCGACTCTATTTATTTTAGCATTAGTAAAGAAAATTTGGATGACTGTGTCCCTCCCCATTTGAAAGCGAGTTACTTTCGCGATAAATTAAAATGGTTGACTTCGGAGGTATGTCCCAACCACGAAGAAACCTTCATCCAGAGAAAACTTGAAGGTGAGGAGTGGGACGCACAACCTTGTTGCACTTCATTCGAGTTGTTTGATAAAAGAACTTTGGGTAAGATGAAGTTGGAGTACGAAGGGGACAACCAAATTTGTTTGGCTTCAAAATCGTATTTTTGCAAAGGGGAAACAAACAAACAAGTGTGTAAAGGGGTGTCCATCGCTCAAAACCCATTAACATTTGATCAGTATGCGCGTGTTTTGGAGACCGGTGAACCACTCCTAGTGAAAAATCGCGGGTTTCGTTCGAAAAAACACCAAATTTTTAGTTACATGCAAAAGAAAAGGGGTTTGAGTAATTTTTACCCCAAGAGAAAGGTGTTGAGCAATGGGGTTCACACGGTGCCACTAGATTTATAAAATTTTTTATTTTTACCAAGTTTCTCATGCACCGTGGGGTTTCCAAAAATTGTTGCATTTTTGTGTGATATTTTTTCCGTGAATTTTTCAACCAACAAGTTTTTGTGATTTCCTAACTATCAAAGTTTGTGTATTTTTTATCCATGTTTTTCTGTGTTTTTTCGTACAATTTGTGTTTTCATTACAAAAGTGGAATGTGATGACGTTTGCTTTCATTTTGTTCCATAAAGAGCTAGCATAATGTCTTTGTGATTTCAAAATCCAACTAGTTTTGTGGTAAGCGGACCTTCTGGAGTTGGAAAGTCTTATTGGGTCCTACGTTTTATAGACAGTCTAAAACAACTTTGCCCTGAAATCAAATAGGTTGTTTATCGTTACAAGGTATGGCAAGCAATGTTTGATTGTTACATGGATAAAGTAAACTTTAAACAAGGCATGCCCAGTCTTGAAGACCTAAAAGAAAGTCGAGATTCGTTTCTAGTACTAGACGATTTGATGTTTGCCAATTCTGAATTCTTATCCAAGATTTATAGCGTCTACTCCCATCACTTTCATTTCAGTGTTCTCATGACCGTGCAAAATTTGTTTCATAAAGGCTTGCGTGAAATAAGTCTCAATGCACAAATTATGTTGCTCTTTAAAAGTTGTAGGGATGTGAATCAAATTGCACATTTCTTACGTCAGATCTACCCCAAAACGTATAAAAACGCACTGGAGGCATATAAAGATGCTGTATCTTTGCATAGAGGTTATTTGGTGATTGACTTACGCTGCGAAACTTACGATAACCAACGTCTGCATTCAGGGATTTTTCCAGAAGACACGCATTATCTTTATCAATGAACCGCTTACGAAAAAACGGACCCACCTTGCGTTTGCTACAAAAAGCCCCTGCACCTTTGCAAAAGCGTATTTTAGACAAAGCATCGCCCGAGTTAATACGTTGTCTTTGTGACTGTGCTCACAACGTGCTGCAAGGAAACGTCGAGATATCGCATCACCACAAGCGGAAATTAAAACCGCACAAGACCAAACTTCGAAAGTTGGCTGACCGTAAGGTAGCGTTAAAAACCAAACGAAGAATTATACAAAAAGGTGGATTTTTACCCATCTTGTTGTCTGCACTCGCTCCAGTCATTAGTGGTGTGGTAGGGAGTCTTATAAAATGAGAAAATTAATCGCGTTGGAACCTGAAGTGTACAAAAAACTCAAAAACAAACATGAAGTCACGGATAAAAAAGTACTTTCTGAACTGGATGCTAAAATGCAAGAAATCTTAACTTCCAACCGACCCGACAGCGAGAAAGTAACTCTATATAACCAGGTGTTGCAAAAATCAAAGTTATTTCTGAAAAAGTTTCAACCGAAAACAGTGAAAAAACCCTTGTCTGAAAGTGCAGTGTTAAAGCGTTTTAAAAAATGAACCAAAGCCAAAAAACTATTTAAAGACGCCACTAGCAAAAAGAATTTAGATTGGAATGAAGAAGGTCAAATGCTTTTAGACGATCGAGTGGTACCTGGATCTCATATCGACGATTTGTTTCAATCCACTCTAAAGAAACGAGACCCAACTTTACCTGGTGCACGCAAGTTTGAATCGATGCTATGGGAGAGCATTTAGATTATTACGATCCTAAAAAAGAAGCTTCTTTCTCGGGAGCACATCGTTTTCCAAAAGCAACCCAACAATGGTTGCAATCGCAAGACACTTATACTCTTCACAAACCCGTACGAAAAAATTTCAAGCGCAGAAAAACGATTGTACCTGGCGCCAACTTTCAAATGCAAGCCGATCTCATTGATTTTTCTTTGCTCAAGTCGTACAACGACCGCTATAAATACATTTTGGTGGTCATTAACGTGTTCTCGAAAAAAGTCTTTACTGCTTACTTGAAAAACAAATCAAGCTCAGACATGATCCAGGCTTTTGAGCAGTTGATGCCTGAAATTGGCAAGTTTCAAAAATTGCAGACGGATATGGGACGTGAGTTTCTGAATCGACTCTTTCAAACCTGGTTAAAACAACATCACATGAAACACTTTCACACTCAAAATTTCGACACCAAAGCATCCATTGCTGAACGATTTATACGCACTTTGAAAGAGAAACTATGGCGTTACTTTACGTACACCAACAGCCGAAGATACGTGGAAGTGCTGCCTGCTCTGGTTGAATCTTACAACAACACCTATCACCGATCCATTGGACGTGCTCCAAATTCAGTTAACTCTGAAAACCAAGAAACGGTTTGGCTCACGCTCTATGCCGACCCCGAGTTAAGAAAACCAAAATTGAAAGTAGATGATCAAGTCAGACTGTCCATGACTCGAATGCGGTTCCGCAAAAGTTACTTACCCGGTTGGACAAACGAGTTGTTTCAAGTTGCTCAAGTGTTTCGAGACAATCCTCCTTATTACAAAATAAAAGACTTACAAGGCGAGTGGTTGGAAGGGACTTTTTACAAAAAAGAGTTGCAGAAAATCTATAAAAAGGATGACGTGTTTCGAATCGAGCGTATTCTCCAACAACGCAAGCGCAAGAAAGGTGTTGAATTTTTAGTAAAGTGGTTTGGATATCCTGCTTCTTTTAATTCTTGGGTGTCAGAAAAAGACATGGTATGAAAATAACCTTTGACATTGTTTTGTTTGGTGCTCAAGTTTTGGTGATTTATATTGTGGTTTCGATTAGCTAGTACAATTTAACACAAAGCAACAACAATAAAGAACTCTGGATTAGTCTGCTTAGTAGCTCTATAGGTTATTTGCTCCCGTCGCCTATTCTTACCAAACATGTTCCTCACCCTCCCCAGTAACTCGTCCATGGACATTTATCCTGAAAACAGACTTTCGGATTACATGGTTCACTTGCCGAAAGAAATCAATTTTTCTGGATCGTGGGAGTTGGGTTTGTCCGAGATTCTGTACCTCAACACTTGGTACAACATTGACAACAACCAATGTTACATTTTCTACCAACGTGGTGCTTTGGAATTTGTAGCAGTGCTTCCAGCAGGTTATTATCAACAACCTCAATATATCGTGCGTCAGATACTTCAAGAAATGAGACGAGAGTTTCAAGATAGAAACAAAGCGTTGGTCAGCAAAGGAGTGTTGACGCAACCAATCGACTTTCTCTTTGATCTCACTTACAATCCTCAAACACAACTAACCACCATGTCCATCCAACACAAAAAAGGAGCACCTACGACTGACCATAATGGTACCGCGCAACCAGATGTGGTGGTGACGTTTTCGAATGAGTTGGCTTCTATTTTGGGTTTTCGAAAGGTTTGGCATCGGGAAATCGGAGAGTACACTTCGGCAAGCGTTGCCAACGTAGACACCGTGAACGCCATCTATGTCTATTGTGATGTTATCAAACACAGAACGGTTGGTCATACTCTTGCACCTTTGATTGGTGTCCTTCCTCTAACAGGGAAGCCGGGTGCCTATGTTTCCAAAAGATATGACAAAATACAGTACCATCCCGTCTTTAAAAAAATCTTAGTGACATCCACATCTCGCTTCATGACGATCAAGGAAAACGAATTCGTTTTTGCAAGGGAAAAGTGATTGTGACTTTGCATTTACGACCCAAAAAGCTAAAGTCTTTATAAAAACCAGATGCAAAGGAAAACGTGGTTATTGTAAGAAATCAACGGTAGCAGAAACATGCGGGTTAAATATTGTTGTGATGCAAAAGCTTACGAAAACTATTATTTGTCTCAAGTCGGTCATGGAATGTCCTATTTTGCGGGGGCACGAGTGCAACAAGGTTACGGACTAGGTAATCTGTTTAGCTCCATTGCCAAAAGCGTTCTTCCTTTGGTCAAAAAAGGTGCCAAAACCCTGGGAAAACAAGTTTTACAAAGCGGTGTCGAGTTTGCTTCCGATGTCTTACACGGTAAAAACGCCAAACAAGCTGCCATCCATCAAGCAAGAGCTGCTGATTCCAATCTTTTACAAGTGGCTCAACAAAAAATAGGAAAGCGAAAAGCAGTGCCGAGAAAAGTACAAAAGAAGAAACGCAAGAGACATCACGACATTTTCTCGTAAACCATGGCGACATTAGTACACCCCAGTTCGGCAGAATCCACTACCTCTCAACTGGATTTGTTTTCGGTGCCACCAAGTCAAACTGGTTTGGAGGAAGGAAGTTTCACCGAATACCAACCTGTATCTGTATTGACCTCCACAGGTCCTATTAAATTTACGATTAGTGCTGAAAACTCCAACTAGATTGATCTTGCCAATAGCTTTCTTTATGTGCGTGCAAGCGTGACTACTGCAGCCGGAGGTGATTTGGCGGAGAACGTGGAAATTGCGCCTGAATGTAATTTTTTACATACGCTATGGACGCAAGTGGATGTTTATTTGAACGGTTTGCTGGTGACACAATCCAACAACAATTACCCTTATCGAACTTATATTGAAAACTTGCTTAGTTTTGGACAAAAAGCAAAAAAGTCCCAACTTTCTGCTCTGTTGTGGCACCGCAACACGTCAGAACATTTCGATACTCGTGGAGCCACCAACCTAGGTTATACCAAACGAAAAGCTTTGGCTGCAGAAAGCAAAGAAATGGATATGATGGGGAAATTGCATCTCGATTTGTTCTTTCAAAATCGATATTTGTTGAACGGCATCGAAGTACATTTGCGTTTGATTCGTTCCAACGATTCGTTCTTTTTTGCTTGCATGGAAACGCAAACCAAGCAGATAACAAAGTGTCTTAGAAAGAAGTGACCTTGTTTGTTCGCAAACTAAACCCCAATCGCGCCGTACAGCTTGCTCATGTCAAAGCCTTGCAACACAGCACTGCAAAATACCCGCTTCGACGTGTGGAAGTCAAGAGCTTAACTGTGCCGTCCGGGAATCGAAGCATCACCAAAGAAAATTTGTTTTGGGGTCAATTGCCCACACGAATGGTGGTCGGTGTAATGGACAATGACGCTTACAACGGTGTCATCACCAAATCTCCTTTTAATTTCAAACACAACAGCATCAATTTTATGACGATTTACCGTGACGGAGTTCAAATCCCTTCCAAACCACTGCAACCAGATTTTACCAACGATCGTTTTATTCAAAGTTACATTCGTTTGTTTACGCAAACGGGTCAATATTATCGTGACACAGGAAATGCTATTTCGCGAGAACAGTACAAAGACGGTTGTGCTTTGTTTGCTTTTGATCTCACACCCCAAATGGATTCCAGTGAGGTCGGTTTTGAATTGATAATGCATGGTAACATACGCATCGAAATTCATTTTGCTACTGCTACTGCACGTACTCTTACGGTCATTGTGTTTGCCGAACACGACAACCTGCTGAAGATTGATCAAGACAGAAATGTTGCTTTTGACTATACGGCATGAACACGTTGCAAATCGAACGCTTGCTCAAGAAGGATTTGAAAAGCAAAGCCATCTTTAAAAAAGTCTGTGCTTTGGATCAGTTGGAAAAACCTACCTTTCCGTCTGCTTACGTCATCAACTCGGACCCGAGTAGTGAACCTGGAGAACATTGGGTTGCGGTTTATTTCGACAAACGCGGTCGAGGAGAATATTTTGATAGTTATGGACTACCCCCTACCTTGGTCGGTCTCGAGTCTTACATGGATGCCTACTCCTTATTGGGATGGATTTACAATCGCAAAACCTTACAAGCATACTTTTCCAGTTTTTGTGGTCATTATTGTATCTATTTTATTTTATTTCATTGTCGCGGCGTACCTTTGCATGTTATTGTATCTGATTTTACGTCAAATCTAACTGAAAACGATCGCTCTATCTCTCGCTTTATTCGTGATGTATCACAACATTGAATGTACACATATCGTTTATTAATAAAATACAAAAAACAAATCAAGGCGTGCTTGCAATAAAATCCACTTTTCGCTTTTTCCTTGGTTCAGGTTCAGTTAAAAGCTTGACAAAGGTCTCCAGTTGTTCGTGGTTGTCTGGAGGCAGGTGGCAGACATCGTCTTTTTGCACTTTTAAAAAGGTGTAGTTGTTGAGTAAGTAGAGGAAATGACATCTTGCAGTTGGCACATTTTCCACCACACAACGCAATTGAAACTGATCCACTGCTATTTATTGTTTGATGATTTCCATTTTTTTTTGCACTTCACAAGCAGCATCGTCCATGTTAGTGGACCAGAATAGTAAAACATCATATTCTTTTGTTTCGGATTTGGGACGAAAAAGGATGTAAGGAAGACTCTCCATCATCACATCAACCACTTGAACAAGTTGATCCATTGAAAACATGACTTTACCTCTTTTGACACTAATAATCACTTTTCGCAATAGCGATGAAGTGGGTATCGGCAGTCCAGATGCAGCAATTTCCTGAAATTTTTTTCGAATGTCTCTAGCTGCACTTTTCATTTCTCTTGCTCTGGTGATAATCTTTTCAAATTCTAACAAACTTTTGTAACAACTTGTATAAGGAGGAACGTAGTCGGGGTACTCGATTTCATTTGCTTCTTGATAAAGATCGTCCGCTTGACTCGTATACGTTTCCATAATGTGAAGTTTTGCAAACGTCTCTCTTTTTATAACCAACAAAACGGATATTGCACAACTTTTGAAATAGTCTTACGTCACACTAATCTTGCGCAACGTTTTGAAATAGTCTTACGTCACACTAATCTTGTGCAACATTTTGAAATAGTCTTACGTCACACTAACCTCACACAATCAACATTGAAAGACGCGAATTATTTCAGAGATCCATTGGGAACACAACCAACAAGAGGAGGTGTCTTGAGCATATGTCCAACAAAGCACCATGTGCCCACACGGCATGCATACTGCATTTTTTTCTGCATTTTTACATTTTAAACATTTGTCGTCTTTTTTTAAATCTAAAATAGCATTTAACAATTCTTGACGATTGGAGAAATTGCAGTGATTTTTTTCCATTTGATTCAATAGTGCATAACGGATCTTGGTGTCCTCCACCCCAATACTTTTTGCGTATTTTACATGAGGATCAAACAGCATAAGATCCTCTAATCTTTGATTCCTTTGCTTTGCTGCCGCGGTGTTTCGCATTTGGTGAAACAACATACTACATAAGCAGTTTGCTGCAATGGATCGAGTTGGATTTTTTATATCTGGTCGATGCAAATCCGAATGTTTCTGACATACTTTGTCCACATAGTTGACTCCTTGTTTTTTCAAAACAAATTCACACATAGGGAACCACTTTGCATGTTTGTACCAAGGATTGTCATGCGGTTTCCAGTAAAACAAACCTCCACCACAATAAAAACAAAGAACACGGTCGCCAGAACCTTTATAATAAAAACCTGCATCCACCATTTTGCGTGGCGTTGGGGGCTCCTGATCACACCAAGAGGAAGTAAAGGTTCTCATGCGATCCTCTTCATCACACATAAGCGGATTTTGCAGAGATGAACAACGAAACATTTGCGCTTCCCATTCTCTTTTGATAGCTTCGGAGTTTTGAGTATCAGATATCGTTGCAGCATCAATACAATCTTGATCCATATTTTTTAGATTAATAGAAAAACAAACAAACTCTGCTTTATATACCTACCATTATGGATTGCATCATAGTTTTGCAAAAAAAACTATACAAACAAACCTGGTAAAAACCTAGGGAATTTTCCATGGGAAAATTGAGTATTGCACAACAAAACTGACTTGTCCAAACTTGCCCGATTGGCGAACAAACTCAGGACCACTGTTTTTCTTAGCATTAAGATTTATATTATCTTGGGTATGAATCCAACTCAGGACCACTGTTTTTCTTTGACTTAGGATTTTTATTATCTTGGTTGATAATCCAACTCGATACCACTGACTTTCTTAAGATTTAAATTTATATTATCTTGGGTTGGAATCCAACTCAGAACCATTGTCTTTCTTAGGTTTAGGGTTTATATTGTCTTGGTTAGGAATCCAACTCGAGACCACTGACTTTCTTAAGATTTAAATTTATGTTATCTTGGTTGGGGATCAAACCCAGGACTACTGGCTTTCTTAAGTTTAAGGATTATACTGTCTTGGTTGAAAATCCAATTCGGGACCACTGTTTTTCTTAAACTTGGAGATTTATACTATCCTGGTTGAGAATCCAACTCAGGATTACTAATTTTCTTAGGATTTAGATTTATATTATCTTGGTTAGGAATCCAACTCAGGACCACTGTTTCTCTTAAGATTTAGGTTTGAAATTGTACACCTGTCTTGGTTAGGAATCCAACTCGAGACCACTGACTTTTTTAAGATTTAAATTTCTATTATCTTGGTTGGGGATCCAACTCAGGACCACTGTTTTTCTTAGAATTTAGATTTCTATTGTCTTGGTTAGGAATCAAACTCATGACTACTACCTTTCTCAACCTACCTCCTCACCTCCTCCCCTCCTCAACTCCGCCGCTCTCTGGTACCCCCAGTGGACAAAATACCTTCTCACCTCCTCAACTCTGCCACTCTCTGGTACCCCCAGTGGACAAAATACCTCCTCACCTCCTCAAATCCGCCGCTCTCTGGTACCCCCAGTGGACAAAATACCTCCTCACCTCCTCAACTTCGCCACTCTCAGGCTCCCCAAGTGGCCCCAACCTAATCTCTGGCGCCCCAAGTGGCCCCCACCATACTCTTTGGCGCCCCAAGTGGTGCTCTCGGGCGCCCCAAGTGGTGCTCTCTAACTCCCCCTAGTGGTGCTCTCTGGCGCCTCTCGTGGCAACCTTATCTGCTCTCTAGCGCCCTCTAACAGACACCAACCAAATGACGCATTTATTACTACTTAGGCCTTTTTATCTTGTAAATTAGTTATCTGCAATTACGAACACTAAAAAAAAGTGCGCTTCAGCGTAGCAATTAATACGTATAAAGTGTTTAACATGAACACACAAAACTTTATTCATGCATTAACAAGCATGTTTTAAAATGGATGTAATAACAAACTGTACTACCACAGTTGATCAAACGACACTTAATCGAACGACAATTGATCAAAATAAAACTTAATCAAAAGGACAGTTGATAAAAAATAAGACTTACTTTTGTATGTTTCTGCGATTAAACAATTTCTTTGTTACTGTAAATTGGATTGATAAAAAATAAAGGCCATCAGTAAGAAAACAGTTTTTTTCATAACTTTTTTGCCAATGTCAAGGTCAGGATTTCTCAACAAGGTTCCTGGCAAAGGATCTTTAAGTGGGGCAATAAGTAGAGCTTTTGTCATGGTAATATTTTTTTAAATGCCCATTGCTGCCATTTTTTTGCATCCTTTTTAAATTGTAGTCGTATTGCAATGACACATTGTAAGATATCCCATGTTACAGCGACTTTCAAGATTCAAGCTGTCCTTGCTACAGCAGAGAAGCTGGAAAATTTGAGAAGTTTTAAATGCGTTGCAATTTACTAGAAATATTTACTATTTAGCAAGAACCTTATCGTCCTGCTGGTGCGTCTTTAAAAAAGGCTAAACCAGACCGAAATAGGTTGAAATTTATCCATTCAGGTAGTTATAAAGATTTAAATATTTTGAGAGCAGTGTAAGATAATCATAGCTCTATGTAGTACATTAAGCAGTTTTTAATTAAACTTTGCCTTTTTTTACTTTTTTTTTGGAAGGGTTTAATGTGTTTTCTGTGCAAAATGTAAATTTTCATTTGTGCTTATTGCTCTTTTCGTTGGTCCGATAAAAATTGAAATTTTCCAGTTGCAAATATTTATAAAAACTGCAAAAAGAAGATTCTTTCAAATAAAATCAAGATGGCTTTTCTATGTTTTGTTGTAAATTTTCTCTTTAATTATTTGATCAAGTGTCGTTTTGATTAGCTGTCGGGTCACAATAACAAACACGCATCGAGATACAATTCTAGTTCAACTACCTTTATGTATTTTTACTCTAAGGATAATGCTTTAACAGTACACAAAGATTAAGCTGAATTAATAAACTGTCTTAATAAAACAGTTTTAATTTGGTTAAAAATTGTATAGATTAAGAATTCTTAAATGGGGTGTGCACTCTGCGCGCTCCAGTGCACAAACTGGTGGAATTTCGTAAAAATGCGAAATACCTATGTCATGAATCAAAACTTATGAAGAGAGGGACACAAAATTTCAAAAGTTACGTCAGGGAGAATGCAACCCAGAAAGTTAAAAAATTCTAGTAAACATGGTGGAAACAGAACATTTTAAGTATGTTTAACTGCTCATTCTTTTTTTGAAAGCAAAATTGGACAATACAAAATAATATTTAGAAAAATTTTGACTTTATTAATTTTTTGAATTAATTTTAATTTACAAAACTCATCAAAAAAAATCTTGACCAACCAAAGCTTACGTTGGTATAAGTTTGATTATGTAAAAAGGAGGGAACAAGTGCTCAGGTACAGAAATATTGGGTCAGATCTGCTCCTACAATTACAGAAACTCGACCAAAATATCAAATCGATTGAAAGTGAAAGCTATTATCTTGATTTTCATCTTTACTTTAAATTTATAAAAAAAGTAGGACACGGACTCAATTGAAAGTGAGTATTTTCTTTTTTTATTCTCTTTAGTCTTTTACTAAAGTTTGGGACAAAAATGAAGTTTTCGATAACTAATTGGAAATGATGACCTCCTTTTTGTCTTCGATTAATTTTTGTGCTGAAAAGATTTGCGTTCGAAATGGCGTTTCTGTAAAACCTTTTTAGAGTTTTTCCCTGGCTTTTCAGCGCCCCTAAACTCAACATAAAATTTTACCCTTGAATGACTTTTTCTGCTTGCATGGAATTCTTTCACAAACTAGTGATGTGTTATTTTGTTGATACTCTAGCAAACTCATTGCCGCAACCGCTTTTTTTAGTGTATACTTTTGCCTTGATATTTGCACGCTGTATTTCACCTTGGTCCTGAAGCAATTTTTTAGCTCTTATCCGGATGATACACTCTATTTATCCGCTCCTTTTACAACCGTCTGTTTTCAAGCAAAATTTCTTGCTATTTTTATTTTTACTCTTTTTCCGTTGCTCCCCTCAAAATATCCGTTGGCTGATTGCACCATCAAAGCCATTATCGCTTTTATTGTGTAGCTTTTTTTGCCTCGCTTATTAACTTTTATTGATTACTTGGTGAATGAAGTGTGACATTATAATTAGGCATAAAAGATAAAAAAGATTTTTAAAGAGATAGCTTGGGGGAATTGGACTGTAAATAAAGATTACAAACAACTTAAAAAAGTTTTAAACGATAAAATAAATTTATATTTAAGATAAGTAAACATAAAACAAAAAAAAAATTTTTATAACTTTACACAACAATATATTTGCAATTAAATCTACAACGTATATGACATACTAAAAATTATTTGTTTAATTTGCCATCTCAGAACTGACATAACACAACAAAAAAATGGCTAAAACATTTGACAGACGGTACATAGGACGTACATCTCAAAGGTGGCAAGAGCGCATGAATACAGGGTTTCTCAAACTGGGGTGCGCAAACTGGGGTACGCAGACCCCTGAGCGTCCGTGATGAATGCACAAGAATCCACAGCAATATGACAAAGTTTATCAAACATTTATACCTGGTGAAGTAACCCATACTATGAAATCCAAGACGGATTTAAAGTGAAGACTTTTTTTTTAAAGAATACTTTTTTTTAGGAAAGAATACCTTAAAATCCGAGACAGATTCCAAGTGAAAATCCTTTTTTTAGAGAACATTTCTTTTTAGGGAAGAATGCTTTTCTATTAACAAGCATCCCGGTTTGCCCCTTCGGAAATATGGTATGCCTGTTTACAACAATTTATTTCTTCAACAGATTTTATATTATTTATTTTTGTTTTTTTTTGTGTACATTTTTCTTCGTTGGTTGGGCAGAAAATTGATGTGACATAAGATTGGAGTCCGTGACCCAAAAATTTTGTGAAGCACTGCATCAAGCAACCAGTTTGAAGCCCAATTCAAGAGCCATCACTCTTTTCAAGACCGTTATAATCCTTCCCGTGCCTTCCAAGCAATCCTCATCTCTCAAATTATTGCCCTTGACTCTGCTATTGGACAGCATTTTTTAGAAAACCTTACCTGTGCCAGCCAATACAGTGACACCAAATTCTCTATCCTTACTCGAGGACGTACTTCTTTTCACCTTTCCGCTCTTGAGGCTTTTGCAATAAATTTATTTGTGACACTTTAACTCCAGATAATTCTAACAAGTGTCAGAGAATATCTCTGTGTGATGAAACTCTGGTTTACGAGCAGAAAGACGCGAGTTTGATGTTTAATTTTCCTGCGTGATATCTGTAGTGTCCGTATGAAAGGCTTTTTTGACAATTTCTCAATGAAGTCACGCTAGCAGCTTACCTACAATGATGAGTTTATCGAAGCGAAAAGGAGCAATTCCTGAAGTTTTTTACCTCTCTATTCTGCTTTAATGCTTATTATATTAGTAAAAAAAAATATAGGCACAGTCAGACAGCTAACGAAGAGCTACAAGTTTATTCACTAATGGTAACATTTGTCAGATACAAAAATAAAGGTCTTTTGACAAACAAAACAAGAACGTTACACTCTGGGGGCACGTTACAAGAACGTTATAACAATAAATAATCAAACTCAAATTCAAACTGTCTTCAAATTATTTTATTTGGTTTATTGGTGCCTTACAACGATTATAGTTTTGAAGCATCAGCACCAGAATATATAGTACCAGTAAAAACAAAGTTAGTCGTGTAGGCCAGAACTTTCACGTATACATATAAAACACAATATCCGGTGTGTGTAACCTGTAATTAAGGCCAAAATAGTGATAAATAAAACAAACTAATTTAAAGTTTGCACACTTTTGTTCGAAATAAAAATTGAAAGTGACACAATAGTATATCATACGGCAATCATGTTGGAAATTTTTTGTGGAATAGATAAAATACTACTTATATACGGCTCAAATGTATTGGAAAGTATAAAAGTTAGGCTAAAATTATCTTAAACTTAGGTAGGTTGGAGCGAAGAACATCTCTTGCACTAGAGTATCGAGGACAATGAAAAAGTAAACGTTCGGCATTTTCTAATACGAACATAAAAGAACATAGACTCGACGAATGTAGATTTATTTTGTGCAAATGTTTATTAATCCCGCAGTGACTTGTTTGTAAACAAAATATTAATGGTGAAGTTCAAGTACGCAATTTTAGAAAAAATACTCGCCAGCGTGATCGAGTGGTTAGAGGGCCGTGATTGTAATTGACACGGTCTCAGTTTAAAACCTACTCGCACCATTCTGTTGTGTCCTTGAAAAAAATATTTTACCGCACTTTCTCCTACTTGGTGGTCTTGGCAAGCAGTTTTAAATTTTAATTATATCTCTATAAAAAAACTAAAAAGCAAAAGAAAAAATTTTTAACAGGACAGCAATATCTTGGCATCTCCGGAAGCAGGTCAGGGTAATTACTTGCTCTATGTGTTAAAGCCTCCGTCACTGTCCTGCAAATCAGGAGGATGAATATAGAGATAAAATAAAATAAATAGAAGGGAAAAAAGATTTATAACCATCACCAGTAGGTTACCAATTTTAAAAATTGTTCCATAAATTATTAACATAATCTTTAATTATAACTTTGATTTCCATTTTTGTAATTGACTATGTCACACATTTTTTGTAATAGGGCCAGAAATTTTTTTGAATTGTTCCAAACAAGTCTCCAATTTAGGTTGTTGATCAACTATCTCATTATCCTCGACTCCTACATGCGAGGATATCAACATCACTGATATCTGTAGTTCACTTTTTTCTATAAAAAATAAATCATTTGTTTACTTAATTTTTTTGATGCGATAATGCAGATAAAGTCTTTAATGAACCGAAAATACTATTAGATATTAAGGCTTTTTTCATAATTATTTCCCGAAATCCATTACAATTATTATTTAAGTGTGGAAAACAATTCTACTGAAAAAACTGAAAATTAATCATTAATTTTAATCACTTTTTTAATACCAAACCTGTCAGCATAAAAAACGGAGCTCATACCTTGTTCAGTCTTCGAGCCACCTGCTTTAGTATGTATGTAATCACTGTAATTAAATAAAATAGATTTCAAAATCAACTGCTAATCATCTAATCAATTATTATGCTTACTTAAAAAAGTTTCAACATGAAGATCAACTGCGGCAAGCTGCAAGGTCCAACAAGGTATAAATTGGTTTGCTAGATTGCTCATAAAAATATTATCTGGAAGATGTTTTTTAAATTCTGTAAAAAAACAATAATTATTTGAATAAATTTTAGGATGTACAGAATTCAAAAATAACCAATAGTACTGACGGAACCACAAACTCTTTCAATGCACGTATTTATGTACCTAATTTGGATTCGATTGTTAATCAACATTTGTTGGATAACAAATTCGCGCGCAAAAATTCGATATTAACTGGTTTTCAATGTTAGCTGTGGGACAATTGTCTTTTTACCTGACAACGCTTAAGGCCACCTTTATAGAGTTTCTTGAATCCTCTCTTTGTCGCCTTCAATTTGTTTTTGCGTAGAGATGTTAAAGGTACTTTCATAACGTAATCTGTTATCGATCGAAGAAAAGTTTGGAAAAGAGCAATTATCGATAATTTAAAACCACCCCAAGTTGTACCGTTCAAAACGCTTAAAATATTTTTCTGCAATATACAGTATATCACATGTTTATTATAAGTAACGTTTATTAAAAAACAACTTCGAAATAGTTGCACTTGTAATCTGATTTTAAAAGGTATCTCTTGATTTCCAATTTTAAGGTGTTCAAGACTTTTGATTTTCAATTGTGAGGCAATTCTGGATTGATTTGCAATTCTGGGGCAGTTTTCTTTGCTTTGTGAAAAACACAACAACAGATTTTGTTACGAATATTTTAAGCCACCATGTTTTTGACCATTTATAGATTTAAGTTAAGTTTTTAATTATGCAGTTTTGTATTTCTATTATTTGAGTTCCAATCTGAAATATGTACTAATCTTCTGCAAACAACAACAGGGCAGTCTATTTAAATAGGAAAAATTGTTAATCATTATTGCAAAAAGAATAAGTTTAAAGACTTCCTTGCGGTATTACGTTTTCTAGGTCCTTTTGTTTTTGAATAAGAAGCAGAGGTTTGTATCTGAAATGTTTCATTTGAAAGTAGTACTTTTATAAACCCGAAAATTGGGCCGCTAATGTCTAATTTTAATAATTTAGATAAAACAGTGTCTTTGAAACCATATCATAGGCTTTTTTTGATGACTAAGAATACAGAAATCACTGAACGTTCTATAGCTAATTCTTTGTAAATCACATTATGGAGGCGAATGATGTAATGGGTTGGCAGTACAGGTTGCAATTTACGGCCTGCAGTTTTTTTAGTGCTGTTATATACTGTACTTCGCCGTTTTCGGTGTTATTATGGTTAACTTTCTCTTACTATTTTTCTTACTAACAATGATAAATTAATCATTTTTACAAACAGCATCTGTTATCTGTAACTACATTAATTCAATATTCCTCAGTAATTCACTTTTATTTCTAATTTTCAGGATACTTCAGTTTACTTTTGAGTCCTCAACGACTGGACATGCATTTGAACGCAGCTCGAGCTGTTATCAACTTAAGATTACGCAATGCACTAGAGTACGTAAAAAGGAAGAAAGAAAAATAAAGAGGAACAAATAATAACAAAAGAAAACATGGTTTTACTTTATTGGTTGATCTCTTTCAAACATTATGATAACTTTTATTGAACTGTATTTTTCAACTGATTACAAGTAGTCTTGAAATGGTTAAAATATTACATTCACTTCTATTGTTCAGCGCTTATTCTAATGTAATAACCTCCTCAAGAGAGCTAAACAAAAACGTTCGAGTTTTCTAGAACAACTTTTTTTAAAGCTATTTATTAAAAAAAAGAGTTTTGTATTACACCATTGATTTCTATAATTGTTTGTATTTAATGACAACTGGCTAATTGTGATTAAGAATTTCCACATCCGAGCTTTAAATATAGCCAGTTGGCAAGGTAACATTGTTTGTTTTTATTAGTGTAGTTTTGTTGGAGTGTTTCCTCCATGCTTACAGCTATGAAAAAATGACAAATTTTTTTTCGAAATTAGAGATAATCACTCTAAGAAACTAACTTAAATAATTCTGTTGATTCATTATATGATGTACAAGAAACACCCACGATGACGTCATTTTTACATGATCAAAATATTTGCTTACTTATAATCAAATTCCACTAAAAAAATAAACTATGTTTAATAGACGAACTTTTTTTATAGTAATATCTTGGCGTATTTACAAGTGTTCTATTTACTACTTCATTTCATTTTTATTTTTCTTCCTATATCTATACTCTTGACTCACAGGAAAGCATCGTAGGCTTAAAGCATAAAGCAACTGTCGCATAATTACCCGACCTGCTTTAGGAGATGCCAAAATATAAATGTTTCGTTGAAATTTTTTCTTTTGGGTTTTTTAATTTTTAATTTTAGTTTTTGTTCGAGATATGACTGAAATTTAACTGCTTTTTAAGACCGCCAAGCAGAACACGGAGTATTTTTTTCCCAAGGACACAGTAAAATGGCACAAATAGGTTTAAACCACCACCTTGTCGAACACAACCACGGCGCTCTTAATCACTCAACCACACTGCCGACTCAGCTTTTTAATCTTTGTCAAATAATTGTACATACATTTTCGAAATCAATTTCGTGAGAGTTGTATCTCTCAACTCACCACGAACACACAGGTTGACCCTCTATTCCTGCAAGGGCACAATCTTTATACTCTTGTGTGATGATAGCTATACGTCACGAAAAAAATTTTAATGCAAATTAAGCTATACAATACCGGTAAGAAGAAAAAGTTCTCATGTTCTGATTTTAAGATAAAGTAAATTTAAACAACTAGAAGACATCACATTGAATTTTTTAAAACTTTTTAAGGCAACAAATAGCAAAAAAACGAGGAATTTGTATAATTTGCCGATCACATATAGCGACTTGACTTTGGTACTATTTTAACAGAAAATTAATAATATAGCATGTTAATTCTTACATCTTATTTTTTTTCAAAAAAAAAAAAAAAAAAACTGTCATTACGGCATTCTCTTTGACAATCATATTGATGCAATTCTTAAGACCGCTTTAAAAAGTCTCCGATAACCAGCATACAGTTCTGAGTAAAATTTTTCAAAGAATTTTTGGCCTGTGAAAATCAGGAAAAAATGAAAAAACGCTTTTACTTTAATCCGAAAGCTGTTTTGTCTTTAAAAGTAAAATAAACGCCAATTAAGAAAAACATAGCTTACTCTTACCGGCCGTATTTGGATGTCTCAAAAAATTCTTACTGTAAGCAAGAACAGGTCGTCAAATCGAACGGAACCGTAAACTTGTACTAACCAGGGCTGGGGAGCCGGAGCCGGAGCCGGAACGCGGAGCCATGGAGCCAGCCAATTTTGGAGGAGCCGGAGCTGGAGCCGGAGCCTTTTTAAATATTTCTGCGGAGCCGGAGCCGGAGCTGGAGCCACAAAAATTTTATTAGCTCCGGCTCCAGTAATGGTTCATAGGATCAACTTCATAGAATGAAATTGACTGTTATGGATTTTTAAACATTAATATAACAATAAATTTTGTGTTATATAGATATCTTTCTTTTCATTTATTAAGCAAAAACATCTCCACAGCCTATTTTATCTGATTAAGAAATTAAGAAATAGAATAAACAGGCTGTCGGGTTGTTTTTTAATAAATGAAAAATCGTTGTATTTGTTCCGACTTTCATTAAGCGCTCTACAAAAACACGTCGATTAAATTTTTCCTAATTTATATATATTACTTAGTTTCATATAATATTACAATATACGAGCTATATACAGTATGTAGAGAGAGAGAGAGAGAGAGAGTGAGAGACAGAAAGAGACAGAGAGAGAGCAAGAATGAATCGATTTTCATTGCAAAGTGCTCAAAGAAAAGATCTGAGCAATTTCGTACAAAATTTATTTAAACTCTATTTTAAAAAACCTCAACAGTCTATTTCATCCAATAAAATCAATTTTTTTTATTCCTATTAAGTTAAGAGAAGGGGAGTCAGATCATCTTAATATAAATGCATAACCTGAGTCATTTTTTCCTATATGACATCACAGGAATTGCATTATTTGCTTGATTAGTTTAACAAATTATTCTTAACAAAAAATCTCAGCTAAATAGTACTCAGGTCTATAAACTTTCGTTCGTTCAACTTCTTCAAACAAATACGTATAAATAAAAAAGAAACAGATGATGATTGAACGTAAAAAATGTTTGGTATTAAAAGATATTAAAAGAAATAAAAAGAATAAAACCTGTCCTTCATCAACTGTTTAATTAGCTGATTTTATTTATAGTTATCTAAAAAAATTGAATAAAAAGAAGCTTATAGAGCCGAATGGTATTTAGCTGAGATTTTTTGTTTAGAATAAATTTTTTAAATAATTTTCTAAGTCTATGTATCCTACAATAAATATACCACTCTTTGCAAGTTTGGACCTGTTTTACTTTTCGATAGTTTTGAATTACGAGTATTTTTGTAGTTTAACAAACTATATATTTCGAAGCCAAGAATTTCTAAATCAAGGACATGCAGGCGCTAGTTTCAGATAATCCTAGCGAAGGCGACTGTTTTTTCTATTAATTTGCACAGCCGATAAAAGCTTATTGTTACATCATAGGGTAGACTTTGTGATCTACAATGCTAACTATGGTAGGTTCATTTACGAAAATTTAAATGTATGTTACCGAGGCAGTTTAGGATCTCCCGTACTATCGGCCGTCATCTTCATTTTTAAAACTTTTTCTTCTCTCGTTTAAAAACCTTCTCTCGTTTTCCCTACTCTCACTCACTTTTCTCTTTTCTTTCTCTTTTTTAATAAATAGCGAGTTATACATTTAAACCAATTCGGGCAAGCTAAGCTTTGCGAAATAAAATACTTCAAATATCTTTTTTATATATTTACCTCTATATTTTAAATTAGTGAACATTAACAACTTGATTTTAAACCAAACTATTTACTTTAAATGCTGTTTTAGTTTTGATTTGTACGACGGCTTACAATAAATGAGATGATAATCGGTCATACGACCAAGCTAAGCTTTGCGAAATAAAATACTTTAAATAACTTTTTTATATTTTTTACCACTATATTTTGAATTAGTAAACAAGGACAACGTGTTTTTAAACCAAACTATTTACTTTAAATGCTGTTTTAGTTTTGATTTGTACGACGGCTTACAATAAATTAAATGATAATCGGTCATACGACCAAGCTAAGCTTTGCGAAATAAAATACTTAAAACATCTATTTTATATTTTTTATCACTATATTTTAAATTAGTGAACATTAACAAATTGATTTTAAACCAAACTATTTACTTTAAATGCTGTTTTAGTTTTGATTTGTACGACGGCTTACAGTAAATGAGATGATAATCGGTCATACGACCAAGCTAAGCTTTGCGAAATAAAATACTTAAAAAATCTATTTTATATTTTTTACCACTATATTTTAAATTAGTAAACATAAATAACTTGATTTTAAACCAATCTATTCACTTTAAATGCTGTTATAGTTTTGATTTGTACGACGACTTACAATAAATGAGATGATAATCGGTCATACGACCAAGCTAAGCTTTGTTAATAAAATACTTCAAATAACTTTTTTATATTTTTTGCCACTATATTTTAAATTAGTGAACATAAATAACTTGATTTTAAACCAAACTATTTACTTTAAATGCTGTTATAGTTTTGATTTGTACGACGGCTTACAATAAATGAATACGACCAAGCTAAGCTTTGCGAAATAAAGTACATCAAATAAGTTTTTTATATTTTTTACTCTATATTTTAAATTAGTATAGATAAACAACTTGATTTTAAACCAAACTATTTACTTTAAATGCTGTTTTAGTTTTGATTTGTATGACGACTTACAATAAATGAGATGATAATCGGTCATGCGACCAAGCTAAGCTTTGCGAAATAAAATACTTCAAATAACTTTTTTATATTTTTTACCTCTATATTTTAAATTAGTATAGATAAACAACTTGATTTTAAACCAAACTATTTACTTTAAATGCTGTTATAGTTTTGATTTGTACGACGGCTTACAATAAATGAGATGATAATCGGTCATACGACCAAGCTAACCTTTGCGAAATAAAATACTTCAAACATCTATTTTATATTTTTTACCACTATATTTTAAATTAGTGAACATTAACAACTTGATTTTAAATCAAACTATTTACTTTAAATGCTGTTTTAGTTTTGATTTGTACGACGGCTTACAATAAATGAGATGATAATCGATCATACGACCAAGCTAAGCTTTGCGAAATAAAACACTTCAAACATCTATTTTATATTTTTTACCACTATATTTTAAATTAGTATAGATAAACAACTTGATTTTAAACCAAACTATTCACTTCAAATGCTGTTATAGTTTTGATTTGTACGACGGCTTACAGTAAATGAGATGATAATAATCGATCATACGACCAAGCTAAGCTTTGCGAAATAAAACACTTCAAACATCTATTTTATATTTTTTACCACTATATTTTAAATTAGTATAAATAAATAACTTGATTTTAAACCAAACTATTTACTTTAAATGCTGTTTTAGTTTTGATTTGTACGACGGCTTACAATAAATTAAATGATAATCGGTCGTATACGACCAAGCTAAGCTTTGCGAAATAAAATACTTCAAACATTTTTTTATATTTTTTACTACTATATTTTAAATTAGTATAGATAAACAACTTGATTTTAAACCAATCTATTCACTTTAAATGCTGTTTTAGTTTTGATTTGTACGACGGCTTACAGTAAATGAGATGATAATAATTGATCATACGACCAAGCTAAGCTTTGCGAAATAAAACACTTCAAACATCTATTTTATATTTTTTACTACTATATTTTAAATTAGTATAAATAAATAACTTGATTTTAAACCAAACTATTTACTTTAAATGCTGTTATAGTTTTGATTTGTACGACGGCTTACAATAAATGAGATGATAATCGGTCATATGACCAAGCTAAGCTTTGTTAATAAAATACTTCAAATATTTTTTTTTATATTTTTTACCACTATATTTTAAATTAGTATAGAGAAATAACTTGATTTTAAACCAAACTATTTACTTTAAATGCTGTTATAGTTTTGATTTGTACGACGGCTTACAGTAAATGAGATGATAATCGGTCATACGACCAAGCTAAGCTTTGCGAAATAAAATACTTAAAACATTTATTTTATATTTTTTACCTCTATATTTTAAATTAGTGAACATAAATAACTTGATTGTAAACCAATCTATTCACTTTAAATGCTGTTTTAGTTTTGATTTGTACGACGGCTTACAATAAATTAAATGATAATCGGTCGTATACGACCAAGCTAAGCTTTGCGAAATAAAATACTTCAAACATTTTTTTATATTTTTTACCACTATATTTTAAATTAGTATAGATAAACAACTTGATTTTAAACCAATCTATTCACTTTAAATGCTGTTTTAGTTTTGATTTGTACGACGGCTTACAGTAAATGAGATGATAATAATTGATCATACGACCAAGCTAAGCTTTGCGAAATAAAACACTTCAAACATCTATTTTATATTTTTTACCACTATATTTTAAATTAGTATAAATAAATAACTTGATTTTAAACCAAACTATTTACTTTAAATGCTGTTATAGTTTTGATTTGTACGACGGCTTACAATAAATGAGATGATAATCGGTCATATGACCAAGCTAAGCTTTGTTAATAAAATACTTCAAACATCTATTTTATATTTTTTACCTCTATATTTTAAATTAGTATAGAGAAATAACTTGATTTTAAACCAAACTATTTACTTTAAATGCTGTTATAGTTTTGATTTGTACGACGGCTTACAGTAAATGAGATGATAATCGGTCATACGACCAAGCTAAGCTTTGCGAAATAAAATACTTAAAAAATCTATTTTATATTTTTTACCACTATATTTTAAATTAGTGAACATAAATAACTTGATTGTAAACCAATCTATTCACTTTAAATGCTGTTTTAGTTTTGATTAGTACGACGGCTTACAGTAAATGAGATGATAATCGGTCAAACGACCAAGCTAAGCTTTGCGAAATAAAATACTTAAAACATCTTTTTTATATTTTTTACCACTATATTTTAAATTAGTGAACATAAATAACTTGATTTTAAACCAAACTATTTACTTTAAATGCTGTTATAGTTTTGATTTGTACGACGGCTTACAGTAAATGAGATGATAATCGGTCATACGACCAAGCTAAGCTTTGCAAAATAAAATACTTCAAATATCTATTTTATATTTTTTACCACTATATTTTAAATTAGTATAGATAAACAACTTGATTTTAAACCAAACTATTTACTTTAAATGCTGTTATAGTTTTGATTTGTACGACGGCTTACAATAAATGAGATGATAATCGGTCATATGACCAAGCTAAGCTTTGTTAATAAAATACTTAAAACATTTTTTTAATATTTTTTACTACTATATTTTAAATTAGTGAACATTAACAACTTGATTTTAAACCAAACAAATGCTGTTTTAGTTTTGATTAGTGCGACGGCTTACAATAAATGAGATGATAATCGGTCGTATACGACCAAGCTAAGCTTTGTGAAATAAAATGCTTCAAACATCTATTTTATATTTTTTACCACTATATTTTAAATTAGTATAGATAAACAACTTGATTTTAAACCAAACTATTTACTTTAAATGCTGTTATAGTTTTGATTTGTACGACGGCTTACAATAAATGAGATGATAATCGGTCATATGACCAAGCTAAGCTTTGTTAATAAAATACTTCAAACATTTTTTTAATATTTTTTACTACTATATTTTAAATTAGTGAACATTAACAACTTGATCTTAAACCAAACAAATGCTGTTTTAGTTTTGATTAGTGCGACGGCTTACAATAAATGAGATGATAATCGGTCGTATATGACCAAGCTAAGCTTTGCGAAATAAAATGCTTCAAACATCTATTTTATATTTTTTACCACTATATTTTAAATTAGTATAGATGAACAACTTGATTTTAAACCAAACTATTTACTTTAAATGCTGTTATAGTTTTGATTTGTACGACGGCTTACAATAAATGAAATGATAATCGGTCATACGACCAAGCTAAGCTTTGCGAAATAAAATACTTCAAATAACTTTTTTATATTTTTTACCACTATATTTTAAATTAGTAAGCAAGGACAACGCGTTTTTAAACCAAACTATTTACTTTAAATGCTGTTATACATGTAGTTTTGATTTGTACGACGGCTTACAATAAATGAGATGATAATCGGTCATACGACCAAGCTAAGCTTTGCGAAATAAAATACTTAAAAAATCTATTTTATATTTTTTACCTCTATATTTTAAATTAGTGAACATAAATAACTTGATTGTAAACCAATCTATTCACTTTAAATGCTGTTATAGTTTTGATTAGTACGACGGCTTACAGTAAATGAGATGATAATCGGTCATACGACCAAGCTAAGCTTTGCGAAATAAAATACTTAAAACATCTTTTTTATATTTTTTACCACTATATTTTAAATTAGTGAACATAAATAACTTGATTTTAAACCAAACTATTTACTTTAAATGCTGTTATAGTTTTGATTTGTACGACGGCTTACAGTAAATGAGATGATAATCGGTCATACGACCAAGCTAAGCTTTGCAAAATAAAATACTTCAAATATCTATTTTATATTTTTTACCACTATATTTTAAATTAGTATAGATAAACAACTTGATTTTAAACCAAACTATTTACTTTAAATGCTGTTATAGTTTTGATTTGTACGACGGCTTACAATAAATGAGATGATAATCGGTCATATGACCAAGCTAAGCTTTGTTAATAAAATACTTCAAACATTTTTTTAATATTTTTTACTACTATATTTTAAATTAGTGAACATTAACAACTTGATTTTAAACCAAACAAATGCTGTTTTAGTTTTGATTAGTGCGACGGCTTACAATAAATGAGATGATAATCGGTCGTATACGACCAAGCTAAGCTTTGTGAAATAAAATACTTCAAACATCTATTTTATATTTTTTACCACTATATTTTAAATTAGTATAGATAAACAACTTGATTTTAAACCAAACTATTTACTTTAAATGCTGTTATAGTTTTGATTTGTACGACGGCTTACAATAAATGAGATGATAATCGGTCATATGACCAAGCTAAGCTTTGTTAATAAAATACTTAAAACATTTTTTTAATATTTTTTACTACTATATTTTAAATTAGTGAACATTAACAACTTGATTTTAAACCAAACAAATGCTGTTTTAGTTTTGATTAGTGCGACGGCTTACAATAAATGAGATGATAATCGGTCGTATATGACCAAGCTAAGCTTTGCGAAATAAAATGCTTCAAACATCTATTTTATATTTTTTACCACTATATTTTAAATTAGTATAGATGAACAACTTGATTTTAAACCAAACTATTTACTTTAAATGCTGTTATAGTTTTGATTTGTACGACGGCTTACAATAAATGAAATGATAATCGGTCATACGACCAAGCTAAGCTTTGCGAAATAAAATACTTCAAATAACTTTTTTATATTTTTTACCACTATATTTTAAATTAGTAAACAAGGACAACGCGTTTTTAAACCAAACTATTTACTTTAAATGCTGTTATACATGTAGTTTTGATTTGTACGACGGCTTACAATAAATGAGATGATAATCGGTCATATGACCAAGCTAAGCTTTGTTAATAAAATACTTCAAATATTTTTTTTATATTTTTTACCTCTATATTTTAAATTAGTGAACATTAACAACTTGATTTTAAACCAAACAAATGCTGTTTTAGTTTTGATTAGTGCGACGGCTTACAATAAATGAGATGATAATCGGTCGTATACGACCAAGCTAAGCTTTGCAAAATAAAACACTTCAAATATCTATTTTATATTTTTTACCACTATATTTTAAATTAGTATAGATAAACAACTTGATTTTAAACCAAACTATTTACTTTAAATGCTGTTATAGTTTTGATTTGTACGACGGCTTACAGTAAATGAGATGATAATCGGTCATACGACCAAGCTAAGCTTTGCGAAATAAAATACTTAAAACATTTATTTTATATTTTTTACCTCTATATTTTAAATTAGTGAACATAAATAACTTGATTGTAAATCAATCTATTCACTTTAAATGCTGTTTTAGTTTTGATTTGTACGACGGCTTACAATAAATTAAATGATAATCGGTCGTATACGACCAAGCTAAGCTTTGCGAAATAAAATACTTCAAACATTTTTTTATATTTTTTTACCACTATATTTTAAATTAGTATAGATAAACAACTTGATTTTAAACCAATCTATTCACTTTAAATGCTGTTTTAGTTTTGATTTGTACGACGGCTTACAGTAAATGAGATGATAATAATTGATCATACGACCAAGCTAAGCTTTGCGAAATAAAACACTTCAAACATCTATTTTATATTTTTTACCACTATATTTTAAATTAGTATAAATAAATAACTTGATTTTAAACCAAACTATTTACTTTAAATACTGTTTTAGTTTTGATTTGTACGACGGCTTACAATAAATGAGATGATAATCGGTCATATGACCAAGCTAAGCTTTGTTAATAAAATACTTCAAACATCTATTTTATATTTTTTACCTCTATATTTTAAATTAGTATAGAGAAATAACTTGATTTTAAACCAAACTATTTACTTTAAATGCTGTTATAGTTTTGATTTGTACGACGGCTTACAATAAATGAGATGATAATCGGTCATACGACCAAGCTAAGCTTTGCGAAATAAAATACTTAAAAAATCTATTTTATATTTTTTACCTCTAATATTTTAAATTAGTGAACATAAATAACTTGATTGTAAACCAATCTATTCACTTTAAATGCTGTTTTAGTTTTGATTAGTACGACGGCTTACAGTAAATGAGATGATAATAATCGGTCATACGACCAAGCTAAGCTTTGCGAAATAAAATACTTAAAACATCTTTTTTATATTTTTTACCACTATATTTTAAATTAGTGAACATAAATAACTTGATTTTAAACCAAACTATTTACTTTAAATGCTGTTATAGTTTTGATTTGTACGACGGCTTACAGTAAATGAGATGATAATCGGTCATACGACCAAGCTAAGCTTTGCAAAATAAAATACTTCAAATATCTATTTTATATTTTTTACCACTATATTTTAAATTAGTATAGATAAACAACTTGATTTTAAACCAAACTATTTACTTTAAATGCTGTTATAGTTTTGATTTGTACGACGGCTTACAATAAATGAGATGATAATCGGTCATATGACCAAGCTAAGCTTTGTTAATAAAATACTTCAAACATTTTTTTAATATTTTTTACTACTATATTTTAAATTAGTGAACATTAACAACTTGATTTTAAACCAAACAAATGCTGTTTTAGTTTTGATTAGTGCGACGGCTTACAATAAATGAGATGATAATCGGTCGTATATGACCAAGCTAAGCTTTGCGAAATAAAATACTTCAAACATCTATTTTATATTTTTTACTACTATATTTTAAATTAGTATAGATGAACAACTTGATTTTAAACCAAACTATTTACTTTAAATGCTGTTATAGTTTTGATTTGTACGACGGCTTACAATAAATGAAATGATAATCGGTCATACGACCAAGCTAAGCTTTGCGAAATAAAATACTTCAAATAACTTTTTTATATTTTTTACCACTATATTTTAAATTAGTAAACAAGGACAACGCGTTTTTAAACCAAACTATTTACTTTAAATGCTGTTATACATGTAGTTTTGATTTGTACGACGGCTTACAATAAATGAGATGATAATCGGTCATACGACCAAGCTAAGCTTTGCGAAATAAAATACTTAAAAAATCTATTTTATATTTTTTACCACTATATTTTAAATTAGTGAACATAAATAACTTGATTGTAAACCAATCTATTCACTTTAAATGCTGTTTTAGTTTTGATTAGTACGACGGCTTACAGTAAATGAGATGATAATCGGTCATACGACCAAGCTAAGCTTTGCGAAATAAAATACTTAAAACATCTTTTTTATATTTTTTACCACTATGTTTTAAATTAGTGAACATAAATAACTTGATTTTAAACCAAACTATTTACTTTAAATGCTGTTATAGTTTTGATTTGTACGACGGCTTACAGTAAATGAGATGATAATCGGTCATACGACCAAGCTAAGCTTTGCAAAATAAAATACTTCAAATATCTATTTTATATTTTTTACCACTATATTTTAAATTAGTATAGATAAACAACTTGATTTTAAACCAAACTATTTACTTTAAATGCTGTTATAGTTTTGATTTGTACGACGGCTTACAATAAATGAGATGATAATCGGTCATATGACCAAGCTAAGCTTTGTTAATAAAATACTTAAAACATTTTTTTAATATTTTTTACTACTATATTTTAAATTAGTGAACATTAACAACTTGATTTTAAACCAAACAAATGCTGTTTTAGTTTTGATTAGTGCGACGGCTTACAATAAATGAGATGATAATCGGTCGTATACGACCAAGCTAAGCTTTGTGAAATAAAATACTTCAAACATCTATTTTATATTTTTTACCACTATATTTTAAATTAGTATAGATAAACAACTTGATTTTAAACCAAACTATTTACTTTAAATGCTGTTATAGTTTTGATTTGTACGACGGCTTACAATAAATGAGATGATAATCGGTCATATGACCAAGCTAAGCTTTGTTAATAAAATACTTCAAACATTTTTTTAATATTTTTTACTACTATATTTTAAATTAGTGAACATTAACAACTTGATTTTAAACCAAACAAATGCTGTTTTAGTTTTGATTAGTGCGACGGCTTACAATAAATGAGATGATAATCGGTCGTATATGACCAAGCTAAGCTTTGCGAAATAAAATGCTTCAAACATCTATTTTATATTTTTTACCTCTATATTTTAAATTAGTATAGATGAACAACTTGATTTTAAACCAAACTATTTACTTTAAATGCTGTTATAGTTTTGATTTGTACGACGGCTTACAATAAATGAAATGATAATCGGTCATACGACCAAGCTAAGCTTTGCGAAATAAAATACTTCAAATAACTTTTTTATATTTTTTACCACTATATTTTAAATTAGTAAACAAGGACAACGCGTTTTTAAACCAAACTATTTACTTTAAATGCTGTTATACATGTAGTTTTGATTTGTACGACGGCTTACAATAAATGAGATGATAATCGGTCATACGACCAAGCTAAGCTTTGTTAATAAAATACTTCAAATATTTTTTTTATATTTTTTACCTCTATATTTTAAATTAGTGAACATTAACAACTTGATTTTAAACCAAACAAATGCTGTTTTAGTTTTGATTAGTGCGACGGCTTACAATAAATGAGATGATAATCGGTCGTATACGACCAAGCTAAGCTTTGCGAAATAAAATACTTCAAACATTTTTTTATATTTTTTACCACTATATTTTAAATTAGTATAGATAAACAACTTGATTTTAAACCAATCTATTCACTTTAAATGCTGTTTTAGTTTTGATTTGTACGACGGCTTACAGTAAATGAGATGATAATAATTGATCATACGACCAAGCTAAGCTTTGCGAAATAAAACACTTCAAACATCTATTTTATATTTTTTACCACTATATTTTAAATTAGTATAAATAAATAACTTGATTTTAAACCAAACTATTTACTTTAAATGCTGTTTTAGTTTTGATTTGTACGACG
This sequence comes from Diplosoma virens, assembly GCA_963680785.1. Classification (NCBI taxonomy): domain Eukaryota; kingdom Metazoa; phylum Chordata; class Ascidiacea; order Aplousobranchia; family Didemnidae; genus Diplosoma; species Diplosoma virens. The sequence continues at coordinate 11,891,454 of OY796887.1, read as the reverse complement.
GCTTACAATAAATGAGATGATAATCGGTCATATGACCAAGCTAAGCTTTGTTAATAAAATACTTCAAACATCTATTTTATATTTTTTCCTCTATATTTTAAATTAGTATAGAGAAATAACTTGATTTTAAACCAAACTATTTACTTTAAATGCTGTTATAGTTTTGATTTGTACGACGGCTTACAGTAAATGAGATGATAATCGGTCATACGACCAAGCTAAGCTTTGCGAAATAAAATACTTAAAAAATCTATTTTATATTTTTTACCTCTAATATTTTAAATTAGTGAACATAAATAACTTGATTGTAAACCAATCTATTTACTTTAAATGCTGTTTTAGTTTTGATTAGTACGACGGCTTACAGTAAATGAGATGATAATCGGTCATACGACCAAGCTAAGCTTTGCGAAATAAAATACTTAACCCTTATCTACCTAGGATGTTTTTTTCTGTTGACTACCTAAGGGGGGGTCCTCGGAGGACCCTAAGTTTACATGTCCAATACTCTTAATAGACAGTAGCTACGCAGTTGATTTTTTGATATGTTGGAAAAAAATTATTCTAGTTTAGTCAAATGTCTTTACTTTTAATATATTTGCAACTAGTCTCTTCTTATTTTGCATAAAATTGATGGTCCTCAAATTTTCGTTGATTGCTTTGTTTTGCCGACATAATCGGATTTGTCACGGCTGCTGCAAAAACAAATAACTACTACGTGACGCAGTAATCTTGACAAACACAGCAAGACAGACGCATGTTAGTAAATAAAGTTTGAATTGCTCTCAACGTCAAAACCGTTTACGAGTATCGCGTATATTTTATTTAGTAAATCTAGCAATTTTCAGAGGTCAGTTTTCGGAATACCTTGGAATGTACTTGTGATATTAATTTTATAACTGCTATGCTTCTAATTCGTTGTGTATACATTTCCGGAAAATCTTATTCAAAATTATCTCTTAGTGTGATTTTTTTATAAATTATTTTAGTATAAAATAAAAAACTAGCATTGCATAAAAACTTTCTCTCTCAGGCAAACAACATTCTGTTTTTTCAGTTATTGCGCGATAACAATAATTACAATTAAGCTGCATGAATGTACAGCAAGAATATTGCGAATATAACCCAAAAAAATTATTGAAATCACACAGTAAAAATAAACATGTTTGATATATTTAAAGGGATACAGCAGAGCTAAAGCTAGTTATTGTTCAACGAGTAGCACTCAACGCACATTTGTATAGAATGTTGGCAACAGGCAGGCTTGCCACAAATTTGACACTGGTTTTTTGTTTTTGTCATGTCGTTTTTTCTTTTCTTCTGACCAGGACCAGATATTTCTGAAACACAGGCACGGCACCGTTTCTGTTTTTGGACTTTTGCGGATATTGTGTGTTATTTGAAGATGAAGCATCTTGTTGTCGTGAGCTGAAAACGCCATCATTTAAAAGCAAATCAATTTTATAACGTATCGAGATTTGAAGCCCAGTGAGGGAACGTTGTTGGACATGTGGCCGGATAAGCCTTAGAGCCAAGTCCATTCCAAAATCATAGGAATTTACCTTGCGGGGGTTGGAACCACGGTTCATAGCTAAAACTGTAGCAGCATTTACACGGCATATATCAAGAATATAAGCAAATGCTGCTATTGTCCATCGATTTGACTTTGTTTTGCAACTAAAAGTGGCCATTCGTTGGTCCATAACATCCGTACCACCTTTAGTGAAGTCGTATAATTTGTAAATGGCAGGTTTTTTCTTTCCATCGTCTTTCGTCGTTTCCAGAAGCGGCTGCATAGAAGAAAGGAGAAGAACGTTTCGTAAGCCTGTGCTCTTAGTTTTTACAACATAAGAGTGAAGAACAAGTTTTTTATTTTCGTTTTCCCAGAAACATTCGTAAGACAGTGGTTGGCGACCGCTCGTACTCTTCAACTCCATCGGTATTCCCTTTCGGTTTGCTTGCAATGTGCCCACACAAGTTATATTGTTTGAAAGTAGCCACTTGGCTAAAGAAATACTTGTATAAAGTCGGTCAAAAGATATGTTCCTACCCTGTATGTCAACATGTTTTTGCAATTGCATAACCAAATACTTTGCAACATTTTCCGTTCCTTGTGTGTAGTAGGCTGTGGGTTGATCACGAGGTTTTCCGCAGTATGGGGTTGTTGAAAAAGTATAACTGTATCTCACTGCATTTATAGATTTAAAAAGCAGACCATACTTGGCGGGCTTGCTTGGGTTAAATTGCTTGAATCCGATGCTTGTTCTCATTGGGTACAAAGTCTCGTCCAGTGAAAGGTATTCATCGGGAATAACGTGCTTGCAACAATTTTTTCCAAAGATTTCAAAAAGCTCCCTTATTGTGGCAAACCTGTCGTGCTTCCATCGTGCTTGGCGAGTAGAAAGATCATCAAAGGAAATGCAAGCGTACAAAAACTGAAATCGATTTTTGCTCATGGTAGCTCCAAACGGTTGAGGACCCATGAGAGCACTGTATAAATATTTTACATCGTGATTACACATCCCTGCTAGACCACGTAAGTACATCAGCCCAATAAATGCTAAAATTTCAGTTTCATCAACAATGTCCATAAAATTATACCAAGTTTTGCTGCTTAAATTTAAATTTTGTTTTGCCTTTTCGATGCGTTGGTTTGTACATTTTACCACAATTTCCAGAATTTTTTGCGAGAAGAACAACTCCCATGATGATTTAGCATCAGTTGCTTGTTTTGCAACTCCAGTTGGACCGGGTTGTCCAATAATCACAGCCGATCTAGGTTGCCGTCCAGCAGATTGAGGTTTCTGATTTGTCCATGAAATGTATTCATCCGAAATTTTTTTGTTAGGTGCTTTCTCTATAATTGCTGTATACATTTTCGGTTTCGATTGAGGAAGCAACACGTCGTCATAGTTTTGAGGGTTCAAGGCCGATTCCAAGTCGCAGACCAACCTGCAACCAATATTTTTTTTAGTTTTTTAAAATGCTTTGAAGTAAAGAATAAATCTATATATAAACGAATATTACACCTTACAAAAATGCAGAGTTTATAAGTTACTGGAAAAGAAAATGATCACTTTCCTTTTCCTTGAACTTACCTAATTAGCTTCAGAACTGAACTTCTATATTGATTTTAATTAAAATAATATTTACAAAGACCACAACATTGCCTCAAGATATTACCTATCTCAATTCGTCCTAATGGCAACCACATGATGTACTATCATTCCGATACATCACATAACTAAGTCACCTACCACGAATTCAAAATTTACTCCAAACTATCAACACAAAACCAAAAAAATATTCACTTCAACGAACAATATCCTGGCTATGCCACCCGCAATGGTGGATACTCAAATTCAGGGGCCCGAGGCAAAAATTTTCAAAAATTGATCTTCTCTAAAAAAGAAAGAGCTTTGATCTCATCTTTCACTTTTTTCTCCCAAAATCATGGTGATCTCTAAAAAGATAAAAAAAAGAAAAAAGGTGTTCACTTCGGTTTCATCTCTGATTTTTCTATTTTGCTCCCAAAATCAAGGTGTTCTCTAAAAAAAAAAGAAAAAAAAAGGTCTTCGCTTCAATTTGATCTCTGAATTCCCTATTTTGCTCCCAAAATCAAGGTATTCTCTAAAAAAAAAAGGTCTTCACCTCAAATCGATCTCGCATTTCCCACTTTTCGTCCCGACTTCATAATAACCTCGAAAAACCAGAGAGTCATTGAAGCACATGACGCTAAAAAAAGTAGGATTAGAGCTAAAAAAAAGAGTTATTTTGTCAACACTTTTGTATTTTATTCAAGACAAATGAAACGGATTCCTCGGCCATCTATAAAGGGGTCTCCCCTAACAAAATGGAGACGTGCTTCTTAGTTGTACAATTTAAACTTACAAATTTTTGAAAATTTTGGTCAAGATTTATTTATTCTTAATTTAATGCCTCTTCTGCGCAGTTTTATCATAAAAACTGCCACACATTTGACACAACTTGGTTAAAATTTTAGTGTTTTGTAATCTGATACTTAATCTATTCAATGGTTGTTTCATATGCCAAATTTTTGGAGCTTATGATAAAATTTCAATCATATAAATTTTGAATATAAAAGAAATTTTGTTTTGTCAACACTTTTAGCAGCGTAAATTTATTTACAAAACTTCGGATGTCGCTACTAACCTGGACGAGTTAGGTGTGTTTCGTCTTTGTGGGTAAAACAATGTATCTGCTGCTTCAATATCTTCATTTTGGGCAATAGATGTTGGATAATCTTCTTCCTCTGATGAGCTTTCCGTGTCGGAAATTATCTCAGAAATCTGATCTAACCTGGCTTCGATGTCAGACAGAATAATATCCGCCATTTCATCAGCTGTATAAAATTGCCTAGACATGCTTTTATTAGTTACAGTAATCTTTTTGAATTAATTATTAAATCTGTCACAAGAACAATTTATGTTAGTCTCAAAACTATAATATTTTTTATTCTATATTATAAATTTATTCACTATTACAAAACTGCTCCGATATTTTGGTAATACCGTAATAAAAATATAAAAACTAGCTGTAGGCATTATGTTTGAATCATGACATAAGGCGATGTCAAAGATATAATAGCAAATTTTCTATCGAAATAGGTACAAAACACATACCACACCTTCTTCTGCTCAACTGAACCAACACACTCTTTGACTCGAACTTCCTTAGCCAATTTTTACGGCTCTATACAAATTTTCAATCAGCTCTACGGACCTATTTATACCAAAATAATAATAGTTGCATGTAACGCTGATGTGAACGTCATAAGGAATTTGAATGAAACAAAAAAAATAACTGGCAAAGAAAGTGACTGAACAAATCAAATCTTTTTCTGTGCCTATTTATATCATGTGCTCTGCGTAGCTGCATGAGATAACGCTCAAGCAAACATCCTAGGAAAATTGAATGAAAATAAAATAAATAACCAAAAAATGAAGTGACTGAGCAAATCAATTTTTTTTGTGTGGATATTTGTATTAGGTGTTCTGTGTAGCTGCATGAGATAACGCTGACGCAAACATCGTAAGGAAGTTGAATGAAAACAAAATAAATAACCAAAAAACAAAGTGACTGAACAAATCAAATCTTTTTTTGTGCCTATTTATTTCATGTGCTCTGCGTAGCTGCATGAGATAACGCTCAAGCAAACATCCTAAGAAAGTTGAATGAAAACAAAATAAATAATCAAAAAACAAAGTGACTGAACAAATCAAATCTTTTTGTATGAGTATTCATATTAGGTGTTTGATGTACCTGCATGAGATAAAGCTAATGCAAACATCCAGAGTAAGTTGACAAGAAAAAATAAATAATAAATAAGCTAACAGTAAACTGGCTTGTTACGAAAATTTGGTGAATCAATCTTGTTGTATAAGTAATTTCATGAAGTTTTAGTGTGAGACGAAAACAATGGAAGGAAAAAAAAGATTTTATCAAATCGGTCTGAAATAAATATGTAATTTTTTGAAAGTCAAAGAACTCGACTAAACTCGGAGTGAAGAAACTATTGAACAGCAACAAATTAGTTTTGTGCAAAACCGTTGTTTGCTAAAGTTGTTCAAACAAAAGTTAATCTGCGTCACCGACGTCGCCGCAGTAAATCTTCACGTTGCCGCTCACGTGACTCTGTGTAAATAAGATTATCTTATGCCACAGCAAAAAGTGTACAAAAATCATGAGGTAAGTGAAAAAAATAGCCTGCTACTCTAAAACTACACATCGGATTTGCTCAAGCAAAATATCAAAATATTCAAGAATAAATTTTAGGAAAAGTCATAAAATTTTAGGTTTTTATCATCAGAACTTTTCAAGTTATAATGTTTTTAAAAAAGGGAGGTCCTTTGAGGACCCCCCCTTAGGTAAATTAGGGTTAAAACATCTTTTTTATATTTTTTACCACTATATTTTAAATTAGTGAACATAAATAACTTGATTTTAAACCAAACTATTTACTTTAAATGCTGTTATAGTTTTGATTTGTACGACGGCTTACAGTAAATGAGATGATAATCGGTCATACGACCAAGCTAAGCTTTGCAAAATAAAATACTTCAAATATCTATTTTATATTTTTTACCACTATATTTTAAATTAGTATAGATAAACAACTTGATTTTAAACCAAACTATTTACTTTAAATGCTGTTATAGTTTTGATTTGTACGACGGGTTACAATAAATGAGATGATAATCGGTCATATGACCAAGCTAAGCTTTGTTAATAAAATACTTCAAACATTTTTTTAATATTTTTTACTACTATATTTTAAATTAGTGAACATTAACAACTTGATTTTAAACCAAACAAATGCTGTTTTAGTTTTGATTAGTGCGACGGCTTACAATAAATGAGATGATAATCGGTCGTATATGACCAAGCTAAGCTTTGCGAAATAAAATACTTCAAACATCTATTTTATATTTTTTACTACTATATTTTAAATTAGTATAGATGAACAACTTGATTTTAAACCAAACTATTTACTTTAAATGCTGTTATAGTTTTGATTTGTACGACGGCTTACAATAAATGAGATGATAATCGGTCATACGACCAAGCTAAGCTTTGCGAAATAAAATACTTCAAATAACTTTTTTATATTTTTTACCACTATATTTTAAATTAGTAAACAAGGACAACGCGTTTTTAAACCAAACTATTTACTTTAAATGCTGTTATACATGTAGTTTTGATTTGTACGACGGCTTACAATAAATGAGATGATAATCGGTCATATGACCAAGCTAAGCTTTGTTAATAAAATACTTCAAATATTTTTTTTATATTTTTTACCTCTATATTTTAAATTAGTGAACATTAACAACTTGATTTTAAACCAAACAAATGCTGTTTTAGTTTTGATTAGTGCGACGGCTTACAATAAATGAGATGATAATCGGTCGTATACGACCAAGCTAAGCTTTGCGAAATAAAATACTTCAAACATTTTTTTATATTTTTTACCACTATATTTTAAATTAGTATAGAGAAATAACTTGATTTTAAACCAAACTATTTACTTTAAATGCTGTTATAGTTTTGAATTGTACGACGGCTTACAGTAAATGAGATGATAATCGGTCATACGACCAAGCTAAGCTTTGCGAAATAAAATACTTAAAACATCTATTTTATATTTTTTACCACTATATTTTAAATTAGTATAGATGAACAACTTGATTTTAAACCAAACTATTTACTTTAAATGCTGTTATAGTTTTGATTTGTACGACGGCTTACAATAAATGAAATGATAATCGGTCATACGACCAAGCTAAGCTTTGCGAAATAAAATACTTCAAATAACTTTTTTATATTTTTTACCACTATATTTTAAATTAGTAAACAAGGACAACGCGTTTTTAAACCAAACTATTTACTTTAAATGCTGTTATACATGTAGTTTTGATTTGTACGACGGCTTACAGTAAATGAGATGATAATCGGTCATACGACCAAGCTAAGCTTTGCGAAATAAAATACTTAAAAAATCTATTTTATATTTTTTACCTCTAATATTTTAAATTAGTGAACATAAATAACTTGATTGTAAACCAATCTATTCACTTTAAATGCTGTTTTAGTTTTGATTAGTACGACGGCTTACAGTAAATGAGATGATAATCGGTCATACGACCAAGCTAAGCTTTGCGAAATAAAATACTTAAAACATCTTTTTTATATTTTTTACCACTATGTTTTAAATTAGTGAACATAAATAACTTGATTTTAAACCAAACTATTTACTTTAAATGCTGTTTTAGTTTTGATTTGTACGACGGCTTACAGTAAATGAGATGATAATCGGTCATACGACCAAGCTAAGCTTTGCAAAATAAAATACTTCAAATATCTATTTTATATTTTTTACCACTATATTTTAAATTAGTATAGATAAACAACTTGATTTTAAACCAAACTATTTACTTTAAATGCTGTTATAGTTTTGATTTGTACGACGGCTTACAATAAATGAGATGATAATCGGTCATATGACCAAGCTAAGCTTTGTTAATAAAATACTTCAAACATTTTTTTAATATTTTTTACTACTATATTTTAAATTAGTGAACATTAACAACTTGATTTTAAACCAAACAAATGCTGTTTTAGTTTTGATTAGTGCGACGGCTTACAATAAATGAGATGATAATCGGTCGTATACGACCAAGCTAAGCTTTGTGAAATAAAATGCTTCAAACATCTATTTTATATTTTTTACCACTATATTTTAAATTAGTATAGATAAACAACTTGATTTTAAACCAAACTATTTACTTTAAATGCTGTTATAGTTTTGATTTGTACGACGGCTTACAATAAATGAGATGATAATCGGTCATATGACCAAGCTAAGCTTTGTTAATAAAATACTTCAAACATTTTTTTAATATTTTTTACTACTATATTTTAAATTAGTGAACATTAACAACTTGATTTTAAACCAAACAAATGCTGTTTTAGTTTTGATTAGTGCGACGGCTTACAATAAATGAGATGATAATCGGTCGTATATGACCAAGCTAAGCTTTGCGAAATAAAATGCTTCAAACATCTATTTTATATTTTTTACCACTATATTTTAAATTAGTATAGATGAACAACTTGATTTTAAACCAAACTATTTACTTTAAATGCTGTTATAGTTTTGATTTGTACGACGGCTTACAATAAATGAGATGATAATCGGTCATATGACCAAGCTAAGCTTTGTTAATAAAATACTTCAAACATTTTTTTAATATTTTTTACTACTATATTTTAAATTAGTGAACATTAACAACTTGATTTTAAACCAAACAAATGCTGTTTTAGTTTTGATTAGTGCGACGGCTTACAATAAATGAGATGATAATCGGTCGTATATGACCAAGCTAAGCTTTGCGAAATAAAATGCTTCAAACATCTATTTTATATTTTTTACCACTATATTTTAAATTAGTATAGATGAACAACTTGATTTTAAACCAAACTATTTACTTTAAATGCTGTTATAGTTTTGATTTGTACGACGGCTTACAATAAATGAGATGATAATCGGTCATATGACCAAGCTAAGCTTTGTTAATAAAACACTTCAAACATTTTTTTAATATTTTTTACTACTATATTTTAAATTAGTGAACATTAACAACTTGATTTTAAACCAAACAAATGCTGTTTTAGTTTTGATTAGTGCGACGGCTTACAATAAATGAGATGATAATCGGTCGTATACGACCAAGCTAAGCTTTGCGAAATAAAATGCTTCAAACATCTATTTTATATTTTTTACCACTATATTTTAAATTAGTATAGATGAACAACTTGATTTTAAACCAAACTATTTACTTTAAATGCTGTTATAGTTTTGATTTGTACGACGGCTTACAATAAATGAAATGATAATCGGTCATACGACCAAGCTAAGCTTTGCGAAATAAAATACTTCAAATAACTTTTTTATATTTTTTACCACTATATTTTAAATTAGTAAACAAGGACAACGCGTTTTTAAACCAAACTATTTACTTTAAATGCTGTTATACATGTAGTTTTGATTTGTACGACGGCTTACAATAAATGAGATGATAATCGGTCATACGACCAAGCTAAGCTTTGCGAAATAAAATACTTAAAAAATCTATTTTATATTTTTTACCTCTAATATTTTAAATTAGTGAACATAAATAACTTGATTGTAAACCAATCTATTCACTTTAAATGCTGTTTTAGTTTTGATTAGTACGACGGCTTACAGTAAATGAGATGATAATCGGTCATACGACCAAGCTAAGCTTTGCGAAATAAAATACTTAAAACATCTTTTTTATATTTTTTACCACTATGTTTTAAATTAGTGAACATAAATAACTTGATTTTAAACCAAACTATTTACTTTAAATGCTGTTATAGTTTTGATTTGTACGACGGCTTACAGTAAATGAGATGATAATCGGTCATACGACCAAGCTAAGCTTTGCAAAATAAAATACTTCAAATATCTATTTTATATTTTTTACCACTATATTTTAAATTAGTATAGATAAACAACTTGATTTTAAACCAAACTATTTACTTTAAATGCTGTTATAGTTTTGATTTGTACGACGGCTTACAATAAATGAGATGATAATCGGTCATATGACCAAGCTAAGCTTTGTTAATAAAATACTTCAAACATTTTTTTAATATTTTTTACTACTATATTTTAAATTAGTGAACATTAACAACTTGATTTTAAACCAAACAAATGCTGTTTTAGTTTTGATTAGTGCGACGGCTTACAATAAATGAGATGATAATCGGTCGTATACGACCAAGCTAAGCTTTGTGAAATAAAATGCTTCAAACATCTATTTTATATTTTTTACCACTATATTTTAAATTAGTATAGATAAACAACTTGATTTTAAACCAAACTATTTACTTTAAATGCTGTTATAGTTTTGATTTGTACGACGGCTTACAATAAATGAGATGATAATCGGTCATATGACCAAGCTAAGCTTTGTTAATAAAATACTTCAAACATTTTTTTAATATTTTTTACTACTATATTTTAAATTAGTGAACATTAACAACTTGATTTTAAACCAAACAAATGCTGTTTTAGTTTTGATTAGTGCGACGGCTTACAATAAATGAGATGATAATCGGTCGTATATGACCAAGCTAAGCTTTGCGAAATAAAATGCTTCAAACATCTATTTTATATTTTTTACCACTATATTTTAAATTAGTATAGATGAACAACTTGATTTTAAACCAAACTATTTACTTTAAATGCTGTTATAGTTTTGATTTGTACGACGGCTTACAATAAATGAAATGATAATCGGTCATACGACCAAGCTAAGCTTTGCGAAATAAAATACTTCAAATAACTTTTTTATATTTTTTACCACTATATTTTAAATTAGTAAACAAGGACAACGCGTTTTTAAACCAAACTATTTACTTTAAATGCTGTTATACATGTAGTTTTGATTTGTACGACGGCTTACAATAAATGAGATGATAATCGGTCATACGACCAAGCTAAGCTTTGCGAAATAAAATACTTAAAAAATCTATTTTATATTTTTTACCTCTAATATTTTAAATTAGTGAACATAAATAACTTGATTGTAAACCAATCTATTCACTTTAAATGCTGTTTTAGTTTTGATTAGTACGACGGCTTACAGTAAATGAGATGATAATCGGTCATACGACCAAGCTAAGCTTTGCGAAATAAAATACTTAAAACATCTTTTTTATATTTTTTACCACTATGTTTTAAATTAGTGAACATAAATAACTTGATTTTAAACCAAACTATTTACTTTAAATGCTGTTTTAGTTTTGATTTGTACGACGGCTTACAGTAAATGAGATGATAATCGGTCATACGACCAAGCTAAGCTTTGCAAAATAAAATACTTCAAATATCTATTTTATATTTTTTACCACTATATTTTAAATTAGTATAGATAAACAACTTGATTTTAAACCAAACTATTTACTTTAAATGCTGTTATAGTTTTGATTTGTACGACGGCTTACAATAAATGAGATGATAATCGGTCATATGACCAAGCTAAGCTTTGTTAATAAAATACTTCAAACATTTTTTTAATATTTTTTACTACTATATTTTAAATTAGTGAACATTAACAACTTGATTTTAAACCAAACAAATGCTGTTTTAGTTTTGATTAGTGCGACGGCTTACAATAAATGAGATGATAATCGGTCGTATACGACCAAGCTAAGCTTTGTGAAATAAAATGCTTCAAACATCTATTTTATATTTTTTACCACTATATTTTAAATTAGTATAGATAAACAACTTGATTTTAAACCAAACTATTTACTTTAAATGCTGTTATAGTTTTGATTTGTACGACGGCTTACAATAAATGAGATGATAATCGGTCATATGACCAAGCTAAGCTTTGTTAATAAAATACTTCAAACATTTTTTTAATATTTTTTACTACTATATTTTAAATTAGTGAACATTAACAACTTGATTTTAAACCAAACAAATGCTGTTTTAGTTTTGATTAGTGCGACGGCTTACAATAAATGAGATGATAATCGGTCGTATATGACCAAGCTAAGCTTTGCGAAATAAAATGCTTCAAACATCTATTTTATATTTTTTACCACTATATTTTAAATTAGTATAGATGAACAACTTGATTTTAAACCAAACTATTTACTTTAAATGCTGTTATAGTTTTGATTTGTACGACGGCTTACAATAAATGAAATGATAATCGGTCATACGACCAAGCTAAGCTTTGCGAAATAAAATACTTCAAATAACTTTTTTATATTTTTTACCACTATATTTTAAATTAGTAAGCAAGGACAACGCGTTTTTAAACCAAACTATTTACTTTAAATGCTGTTATACATGTAGTTTTGATTTGTACGACGGCTTACAATAAATGAGATGATAATCGGTCATACGACCAAGCTAAGCTTTGCGAAATAAAATACTTAAAAAATCTATTTTATATTTTTTACCTCTATATTTTAAATTAATGAACATAAATAACTTGATTGTAAACCAATCTATTCACTTTAAATGCTGTTTTAGTTTTGATTAGTACGACGGCTTACAGTAAATGAGATGATAATCGGTCATACGACCAAGCTAAGCTTTGCGAAATAAAATACTTAAAACATCTTTTTTATATTTTTTACCACTATATTTTAAATTAGTGAACATAAATAACTTGATTTTAAACCAAACTATTTACTTTAAATGCTGTTATAATTTTGATTTGTACGACGGCTTACAGTAAATGAGATGATAATCGGTCATACGACCAAGCTAAGCTTTGCAAAATAAAATACTTCAAATATCTATTTTATATTTTTTACCACTATATTTTAAATTAGTATAGATAAACAACTTGATTTTAAACCAAACTATTTACTTTAAATGCTGTTATAGTTTTGATTTGTACGACGGCTTACAATAAATGAGATGATAATCGGTCATATGACCAAGCTAAGCTTTGTTAATAAAATACTTCAAACATTTTTTTAATATTTTTTACTACTATATTTTAAATTAGTGAACATTAACAACTTGATTTTAAACCAAACAAATGCTGTTTTAGTTTTGATTAGTGCGACGGCTTACAATAAATGAGATGATAATCGGTCGTATACGACCAAGCTAAGCTTTGTGAAATAAAATGCTTCAAACATCTATTTTATATTTTTTACCACTATATTTTAAATTAGTATAGATAAACAACTTGATTTTAAACCAAACTATTTACTTTAAATGCTGTTATAGTTTTGATTTGTACGACGGCTTACAATAAATGAGATGATAATCGGTCATATGACCAAGCTAAGCTTTGTTAATAAAATACTTCAAACATTTTTTTAATATTTTTTACTACTATATTTTAAATTAGTGAACATTAACAACTTGATTTTAAACCAAACAAATGCTGTTTTAGTTTTGATTAGTGCGACGGCTTACAATAAATGAGATGATAATCGGTCGTATATGACCAAGCTAAGCTTTGTGAAATAAAATGCTTCAACATCTATTTTATATTTTTTACCACTATATTTTAAATTAGTATAGATGAACAACTTGATTTTAAACCAAACTATTTACTTTAAATGCTGTTATAGTTTTGATTTGTACGACGGCTTACAATAAATGAGATGATAATCGGTCATATGACCAAGCTAAGCTTTGTTAATAAAATACTTCAAATATTTTTTTTATATTTTTTACCTCTATATTTTAAATTAGTGAACATTAACAACTTGATTTTAAACCAAACAAATGCTGTTTTAGTTTTGATTAGTGCGACGGCTTACAATAAATGAGATGATAATCGGTCGTATACGACCAAGCTAAGCTTTGCGAAATAAAACACTTCAAACATCTATTTTATATTTTTTACCACTATATTTTAAATTAGTATAGATAAACAACTTGATTTTAAACCAAACTATTTACTTTAAATGCTGTTATAGTTTTGATTTGTCCGACGGTTTAAAGTACAAGAGATACAAAAGAATGACCAGGTATCCATTGAAGATGGACTAACGTAGAATCGGATAAAGAGTTGGACCAACAAGTCACCTCAACGTGGGGTTCAGTTGTCTTGCCCGCACTGGGAAGGGCCAAAATGCTAGTCGATTTCCGGTAAGTCTCATCCTCGGGCGACCCCTTTGGACACTTTCCCTTTTTTTTGTCCGTGCTGTCCACTGAGGTGTCACACTGGACAGCATTTTAAATTCTAAATGACCGCCCCCTTCTTTTTTCTATAACTATTTACTGTTCTCCACAACCCCTCTGTTCTTAGTAATTACTCTTCCCCTTCAAAATCTCTTTTTTTTGTACATCTATTCTGTCGCGGCTGCTCAGTCTCTTGCTTTTTTGTATAAGCGGCGATATTCACTCTAACCCTTGCCCTTTAGATCCCTGCTCTATCTGCATCCGTTGGGTAACTTGGAGAAACAGGTGGGTACAATGTACCAAATGTTCTCTCTGGGTATACTTTTCTTGCTCTGATATTTTTCTTCTTCGATTCCGGAAGATATTTTTAAGACTTGTCCAAAGTGCTCATCTTGCTCAAGTTTCTCCCTCTCTTTCTCAAATTGTCTTCCTATCATCATCTTCAAACAAGAGCACTCAAAAATAACCTACTATCAATAATAACTCCTCCAATTTTCCTAACTACTCTCAACTAACCTCTACTTACCCACCCTCAGCTTCATCTCTATCTCCTCCTTAACCCTAACTTTCTACTTCTTCTTCTTACGCAATCTATTTTCCATCATTCTCTTCCCTTCCAAAACTGCTTACGCATCCTCCAATGGAATGCCAATTGAATTAGCCCTCGTCGTGCTGAACTCATTCATATAGTAAACATGAGGATTTAGATAATTATTTAGAAATAATGTATTCTTGCTTTGCTCGTCAAGCTCTAAGAGAGTAACGCGACGCTTAACGCTTTTCGTGTAAATCCCGGTCATGAGGTGCGGCCTTGGTCTTACAAGATAGTGGATTCTATGTACTCCTTGCGCCGTAAAGCCAGGAATAACTTCTGAGCTGCTTATAGTCGACTTGTTGTTTGGCTTGCCTGGTTTCATGTTGTTGTCTCTTGCGTGGAGGCCCACATGCAGTCGGTTCGATTCGCAGTGAGATAAGCATCACTGACGAGCTCTAACAAGAGCAAAACTAGAGTCTGATACTTTTTATATTTTTAGCAGCTTGGTTTTGTAAATCAACTCGTTTAATTTTTTCACAAATTAGTACGACCTCTTCTTTGCGAAGGAGTCACACCTCTCTTCTGACTCTACTCTCCATGCCCCAGACAATAAAACCCTCAGAAAGGACCGCTCTTGGGCGAGGAGAGAAACCACCAACTTTACGGGAAACCTAGAAGGTGGTGTCCTTATTCTTATCAAAAACGGTCTAACCTACTCCCCTCACTCTACCTAACACCTTTTCTCGCTTGATCCCTGCTCCAATTATGTAGTTATTACAATAAAAATAAAAGGGAGCTCTCCTACTTACCTTTTTGAAGCTCTATGTCCCACCTATCCGCTCTTCTTCTTCTGACTTACCTCCAAAATCTTTCTCACCCTCCTCTTACCTTCATTCGCTACTATTTTTGGCAATTTTAACTGCCATCATTTATCCTGGGACTCTCTCACAGCCCGAAGAATCAATTAGGAAAAGATTTGTTTGATTGGCACCTCTTCTCTAATGTATTGCAACTCAACAACCCTAAACATTCCACATTACTACATCGCGCCACTGGAAACCGCTATTATCCGGATCTCTCTCTTGTTCCTGCCTCCATAGTCTCTAAATCTACACGGCAGGTCTACAATCACCTTCCTATTTCTATTACTATTTCTACCCCCCTATAACTAATTCAACTTCTCGCTCTTGTTCATTTAACTTCTTGCACTTCCAAACTCTTCCAAAGAACGGTTCTCGGACAACTTACCTATTTTTTCGAGCAAAACAATATTCTCTCATCCGTACAAGCTGACCTAAAAGATCGACTGTAGATCAAGTTCTTTTTCTCTCGCAGTCAATTGCAGATTCTTTTCACCAATCTAAACCAGGCGCACGTACTGTCCTCTCCACTGTGGATTCTGTGGATTTTGCAAAAGCTTTTGACTCAGTTTGGCATTCTGTATTCCTCTCTAAACTCCTCCTCTACTTTGGTCTTCCGCTTTGCTTTGACGAATGGATACAATCTTATCTCCCAGATCGCCGTTCGAAAGTGGGAATCTATAATTTTCACAGTTGTCCTTCTGTCTTTATGGAGGTGTCCACCAAGATTCAGTTCTTGGACAAGTACTTTTCTCTCTTTTTATTAATGATCTCCTCCTCTCTTCGTTCATCCGTTAAAGTCTCCCTCTACGCCAACAATCTCGTTATTTGGACCTCTTCCCCAAACGTTGAGTGTGCAAGCGCTGCTGTCCAGATTGCCCTAAACAACAGACTGGTGGAATTGTCTTCTAAATTGTGTCTATCTCTTGTCCTCTCAAATGTGAGTCATGTTTTTTTAGTCTAGATTCCTATCAATTCCATCTTAAAATCTTTTTGTCAATTTTCAACACTCCACTTAATTTTTACCCAAATCTGACTTTTCTCTGTGTATCTTTGACCAAACCCTTTCTTTTAAACATCATGTTTTATCTTTACGGAAGAAGTTTCGCAGTCAATTCCGTGCCTTCCGCTCTATCGCCTCTGCTTCGATGGCCATACTAAAGAATCTCCCTGTACATTATCCTACTTTTTTTTTTCTTCATTTTCTTTTGGCCTTTTCGTTTAATCAGGGGTTGCCACAGCGTATGATGTTTCTCCACATCGTCCTGTTTTCAATGTCCTTCTCCCTTGCACCACCTCGCCCATATCCTCCTTCACTACACCCAGAAATATTCTCTTCGGCCTCTCTCTTTTCCTCTTTCCCGGTAGCAATTTTCAATTTTTTACCCATGGAATTGTAATCTACATATTTTCAATCTAACAAAAATTCAAATTTCTTTCTGTGCTCAAAAAATTCTCACTCAGCTCTTTACAGTTCAACCAATTTATTTTTCGCTACATTTGCAAATCAAGCATATTTATTTTTCGGTACATTTGCAAACGCAATATAAGAAACAGATTGGCTTGTTTATCATTTTAAAAAAGTCTCTAAAAAAAAGCTTTGCCATGAAAATTAAAATAAAGTGCTCCTTGATCGTTCCAAGAGCTGAGTGATAAAATTTTTATGAGCAGAGAAAAAATTTTTGATTTTTGATCAATTGAAAATATGTAGATTACGATTCCATCGGTACAAAATTAAAAATTGCTTCCCGGTGACTCCATTTTTATCACCCTTCTTCCTACATACTCCTGGTCTCTCCTCATGACATGTCCGTACCACCTCATCCTGCCCTCTCTTATCTTCATTCCTAACCTTGATTTATATCTGTATCTGTATCTGTATCCTTGATTTATTCATTTCTAATCTTATCTTTTCTCGTCACTCCATAGCAAACCTCAACATTTTCATCTCTGCAACTTCCATCTATTCTACTTGTTTTTTTGTGACCGCCACCGTCTCAAGTTCATACAGCATTGCTGGTCTCACCACTGAACTGTACGCTTTTCCTTTTACTCTAGCTGGCAAAGTCCTGTCACAGATTATCGCCGATACTTCTCTCCTTCCGTTCCATCCTGCCGGCACTCTCCTGTTTACTCTTTCTCTTCCTCTCACAACTACCACTTTCTTGCACCGTTGATCCCAAATACTTAAATTTCTTTACTCTTGGCACTTTGGTATCATCCATATTCACTGTTTCTCTGTCATTTCCTCCGTTTACGCGCAGATGTTCGGTCTTTAACGTACTTACTTTCATCTCTTTTCTTTCCAACGCGTACCTCCACATTCTAGTCTCCGCTTCACTTCTTCCCTGGTCTCTTCGCAAATCACAATATCATCAGCAAACAGCATTGTCCATGGTGGTTCTCTCCTCACTTCATCCGTTAGCCTGTCCATAACCACAGCAAACAGAAACGGGTTTAACGCTGATCCCTGACACAGTCCGACCTTGACCTTGAAAATTTCTGTAGTTCCTACTGCACACCTTACCACTGTTTCGCTTCCCTCGTACATATCCTGAACAAGTCGCACATACTTTTCCACCATTCCTGATTTTCTCATACAGTACCACAACTCTTCTCTCGGAACACTGTCGTAAGCTTGCTCTAAGTTCACGAATAGACAATGTAGCTCCAATCAACATTGTTGAGGCTAACATGGCATCGGTAGTTCCCTTTCCTGGCATGAATCCATGTTGCTGTTTACTGTGCTCTATTTTATCCCTTAGTTTGGCTTTAATAATTCTTTCCCATGGTATGGCTCATCAACTTTATTCCTCTGTAGCTTCCACAGCACTGTGCGTCCCTTTTGTTTTTATAGATTGGGATAAGCACACTCCTTCTCCATTCTTCTGGAATCCGTTCACCCACTAATAGTTTATTGAACAGTCTGGTCAAAAACTCTATTCCCATCTCTCCTATGCACTTCCAAACTTCTACTGGCAACTCGTCTGGTCCAACCATTTTACCTTTTTTTTACCTTCTCGGTGTATTCTTCACTTCTTCTCTACTGACGCAATTTACTTCTTCGTTAACCACTTCTGCTTCCTCTGTCCTAGGCTCTCTATCATTTTCCTCGTTTATCAGTTTCTCAAAGTACTCCTTCCATCTCTTTAACACTGCCTCCGAAATTATCATTACATATCGTATTCATCCTTCATAACCCTCACGTGCTATATATCTTTCCCCGCTTGCTTTAGTCTTCTTTTCTTTGCACATCTGTTTACTTTTTTCATCTCTTATTTTATCCCATGCTTTCTTCGCCTCTTTCTTTTTTTTATGCTCTCCTGAACTTCCTTATTCCACCACCATGTCTCCCTATCTCCTTTTCGTTTCCCAAATGTCACCCCCAGCACAGTTTCGGCTGTTTTACATAATATCTTTGCTGTTTTGTCTCACTCATTAGGTAATCCATTCTCGCCTCCCACAATCCTGGTCACCTCCTGTTTAAACGCTTCTTCACAGCTTGTCTTCTTCAGTTTCCACCATCTTATTTTTGGCTGTACTTTCTCTGCTTTTTTCTTTTTCACCATGAGAGCCATTTGGCATATCACCATATGGTGCTGCTTTGCGACGCACTTATTCACCATTACCTTAAAATCGCACATTTCCTTCAGGTCCCTCCTTCTGCTCATCACATAATCTACTTGGGTACCTTTTCCGCCACTTTTATACGTCACCCTGTGTTTGTCTTTTTTCTTGAAATAAATGTTGACAACCGCCAAATCCATTCTCTTCGCAAAATCCACAACCATCGATTCTTCCTTATTTCTCGTTCCAGCAGAATACCTCCATATTATTTCCTCAGCCCCTATCTTTCCTTTGCCCACATGTCCATTTAGGTCCGCACCTATTATCTCCTATTTCGATATACTTTCTATCAACCCATCCAGATCTTGCCAAAAATCATTTTTCTCCTCCATGCTGTTGCCAACCTGTGGAGCATTGCGCTTACTACGTTAGTATCGACCATTTTACCTCCAGTTTCATGGCCATTAGTCTGTCTGACACCCTCTTTACCTCCAAGACACTTTCAACCAGCTCCTCCCTCACCACTATCTCTATCCCATTTTTTCTTCCATCAGCTTCAGTGTAGAATAATTTGCAGCCACCTTCAATATTCCTCGCTTTACTCCTTTCCACTTTGAAAAAGCTTTACGCCGGATGCCCTTCCTGCCGCAACCCTACCCATTTTTCTGGGCTTGGTACCGGCATCAGAAAACACTGGAATGTGCCTCCGAGGGCAGATGTTCACTATATAAAGCCTTTATTCGCCCCTTCTTACCTATGCTTCCCCAGGTTGGTCGATTATTTGTCAACATAACTTCTCAACATAACTCAACAAATTACTGGAGTAGACTGATTTTGACTATAGGCTATATTCCATTATTTGAATCAAATCGTTCATTAAGAATTTTTTGGTTTTATGTCAACTTTTTACGATTTTGAAAAAACAACGTTGAAAATTTTGCTCGTTACTTTGTTTCAGGAAATAGAACGTAATGGTTAGAATTACAGTATATAATTGTTTAGGCTGCTCTTTTTGTTTGAACTTTTGCTGATCAGAAATATTTTGGTGTATAAAATAGGCGGCCATGATTATTTCAGTTGAATTTAAAATAACACTAAGTTTTTTTACAAAATGTTTTTTTCAGTGTTGGGATACGTACACCGCACTATCAATAATCCACAGTGTTTTCTAAACCCACAAGAAATTCACATTAATCGTATAGAATACTTTTGGGCACGATGCAAACATGGTAAAAAATATGACAAAGATGTGTGAAGCCTTATTTTTTATAGATTGTCTTGGTCGTATGTCCGATTAATATCTTTTTTACTCTAAGCCGTCGCACATGGATTACTATCTCTTTTACTCAAAGCCGTCCCACAAATCAAAACAAAAGTAGCATTTAAAATAAATAGTTTGGATGGAAATCAAGTTGTTAATGTGAACGATTTGAAAATAAAGTGATAGGAAATAAAAAAAAGATGTTTAAAGCATTTTTGTTATAAAGCTTAACTTGATCGTTTAATCAATTAAAAGCTTGTTTACTCTAAGCCGTCGCACAAGTATGATCGATTAATATATTTTGTACTCTGAGCCGTCGCATAAATCAAAACTAAAACACCATTTGAAGTGAATATTATGATTTAAAATCTAGTTGCTCGTGTTTACTATTTTAAAATAAAAATAGAAAAAAATATAAAAATGTTGTTTCATGTATTTTTATTAACAAAGCTTAACTTGGTCGTATGACCAATTAACACCTTTTTTACTCTAAGTCGTCGCACAAACCAAAACCAAAATACCATTTGAAGTAAATGTTTTAAAAAAAAAATCAAATTGTCTATGTTTACAATGTGAAAATAAAGTGATAAGAACTATAAACAAATCTTTGAAGTATTTTTATTACAAAGTTTACCTTGGTCGTACGACCGATTAATATCTTTTTGCTGTAAGCCGTCGCACTAATCAAAACTATAACAGCATTTAAAGTAAATAGTTTGGTTTAAAAACACGTTCTCCTTGTTTACTAATTGAAAATATAGTGGTAAAAAATATAAAATAGATGTTTGAAGTATTTTATTTTGCAAAGCTTAGCTTGGTCGTATGACCGATTATCATCTCATTTACTGTAAGCCGTCGTACAAATCAAAACTATAACAGCATTTAAAGTAAATAGTTTGGTTTAAAATCAAGTTGTTTATCTATACTAATTTAAAATATAGAGGTAAAAAATATAAAATAGATGTTTGAAGTGTTTTATTTCGCAAAGCTTAGCTTGGTCGTATGACCGATTATCATCTCATTTACTGTAAGCCGTCGTACAAATCAAAACTATAACAGCATTTAAAGTAAATAGTTTGGTTTAAAATCAAGTTGTTTATCTATACTAATTTAAAATATAGTGGTAAAAAATATAAAATAAATGTTTTAAGTATTTTATTTCGCAAAGCTTAGCTTGGTCGTATGACCGATTATCATCTCATTTACTGTAAGCCGTCGCACAAATCAAAATTAAAACAGCATTTAAAGTAAATAGTTTGGTTTAAAATCAAGTTGTTAATGTTCACTAATTTAAAATATAGTGGTAAAAAATATAAAATAGATGTTTTAAGTATTTTATTTCGCAAAGCTTAGCTGGGTCGTATTCATTTATTGTAAGCCGTCGTACAAATCAAAACTATAACAGCATTTAAAGTAAATAGTTTGGTTTAAAATCAAGTTATTTATTTATACTAATTTAAAATATAGTGGTAAAAAATATAAAATAGATGTTTGAAGTGTTTTATTTCGCAAAGGTTAGCTTGGTCGTATGATCGATTATTATCATCTCATTTACTGTAAGCCGTCGTACAAATCAAAACTATAACAGCATTTAAAGTAAATAGTTTGGTTTAAAATCAAGTTGTTTATCTATACTAATTTAAAATATAGTGGTAAAAAATATAAAAAAGATATTTGAAGTATTTTATTTCGCAAAGCTTAGCTTGGTCGTATGACCGATTATCATCTCATTTATTGTAAGCCGTCGTACAAATCAAAACTATAACAGCATTTAAAGTAAATAGTTTGGTTTAAAATCAAGTTGTTAATGTTCACTAATTTAAAATATAGAGGTAAAAAATATAAAATAGATTTTTGAAGTATTTTATTTCGCAAAGCTTAGCTTGGTCGTATTCATTTATTGTAAGCCGTCGTACAAATCAAAACTATAACAGCATTTAAAGTAAATAGTTTGGTTTAAAATCAAGTTATTTATTTATACTAATTTAAAATATAGTGGTAAAAAATATAAAATAGATGTTTGAAGTGTTTTATTTCGCAAAGGTTAGCTTGGTTGTATGATCGATTATTATCATCTCATTTACTGTAAGCCGTCGTACAAATCAAAACTATAACAGCATTTAAAGTAAATAGTTTGGTTTAAAATCAAGTTGTTTATCTATACTAATTTAAAATATAGTGGTAAAAAATATAAAATAGATGTTTGAAGTGTTTTATTTCGCAAAGCTTAGCTTGGTCGTATGACCGATTATCATCTCATTTACTGTAAGCCGTCGTACAAATCAAAACTATAACAGCATTTAAAGTAAATAGTTTGGTTTAAAATCAAGTTATTTATGTTCACTAATTTAAAATATAGAGGTAAAAAATATAAAATAGATGTTTGAAGTGTTTTATTTCGCAAAGCTTAGCTTGGTCGTATGATCGATTATTATCATCTCATTTACTGTAAGCCGTCGTACAAATCAAAACTATAACAGCATTTAAAGTAAATAGTTTGGTTTAAAATCAAGTTGTTTATCTATACTAATTTAAAATATAGTGGTAAAAAATATAAAAAAGATATTTGAAGTATTTTATTTCGCAAAGCTTAGCTTGGTCGTATGACCGATTATCATCTCATTTATTGTAAGCCGTCGTACAAATCAAAACTATAACAGCATTTAAAGTAAATAGTTTGGTTTAAAATCAAGTTATTTATGTTCACTAATTTAAAATATAGTGGTAAAAAATATAAAATAGATGTTTTAAGTATTTTATTTCGCAAAGCTTAGCTTGGTCGTATGACCGATTATCATCTCATTTACTGTAAGCCGTCGTACAAATCAAAACTAAAACAGCATTTAAAGTAAATAGTTTGGTTTAAAATCAAGTTAAAATATAGTGGTAAAAAATATAAAAAAGATGTTTGAAGTGTTTTATTTCGCAAAGCTTAGCTTGGTCGTATGACCGATTATCATCTCATTTACTGTAAGCCGTCGTACAAATCAAAACTATAACAGCATTTAAAGTAAATAGTTTGGTTTAAAATCAAGTTATTTCTCTATACTAATTTAAAATATAGTGGTAAAAAATATAAAAAAGATATTTGAAGTATTTTATTTCGCAAAGCTTAGCTTGGTCGTATGATCGATTATCACTTAATTTATTGTAAGCCGTCGTACAAATCAAAACTATAACAGCATTTAAAGTAAATAGTTTGGTTTAAAATCAAGTTATTTATGTTCACTAATTTAAAATATAGTGGTAAAAAATATAAAATAGATGTTTTAAGTATTTTTATTATCAAAGCTTAGCTTGGTCGTATGACCGATTATCATCTCATTTACTGTAAGCCGTCGTACAAATCAACACTAAAACAGCATTTAAAGTAAATAGTTTGGTTTAAAATCAAGTTAAAATATAGTGATAAAAAATATAAAAAAGATGTTTGAAGTATTTTATTTCGCAAAGCTTAGCTTGGTCGTATGACCGATTATCATCTCATTTATTGTAAGCCGTCGTACAAATCAAAACTAAAACAGCATTTAAAGTAAATAGTTTGGTTTAAAATCAAGTTATTTATGTTCACTAATTTAAAATATAGTGGCAAAAAATATAAAATAGATGTTTGAAGTATTTTATTTCGCAAAGCTTAGCTTGGTCGTATGATCAATTATCATCTCATTTATTGTAAGCCGTCGTACAAATCAAAACTAAAACAGCATTTAAAGTAAATAGTTTGGTTTAAAATCAAGTTATTTATGTTCACTAATTTAAAATATAGTGGTAAAAAATATAAAATAGATGTTTGAAGTATTTTATTTCGCAAAGCTTAGCTTGCCCGTATGGGTTTAAAGGTATAACCCGCCATTTATTAAAAAAGAGAAAGAAAAGAGAAAAGTGAGTGAGAGTAGCGAAAACGAGAGAAGGTTTTTAAACGAGAGAAGAAAAAGTTTTAAAAATGAAGATGACGGCCGATAGTACGGGAGATCCGCAGTTTAATCCTAGTAAGGTGTACTCAAGTTTCATTATAATTAAAAAGAATAATAAGAAATACCGTTTAATGATTTTTAAAATTAAATAAGAACAGCATTAAAATTTATAGCAAATTGAGGAAAGTTAGGTGGAGTGTCAAAACTGGTTGGCATAGGGATAGGCGAGTGTTAGGTAATAGGTAGGCCTATTTAGGCCTGTTTAAGATAATAGGCTATTTTAGTGACCCGGCGACACCATTCTCCGGTTGGCCGGCAGATAAACGCATTGTTCTGATTGGTAATTGACTGTTTTTTAAGGGTTGTTACTTGTCAAATCAACGGCGTCGCTGCAAGTGGTCGTAAAATGTAGTCAGGTAGTGTTACTTCAAAGCTATCAAAATTTCAGAAAATTTAGGTGACCTCCTCAATCAATCATTGTTTTATTTTAAGTGTAGAACGCACAGTAAATACGAGCTTACATAAAGAAGATAAAGTTGAGTCGTAGGCCTAGGGCTCTAGGGCCTACTACTACTAGAAAAAGATATTCAACTGTCGAGGGCTCAACTTTTTCCCATCATTCTGAATAAATGACAAGTGAATTTTCCATGCATATTGACCACTTTTTACAATTTTTTCAAACTTACTCACACTAAGAAATCGGGTTCAAATGGAGAGTCGGCCGTGATGAAAATTTTTTTGTAGTTAAAGCTATCTCCTGACTTCCTAACCCTCACCCTAACTTACTGTATACCTTTACACCCACTATACCTTTACCTCCTAACCCTCACCCTTATAGGGGTGAGTGTTAGGAGGTCAAAGAATAGGTTAGATTTAACTACGCTGCGGTACTAAATTTTCATTACGGCCGACATGGTAAATTTTCATCACGGACGACTCTCCATTTCAGAAATCGCGTTGTTAAATAACTTTAGAAACAAAACAATCCATAAAATTGTTTTAAATGATATACTTTGTAATGTCAAAAAACAAAAGGTTTCGACCGGTTTTTTACCGGCCGGTCAGACCGGTCAAGGTTTGTGAGTAATATTGATAATTATTTTTCTCTTTTTTCGAAGAGCATTAATTTACGTAATTATGCCGAATAAATGTGGAATTGTGAATTGTAGAGGAAACTACGACCTTTTATCAAAACGTAGAATATTCAAACTGCCCAGGCTTGATCCTGAGAGGCAGAGGTGGCTGGCTGTGATTCCTCCTCGCAAAGACTTTAATGTTGCAAATGCTAAATCTTTTTTTATTTGTGAGAAGCATTGGCCACAAAATCCTCCAATGAAGAAACTGCCAGGTGGAACAACAAGACCAGCTGTTGCACCTAGCATTTTTGATGTACCTGCTTCATGTCTGCCGACCCCCCAAATCCCTCCTCGCCCTGCAAAGCAAGTAGACAAACAACTTGACGTTTTTATGGCCAGAGACAGGATCAAGTCGTTCAGTGAATTTCTACCTGACAAGAAACTTCACAAGGAATATAACAATGTTGTGATTACCCGAAGATCTGACAGGTGTGCTTTCCTTTTTATGTCGTCTGACTTTCGTGAATGCGAAATGACTGTTCTGGTTGAAAACAAGTCAACGCTATGTTCTCCTCTTACGTGTTTTGCATACAAGAGTGGAATTCGCGTACCCCTAGGAACTATATTGAACCCCAATAATGGCCTCAGTTCCTATTCACAGTTTTATGCTGTTGTGCATACTTGCTTTAACTATAAAATTCCTCTGGATAAAGTGTTGAAGAAAGTAGTTACTGTGCTTCAGGCTCAAGAAACTGAAGACAAAAAAAAAGGCAAAAAAAATCGATTTTATTATCAATAATTTGAAGCTTCTAGTCAACAAAAATTTTACTGTAAAAGACTACTGCTTTGCTGTGGGATCTTTTCCACACTGCAATTATGAAGTACTCCGTGAGTATCTAGTTTTGCCAAGTAGAAGAAAATTGCAAGCTGTCGTCTCTTCAGTGAATGTGAAGGACATTTTATCAAAGACGTTTGCCAAACTTCAAAAGCCTCAACAGAAAAATGTAGTTCTCTTAGTTGACGAGATGAAGATTCGGCCAACAGTAGCCTTCTCCGGAGGAGTCCTCAGTGGCATGGCCAAGAATGACCACAACGCAAAAGCCACTTCAATGCTTTGCGTCATGTCCAAGTGTCTTCATCGAGGCCCCAGCATCATGGTATCTGTTACACCTGTCCATAAATTAACAGCTTCTTTTCAATTTGAGGTAGTGAAGCAGGCTGCCATGGTTGTAGAACAGGCTGGAGGCACTGTACTTGGGTCCATCACAGACAACCACAAGATCAACCAGCTTTACTGCAAGATGTTCGATCGTCCATCAGAGTCGGATTACCCTGCCACTGCTACTCATCCTTTAGATAACACACGGAGTTGGTACCTACTGTTTGACACAGTGCATCTATTGAAGTGCATAAGAAACAACTGGATATCAGGTGAGTCTACACTATTTTTGATTTGCTGTATGTAACATTTTAATACAAATTTTGAAAAAAAGCTTGAAAGAAAATTATTTTATTTTAAATGAAAATCTTTGATTATAACAGAACTTAATTGACGAATAAAAAGAATAACAATTCCGTGATTTTTTTATTTAATTTTTAATTGTGTTGGTATTCATGCATTGGACTGCGTTTTGCTGTATTTCGACATTTCTGTTTGTGAGAGTTTTTTTGCGCAATAAGTAGATTTGTCAATTTTGATTGCTCTTAATAAGAAATTTAAATATTATTATCTATGCAAAGACTTCGTATCTATTATAAAAATATGACTTGCAAAAAAATTTAAGTACCAACAGCGAACAATTATTACTCGTGATTTTACTTAAAATAGCCTAAAAAAAAGCACTTACAAAATAATTATATCTTCATGTAGTTCTTACGTGAAAAAGTTTTGTTTAATCAGTGACAGAAAAAAAAAATGAAATGAATACTGCAGCACCACAACAAAAAATGCCAGCATGAGATGATTTTACTGTTTGTTCCTTTTGTTTCAGAGGCTTGCCAAAAGATGACTTTCGACAACCAAGTCACTGGTTCATTCAACGACGTCAGAAAGCTATACGATGCTGAGAAGGCAAACCTTTTGAAAACATCTCCCCTGACAGATGCTGCTGTTCGACCTTCAAAACTTCAACTGCAGAATGTCCAGCACGTGTTGAAAGTTTTCAACGACAAAGTTGAAGCTGCCCTCAGGCTCCAGAAGTGTGGCGACACAGCCGACTTTATTCAATTTGTGCTTAATTGGTGGAATGTTGTGAATGTGTCATCAAAACATCAAGAAGTGAGGCTAAATGATCCCCACCGGCATGTTCAGGACCACACCACTACCAACTTGTCCGATTATCTACAGATTTTCCAGAAAGCCCCTTCTGGGCACGGAAAAGGCAGAAAGCAGTGTGTAACCCATGACACTAAGAAAGCACTTGTGCAGACCATGCAAGGCCTGACTTCCATTTGTGCACACCTCCTGACCCATGCTGGCTTCCAGTATGTACTTCTTCGTGAGCTGCAGAGTGACAGGATAGAGGGTGAATTTTCTGTGTACAGGCAATTGACTGGTGCAAATGCTTTTATGACTTCTGGGGATGTCTTGACTGCCTGCAAAAAACGCCTGGCTAGACATGCCGCTTCTTATCTGGAGACCTTGGACGTAAATGGGGAAACCATGGCTCACACGTGTGTTACTAGTGCCATCGATGCTGAGGACGCCACTTTCATTGAGGACTGCACTGAGCCTTCACTCTCTATCCATGAGGAAAGCAGTGCAGCCTATGTGGCAGGGTGGCTGGAGAAAAAGTGTGAGGAACACCTGATCTTCAATGAGGAGGATGAACTAGTCTCAACAGAAGTCAGTGCCTTTATCTCCGAAGTTTCACGAGGCTCCCTGAAAATCCCCCACCAAACCACTTTTGACCTTGTGCGATGTGGACTTGCCTTTATCACCAAAGCCAGACACAGGGCCTGCTGCTGCAGGAGACTCATGATGATTCTGCAAGTGATGGAGGACTACAATAACCTGAACACTAGTGACAAGCTCAGACGACACGTGGCAAATGTACTTTTGAAAGGTCTGCATAACTTGGAAAAGGATCAGCAAAAGAACGCCGTCCTCCTCCAGACATCAATCAAGAAAGCGCGCTTGTCCGATTAAGTTTATTAGCAATTAAAAAGTTTTTTTTATTTCTTATAACTGTAATTTTTATGTGTGAAAGTTTTTATGTCATATTAAATATTTATGTCTATTTAGCGCTGTATATGGCAGGTTTCAGGTATTTCACTCAAGGGTAGTTTTGTGGGCATGGTATCACATATTTGGGTATTTATCCCTCAATATGCGTTTAAACGTTTTAATGCTTTTGTCTGAAGCAATTACGGACCAATTATTAATTGATTTCAGTAATACATTAGCACTTATACAGTAAAGATGATCGCCTTCGCTAGCAAAGTCTGGACATAGACAATGCATGTCCTTGATTTAGAAGTTCTTGTTCGAAGCATAAAATTTGAAAAGCTTAAATAATATTTCTATTGTTAAAAATAATTTAAAATTTTGAAACAACCTCTTATAAATTATGTTTTGCAGAGCTACGTATTATTTATCGGATAAGATTGACTTATCGTACTATGCTTTCTTAATGATGTTATGAAAACATAGTACTATGTTTACTAATGATTATAGCCTATTCTTTATTTTTCCTGTAAACACAGGAAGATTTATTACAATGAAACAGACTGTTTTGGTTTTTTAAAAAGTATTTAAATAAATTTTGTATAATATATTTAAATATCGTTTTTTAAATAGAATCTTTCCAATTGAATAAGGATCAAGATTTTATTTAAATAAATAAGCAACAGATGTGTGTGGTTTTTTCAAAACAGTGATTAAACAAATTTTGTATTAAAATATTGCTCTTATTCTTTGCACTCTGCGAGGACGATTGATTCACTTTTTAATATACATATAATCTTTAATTTACAATGGCTAATGATGAACAATTTAAAACAATTAAGAAAGAGGCACTGTACATCAATTATGCAACTAATTAAACTAGGTGCTTTTATTGTTAGTTTCATATAAAAAACAAAGTGAATTTTGACTAAGAAGAATCGGAATCGGAAAATGTTGTTGAAATCGGCATCGGAGTCGAAAAAAAATTGCCATCATCCCATCACTAATTTAAACACTCAATTGTCGGCAGCGGGGTCGAGTAATTAGAGCGCCGGGCTAGTGACCAACACGGTCTCGGTTCAAAACCCAGTCGCGCCATTCTGTTGTGTCCTTGGGAAAGACACTTTACGGCACATTCCCCTGCTTGGTGGTCCTGGCAAGCAGTTCTAAATTACAGTCATATTTT
This sequence comes from Diplosoma virens, assembly GCA_963680785.1. NCBI lineage: Eukaryota > Metazoa > Chordata > Ascidiacea > Aplousobranchia > Didemnidae > Diplosoma > Diplosoma virens. Next base: position 11,861,671 of record OY796887.1, on the reverse strand, counting down.
TATTAAATTACAAGCGAACAGGAATATCTTGGTATCTCCGGAAGCAGATCGGGGTAATTGCCTATCCTATGTATTAGCGCCGCCGTCGCTTTCCTGCGAATCAGGAGGATAAATACAGAAAGAAAATAAAAAAAAAATAAAAAAATAAAAGTAAATAAATATCAAAATTTAATATGACTAAAAAATAATGTAGCCGTGAGAATTGGATAACTTAAATTTTTTATTTGGTTCAATTTTCGCATGATTGTTACGTCGTAAATTTATCTCTTAAAATTGTAGAGTGAAGATTTGGCTGACTCAATCTTTTTTATTGCCTTAATGTTTCATCACAAAGGTTCTCGCTTATTTCCTCGTGCGTTAAATCTCTTGGAGTTTCTGTTTCGCGAACATGTGTTTCTAAAGTTTTCCACTAAAAAGATAAAGTTTAGCTATTTGTCAGTGCGGAGTTTGCAATTCATAATAGTTACGATTTAACCTTTTCAATGTTTAGATAACGCCACAATTGATTTTCATATAGTTATATTTCTTGATACTCGCTTTTAGATTTGATTAATATAATTGTAAAGATCAGAAGTCGTGATTCTTGTTCGAATAGAATAATTTATCGCAAAAAAGATTTAAACACTAAATGATAAACTACTTGTTTATTAAAGAGTTGGAGAGCCGGAGCCGGAGCTGGGGAGCCGGAGCCGGAGCTAGTGGATAAGTGCTTGATAGCTCCGGAGCTGGAGCCGGAGCTAGTAAATAAGTACTTGATAGCTCCGGAGCTGGAGCCGGAGCTAGTGCTCTTCTACAGTGGCTCCCCATCCCTGGTACTAACTGTTATTATTCCTGGAACCAGTACCGGAATGGAACTCGCAAAATAAATTCTTTTGAACTCGAACCTTAACCGGAACATTATTTTAAACCGTGCTTCTCAAAGGAGACGATAAATAGCGAAAGGTTGACTGGGAGTGGATGAATATATAAAGAGGTCTACAGCAGCCATAAAGCAACGGTACCTTAATTACAAAAGTCCTAAACTAAAAATGAATGGTTATTAAGTTGGGTGCCATTTTTATTTTTTATTTTTCATCTTCACGTACTCTCTTCACTTTCATGGTCTTTATCCTTTTTTTTTGGTTTATACTTGCTTTTCTTCACATTTAATGAGTGAAGACAAAAAAGTCTTCACTTGTTAATTCTTCACTTTACTTTCCTTCATTAAGAGTACGTACTGAATTAGGGAATTGATAAAAAGTTTTTTACTTAAATTGCGGTCGATCTGCGGAAAGGTTTGATAACCACTATTTTAAGCGTTTTGGGTTCGACCCTCTGATTTAAATTTTTTTTTATTTGTAGGGCTAGATCGGTGGCTCTCACTCTTTTCTCCATATTGTTCTTATTTTAAGTAAAAAATTTTTTATCAACCACTTAATCCAGTAAATACTTTTAAATAATGTAATGTATTATTCCTCAGAAGACTTTTTTTTAGTCTTCACTTTTGAGCAACTATGTTTTTTCATTATGTGAAGAAAAATAAAGACCAAAAAAGGTCTTCACGTTAATAATCATAGATTTTATTAATTTAATAGCATTGCAAATAGGGTGCCGTTGCTTCATTGTTGCCGTGTATCCCATCAGTCATTCATTCCCTTGGCTATTACCGCCTTTCGACCCCTGGGATGTTCCAATAAACTCTTGGCGGTCGATAAGGGCACCAGCTTAGATAAAAAACAAATTTTTGTTTGAAGTTGGCGCATGTTTTGTTACTTAATTGTTGTGTAGAAAAATAGAGAGGTCATAAACAACTTTAATGGTGATAAGTTGAAGCAAAAAATTTGTCATGCGACTGAATAAAGAAAGTGCAGTTTGAAGTAGTTAAATGAAAAATTTATTGAAATAGGGACGCACCAAAACAAACTGATTTAAACAAAAATTAACGTTAGGCTATGATCTGAACTTTTTCAAATCACTTAATGCAGAGATGCACAACTTTTTGCTGTTGCCTGCCGCATTACAAAGTTAGTTTTAACTAAAAGGCGCTATTAAATTATGGTAAATTTGATGAAATTATAAAGTATTACGTTTCATCAATAATATGCAGTTTATTCTCATCGATTTAGCAGAACAAAATGTCACAGTTTTTAACGATCAAATTTATTCAAATGCATTTTATAAAACTTGTATTAATAATTCTTTAATCTTGCGTGCTCGCACAGTAACTTGCAAAATTAGTCAACTTTGGTTGCTATAATACTATTGACACACAAAACTGCTGACGAAATAACTTAGATGACGATTTGTACTTAAGGTAAACCGTAAAGGTATGGTTATAAAATTGTTTTGAAAAAATTGGAAATTCAAATAGGCTCAAGTTAAATGTGTTTTGAGTTAAATGTGTAACAAATGTGCAAGGCAATATTATTGTCCAAGCCGCGTACAACCGAGCAATCGCCGATGGTGCACCCTCGACTAGGGATTAGTGATACTTTTAAGATGACAATTGAAGGCCCTATTTCTAAAAGTACCTAAGTCACATTTTTGAAAAAATGAGATACGCTTAAAAAATTGTTTGTTTACTCGCCGGAAATATTCTGACAAAAAATCTTTTCAGGATAATGTACGGAAATCACTTTTGAATAACACAGAGGTTTGAAATCTTAGCGTATTTTTATTCTAGAAGTACCGAAGTCCAACTGATTTATGTTAAAAATTCCTATCCATACTTGATAGCTTATTAAACCTATTGTTTAAAGGCTCGACCTGCAAAGCAGTCTTACCTGAACAATTTTTTTTACTTTTTTCGATAAAACTTGAAATAGGAGTTTTTGAAAGTTTGTCAAAGGGTACGCAAGCATTATAATGAGGTAATAACTTTCATTTTCATTATAGGCAGCAAGCTTATTCAATAACTTATTTTTGCATTAGGTTTACCTGTATTATTATTTAAATCATTATTTTTAAAATAATTGGAAATCCTAACGTTTTATATGGAGCTTTTGATTCCCATCTATAACCTAATAATTTAATTACATAGCGTTCTATTGGCGTCACGAAGCATCAACTCATCTATTGACATTCAGAAACATTTTTTTAAAAAATTTGTACTTAATAGCTTTATATTGATTTAGCTTTTAGTTAATAGATCATGGAAAAGTTTTTTTTATGTTTTCTCGGTTTGGGTACGCAAATTTTCGAAAAATTAATGTTTAAAAGAAGTTTACAATACCTATTGCAGCAACAAAAATGAAAAATAATGAATATCAGTATTATAGGTTAAATGATATCAAATTAAGTTTTTATAAGTCTTCGATAAATTTATTTGCCTCACGTTAACCTTAGAACGGTCAAAGATGTGAAAATAGAGCCATTTGCAGTTTTTTCTAATCAGTTTCATTTTTTTGCTGCTAGTTGATGGATATTTTTGGATCCTTTTATTGAAAGCAGTAAAACATTATTAAAAAAAACTTTATTCAGTATGACGTGTTTGTCCAGTTTGTTATAAATATAAATATCCTAATAATGTATATAGATCAAATGACCTCTTTATTAAAAGTTATGCCATTGTTTTACGCGATAATTCTTCATTAATTGCTAACCATAAATTGCCGTATCAAAACATAAGCTTCATATGCTGGAAAAACATAAAGCAGCAGCTTAGTCACAATAACTCGAAAACCTAAACATTGCTGATATTACACAAATTCAAATTACACGTTTGTCTTGCGTTTAGTTCAATTACAAACAACAACAAAAACAATATTATCTTACAAAGGAAGTTGGTAAAGCTTATTTACAAAGTTATAATGATTATACAACACTTATTAATAAAACGCTTAGAAAATTTTTTATATGTTTTTGAATGCTAAGGTCGATTAAGTCATAACTTGATTTCAAAACAAAGCTGACAGAATAACAATTTGTTTAAACCTTCATATTTTTTCTATTCATTCAAAAAATAAATTTTCTTCCTGAGAGTAGATTTATAGTCACAAATTTGGATACCTCCATCAACTGTTTTGATCTAAAAAGAATATATATATATATATATACGTATATTTAGAAATTTTTTAAAATTTTTGGTCGGTGTTCAGGAAAGTGCTCAATCACGTCGAGTCAGAGAGGTTAAATAATCAATTAATTATATTTCAAACCACAAAGCTTTTTTAAAATTTAACATTAATTTTATTTGCCCGAACAGAGTGTTTTGCCTGGGCTCGTCAGGGGGCGGTCAGAAATCTTATTCAAATAAAATTCTATTTGAATAAGATTGGGGGCAGTTAGAAATCTTATTCAAATAAAAATCTATTTATTCTATTTGATTGATTAGATATATTTTTATGGAAATAGATTGATAGAATTATTCAAATAGAATTCTATTTGAATAAGATTTCTAACTGCCCTGACAAGCCCAGGCGGGCGAAACAGACTGTTGAGGCAAATAAATATATGTTATTTGAAAAAATTTTTGTGGTCTGAATTTTAATTAATTAATTATATATATTTGTATTAATTTAAACGCTACACTTTAATAGTTAAAACCACAACAGTCTGTTTTATCTTATCGAATCGTCAGGTGGTTACTTATTTGAACGTTACTTATTCGTAACCACCTGTGTAGTGTTTAAATAAATAAAAATATACTTGCTCTAACCGTGTGTTATTGAGCACTGTACCGGAAAGGTGAAACATTACTGGAGTATATATGAGTATGTATAAATACATATACTGTATATAGCCTAAATACATATAAATTTGGAAAAATTTATCGTGTTTTGTGCAGTGCTCAATAAAACTCAGAGCATATATAGATATATGGACAAAAACTTAGAACTTTTTTTTAAACAACAAAACGAAAAAATTGTTTTGGTTGAATTAGGGTTTACGTCCCACGGCCCGGGATCCAGGATCATTTTTAAGTTTTAATTTCCTGAGATCCCAAACAAACTTCTTGGGAAATCCCGGTTTATTGCATTTGAGTTGAAACTAATTCTTTAAGGCAGGGATGTTTAAACCGTCGGTCGATCGCAATCTACATGTTAAGCAAAGGCTTTGGATTGAAGGTAAACACCTTTTGTTTTTGGGAGAAAAATGAAAAAATTGAATATTATTAATTGTAATTAAAATTGTAAGTAAAGACCTATTGTAAGTAAAGACCTATTTTTAGTCTTTAGTAAATATTTCAGACGAATTAGTGTGATCTTTTGCCATCTCCGTGGAACATTTTCCAATCTCGGGATCTCGGGATTTCCCAGAAAGTTAAGTTTTTTCCCTGAAAATTCCGGGATAATAAAAATCCGGGAAGTCATAAACCTCAATTGAAATACAAACTATTTAAAATCTTACGAGTTACATTGGTAACTAAATTTTGAAATTTTAATTAAACTTAAAATTTAGTTTCAATAATTGTTTGTTATACAATCAGATCAATATTTGATGCCGATTTCAATTTTATTTTTTGCATCGCTGAACCCCTGAGAATTCTTAATTGGATGAAACAGGTTGTACGGGTGTTTTGTTTTTGTCTTAATATACAGGGTGTCCATGAATTATTGTTACAATTTTCAAAGTTAGTCAAAATTTTATTTTTTGAGATATTTTTATTTGATTTGTTTTATAGTGAAGGAAAATGCTTTAATTTTTTTCTTTCTTAACAGGTACTTATAGAAATAATTAGGTTTAAAATTACAATTTATTTAGTAATTAAGCAGAATATTTTTGAATTTAGTAGCGAAAGTAGAGTTCATGAAAATGAGGACTCCGCAGGAAAAATCCAGTGTGTTTTCTAGTGTATAGAGACACAATCAGACATCAGACAAAAGTTTCGCTGTGCTTGGATGTTTGACTCGTCAGCCATAAAAAGCCTATTCTTCCAAGACTAAGCGATTAACCAGACAACCAAATTCTTGTGGCAGAATAATTCGTGCACTATATACTGTTTTGGAATTTAATGTTTTTAAAAATAAATAGCAAAGTGAAATTGTAAAAGCAACCAGTTTGCATTGAGAAAATTTAAGCTTTTCATTGGAGCTATGGCAAAATGTATCCACATGCATAGATAAACTATGAAAAATCATAAATTTATAATCTCTTACATTTTTTATGGATTTTTAGCTTAAGAACATTGACAAAAAAAAACAATTTCTTATAATTTGAACTTTTTCTTTACTCGAACCATCTAAATTTATAATTCGTTGGAATTGGGCCGAGCTATAAAAAACACATGATGCTCAAAATAGAGGTCTCTTTTTTCCTTTTTTTATTCTTTAAAAGATGCAGTTGTAGCTAAGTTTTAAGAGGTTAAAAAAAGTTGAAAGCCGCCAAATTAGAAATCAAAAAAATATGAAAAAAGTTTCAAAGCGCTATGTTATTGAAATTAAGTAGACCGACAGATACATTTTAAGTGTTTGACTCATTTAAAACTCACAGTTAGCCTTTACACAACCAATTACGCTATCCTCCCAAAAACTTTGAATATTTAAATATTTTAATAAATTTTTAGTTGTACAAAATTTAAAACGACCAAGCTAGTCTTTAAAAAAACTGTTTTTTAAATTCTTTTGGCCAAATTTCGTCAGAAGAAGTTGTTGGAAACGACGAACAGAAAATGTACTTTGTATAGAGTTAGAAAGCATCGAAAGTTACGGCGTCTCTGATTGGTTTAGAGCAGTGGTTCTCAACCTTTCTGCCGTTAAGTACCCCTGAGTCATAAAAACAATCAACGTGTACCCCTGATAAACTGAAACCAATTTAAATGAGTATATTTTTACTACTAGTTTAATTAGCATTTTTAATATAGTATTACAAAGAATATAAACAAAAATATTTATTTCAAACACTTTGTAGGCTACTGATTAATTACTAATGTGAAGGCTGTGCCTGTTTGTTGCAAATAAGTTTCTCAATTCGAGGAGCGGTATTAGACAGGCACACGCGTAAGTCATGCTCCACATTAAGCCGTGATCGATGTTTATTTTTCATGTTTAACAGTGTCGAAAATCCTTGCTCGCACAGGTAAGTACTGGGGAACATAAGTAAAGAGTTCAGAACAATATCAGATACAGCAGGGTAAGTCACACTCATCTTTGTCCAAAACTTGGTAAGGGTGAGCGTTTCAAATGCATCTTTTGCAAAAGAGTCATTCACCAAATCTAAGAATTCTTCTTGAATGCTATCTGGAAGAGATTGCACATTTACAACGAATGGGTTTCGAATCAGTTTTGATTCTATTTCACTCAATTCAGGGAAGTAAGACTGCAACTCCTTTTGCAGAGAGGCTAGGTGGGCTTGCACAAGCTGTGCCACTTCTAGATTTCCAGTGATTTTAGTTTTAGTTTTACTAAGTGCCTCATCAAGGTTTTCAAACATGCTCAGGTTTCCATCTTTGACCTTTTTTTCCCAGAGATTGAGCTTCATATTAAATGTCCTTAGTTTTTCCATGAAATCAATCACTGTATGAAAACGACCTTGGAGAGACAAATTCAATAAATTAAGCCTCGAGAATATATCAGAAAGGTAGGCCAGCTTTTGAAGCCACTGGCTGTCTGACAGTTTCTGAACGAACTCAAGTGACCTTGTCTTGTTAACACATTTGAAAAATTCAGAAAGCTCCTCCTTTAGTGATTCTACTCTTCTTATCACATTTCCCCGAGACAACCAGCGAACCTCAGTGTGAAACAGTAACGCTTCATGATCACTTCCTAATTCCTGGCACAGTAGGGAAAATAGCCGTGTATTTAGGGAACTTGATTTGATGGTATTTATCATATGCACAACATCATCAAGTACTAATTTTAACCCTGGTGGTAGAGTTTTACATGCCAGAGCATATCGATGAAGCATGCAATGAAGATGCCTTGTTTTAGAATTCATCTCTGCTACTTTTCCTCGAAACCCTGATTGACGGCCAAGCATTGATGGTGCTCCGTCAGTTGTACATGCACATACATTATTCCAGGACAATCCTTCTCTCTCAAAAAAATTTGAGATCTTAATAAAAATGTCTTTGCCTCTTGTTGTGTAATCTAAGGTATGCTAGAACAAAAAATCTTCCTTGAAATCTTCGCCACTAACGTATCGTACAAACACAAGGAGTTGAGCACAAGCAGTCACATCAGTCGACTCATCAAGTTGGATAGCAAATTTTCCAAAAGGTGCCTTTTTTAATTCCGCAATCACTTGTTGTTTGACATCATCAGACATATCTACTATTCGTCGACGAACTGTATCGTTGGAGTGGGGTATCAATGCAACCTTCTCAGTATCACATCCACCAACACATCGAATTATATCTTTACAGCAAGGGATAATTAATTTCTCTGCAATGTTGTGAGATTTTTTTCTTGTGCAATTCTCAGTGATATCATGTAAGACGCATGCAACCCAGCTTCATTTTGTTGACTGATGTACCCTGAACGATCTAGGCGTGCTCGTTTTAATTCATTTTCTTTTTGCTTGAAAAAAGCTGTACCCTTACTTTTATGATTTGGATGAGATCCGTTTAGATGGCGTTTGAGAAAGGTAGGTTTCATGCACCCAACGGATAAAACCTTACAGCATAAAACACACTGTGGAAATTGACGGCCATTTTTGTTAATGGCAGTGAATCCATACTGGATGTAGTTTTCATAATACTTTCTTTTCTTCGCTAGAGAAGACATAACTAAATAACAATTTTGGAATAATAACTAGAAAAAACTCATCAACATGCTTTAATAAGTTAGATTTTTTAGAAAGTAAATGCATTTAAAAACTTAAGGCAAAAATAAACAGAACAAAAACAATTCTACCTCAAATAAAGTAATAAACTACTAGCTGATTAGGCTTTAGTTTTAAAATAAAAAATTAAAATTTAATTTATTCCATCCTTTTTTTTCTTTGCGTTTTTTGTTCTGTATAGTATGTCAGCAAGTCAATAATTGTCTTAAAAAATTAATCACTTAAGTTAACTTCATCCCTATTCTATTTTTTCTTAAAAAAAAATTTTGCCATGTCAAGTTTGACAACTAACTAATAAGGTTTAGATTCGTTTTGTGCTACTTAAAGTATACTCGCATAGCTTATCTGGCAAAGCTGTGGTTTCACATTGTTGCGTCACAGCAACACAAGATCAGGCAAAATTTACGCCGAGTTTTCAATCGGCATGCATTGTAGTATAGAATATTGCAGTAAAAAACAACCATACGTAAAAATTCGACTGCCAACCAAGTGCCCCTTGAAATTTTCTCGCGTACCCCTGGGGGTACGCGTACCCCAGGTTGAGAACCACTGGTTTAGAGAAAAGAAGCATGCGATTGGTGCCGCGCCAAAAGCGAGAAAACTTTAGTCCATAAACAAATCCTTTTTGAACACAAAGAGAGGTTTTGGAGACAAATTCTAAAAGGTGGTTTCAAATCTTGTCAGTGAGAAAATGATCGTTTTGTAACTAAAATCGAGAACCACTTGTTATTGAATTTTTTTCCACAAATCATCTTATCTAGCAAATGTAGACCAATACTCAAATCCCAAATAGGTGCATTTTAAACGGATTTGCGCTTGGATGTAGAAAAATCTTTTTGGGATTTAACTTGATTTTTAATTGATTTTGAAACAAGTTGTTGAATTCGTTCTTTCAGTCATTGGGTTGTTTGATTTATCGCTGGACTGAAGCTTTCTTGCTTACGGCACAAGAGAGCTCTTTCTCTAAACCAATCAAAGAAGCTTATTCTTTCGATGTTCCGCAACTCTAAAAAACCATATTTTCTTGAAGTTTGTCATTACTAACAATTTCTTTTGACAAACATCGGCCAAAAGAATTTTAAAGAAAACAGCTTTTTTAAAGACTAGCATTAATTGAAAGATGTAATCCTTCTGTCAGTACCAATGGTTATTTTAAATATAAAAGTAACACCAATTTTTTGGCATTAGCTAATCTGAGAGGCATACACCATTTTGAGTAAACGGAAATATTTTTGTGGCAGGATAATTTGTTTATAAAAGTTTTTAAAATTTAATTCTTTAAAAAGAAAATAGTATTGTGAAGTGTTATAAAAAAAAAAAAAAATTTCTATTAATTAAATAAACTTTTCATCTAAAGTATGGGAAAACTTATCCATACGCTCGGTAATGCGCAAGCTATGGGAAAACATGTGCTTTAATTTTTCTTGTAATTCAATACCAAATAACATTTTATATTTTTTTAATTTTTTTTAGAAAAAACTTTGATTTTTTTAATGTGCTTTGAAGGTAGAATTTACTGAATTGAAAAAAATTGATAAAATATTAATAGTTCCTTAATATAATTTCATACTTTTTTGATCATAGTTTCAAAATCATCAGTTAGGTAGTTTTCATTGATAACTTTAGTAAACAATTTGATGAACTTTGAGCAGACCACATTTTCTGAATAGACGCTTGATGTAACTCCTGATCACAAGATTTGTCATATTATAATTCCTTTTATTTTTGCTCGATAGATTAAAATTTATATTGTAGTACAAAAATTCAGCAGACCAAAATAAAACATCTTCAAAGCTACCGCTTTTTAAATAAATTGACCGTTTAATAGTTTTAAAACGCGCTTTTTAAAATTGTTGAGCTAACATTTAGAAATGTTGTAGGCCTATTAATAAAATTATAAATTAAAAAAGGGTTTGGCAATTTTGTAAAACTTTGAATATTTCAGTATGTTTTAACTTTTGTACTTTAACGTATGCAAGATATAAGAAATGTATTTATGGTAATAGCTCTTTAAACCATTAACAACAAATATAAACTTACCTTCAAGTTTTGCAAATACTACAATTACATCTCGTGTTTTAAAATAATTGCAATGATCTTCCTTGAGATCAAAAATTTCATCGTCTAAACTCTCTAGAAAAATAGTAAAGGACATATTGAGTTGTAAACAATTTTAAAATTTAACCCTCTGTTTACCATGTAGTCTGATAGACACCAAACGCTCTTTTAACGTTTGATAATTCTTTTAGTTTGAATGATACCACATTTAAATTTAGTGACTTTGAGCATACACTCTAGAACGATAGCAACATAAACCTCAGTAATCAAAACTAACTTGTAATATGCCTGAAAAAAAAGTAGCACCGTGAACCATTGGGGTCTGACAGACTCCAACTGCTTTGCAATACAAATCCTGCTGTTAAATGAACACAAACGTTTTGACAGCATTATTTTGCTATTGAAAGCACAAGAATAAAATAATATTTGTAGCTTTTTTAGTATAATAGCATAAAAACCGCAAATGTTACATGATTATTTTATAATATATTTGTTTGCTTCTCAAAAACAAAATTCTTTTACAAAAAAAGTATAAAAGAGTTTTGAAACACAAAAGAGTAAAATTCTGATATGGAGAGAAGAGTAATAACTGCAGATAATGTTGAGCATTTGCTAGAAGAAGAGGATGATGAATTAAGTGATGATAAGTTTTTATCTTCTGACGACGGGGGTTGATCACATAAGCAAATATACTTGCTCAGATTCTTCCGCTAAAAGTGATAGTGACAATGTTTCGTTGACAACTTCCAGCAACTATTTTCTCTCTCGAATGAAATCTGCATGCTGGTCTTCCAGTCCTGTAGGACATTCAGCTGGAAGAGCTGCTGATCACAATGTCATCTATGCAACCCCAGGCCCATTACGGTTTGCAAACCGGCAATATGGCTCTGTTGTAGATTCGCGTATGCTGTTTCTACGTCAACCACTCATGTACACAATTTGTAAATGGACGAATGGGGAGGAAGAAGAACTTGTTTATAATAGGGAATGGAAAACTGTAAAGCTAAAAAGTTTAAGAAACTAATTGGTGGGACAATACTTATTGGAGTTTATAAATCAAGAAGTGAAAATAAAACTCAGCTTTGGAGTAAACATGATGGTAGACCGATTTTTAATCATACGATGAGTCATAGAAGATATCAGCAAATACTAAAACTTCTAAGATTTGATGATGCAAGAAAAAGAAGAAGAAATAGATCTTCGGACAAACTCCAACCAATTAGAGAACTTTTTGAAACTTAGGAGTCGCACCTGCGAGATGCATACTTTCCCGGGCCTTGCATGACGGTGGACCAGCAACTCCTATATTTTGGAAGCAGACGTCCATTTTGGCAATATATACCCTCAAAATCAGGTAAATACGGTATCAAAGTTTGAGCAATTTGCGATTCTAAAACTTTTTATGCTTGGAAAATGCAAGTATACATGGCAAATAATGATAATGCTCCCCGAGAAGTCAATCAAGGTACAAGAGTTTTCTCGACATGACAAAAGAAATCGAAAAATCTGGACGAAATGTCACATGCGACAACTTCTTTACCAATCTTCCACCAGCACAAAAACTTTTGGAGAAAAACTCACCATCGTTGGAACACTAAGAGAAAACAAACCAGAACTTCCGCTTCAATTCGCCGTGGCAAAAGGCAGGAAAGTCAAATCGACCTTGTTTGGTTTTCAAAATGATGCAATGATAGCTTCTTCTTGTCCAAAAAAGAACTGTATTGTGCCGATGCTCTTAGCTATGCATTGGCAACCAGATGTTACTGCAACTTCTGACAAAAAGCCAGACGTTATATCGTATTACAGCTCTACCAAAGAAGGCGTTGCTGCCTTGGACAGGATGGTAAAAACATACACTTGCAAGAGAATAAAAAGACGATGGCCTGCTGCACTTTTCTACAAAATGATTGATGTCAATACTGTAAATGCTTTTATTGTATGGCTTGAGTTAAACGGTGAAAGCTCCAATATCAGCAGGAAGGACCCAAGAAATTTTCTTCTGAGAGCTTGTTGGCGCAAACACCCAACCCGACCCCTCTCTAAGAGTTTTAATTTCTACTCATCAGCGCCAAAACGAAAAAACGATGATAATGGTGACAAAGGTCCCAAATTAAAACGACAGCGATGTAGCCTTGCGACAGAAACAAGGACAGGAAGAGCCATTTCGTTTGCTTTGTGTACAAGAAGTAAGTTTTCGGGAAACACTCCAATTCAATTGGTCAGCAATGCTGTAGGTGCAGTTACACTGAACATTGATTATGGCAAGTGCTATTTTATTTGCTAATGTTGTTCATTTTTTAAATTTTTGATTCATTCATTGTTATTGCTGCTGTTTATTCATGGTTATGCGTTGTTTTGTCCATAAATGCGATTATGGTAGCTAAAACAGTATTTTAACTTCACAAAAATCTTAACTGGTTAAAATTAATACAAATATTTAATACCTGTCAACTAAACAAACATGCATCATGTTTGCGAAAGCCTATGCCAAAAGTAATACAAAATGCTAGTTTATTGCGCCATTTAGCTATCCTGCTTGAAATGCAGGCAAAGACCTTCATAAATTACAGCAAGCCTACGTGGGGTCTAATCGACCCCACTGGCTCACAGCGTCAATATTTTTGTGGTAGACGGAGGGTTAAAATTAATTTACTAAAGTTTTTCTTACTCGGAAAACTCCACTTGTCATTCGTATCTTTCTCTTTTTCATTTTTACCTTAAAACAAAAAACATAAAAGTATATTCAGTTTATGCTTTTTATCGGCCTAAACATTATTACACAAGCCAAATGTTTTACTTCAACCATTACGTCTAAACCTGTAGGAAGTTCGCGATACCTGTCTTCGTAACATTGCTCCTGGCAACACAGCGACTCAAGTGATAACGGCAGTTAGCCGTTGGCTGTTGGCTATACCAGGCATTTGAATTAGTCTCAGCCAAATTTTGTTCTTGGTTTTTCAAAAAATTGTAAATGTGGAGTTTTTAAGCAAATAAATGTATATGACACTGCGTAAAAAAAACTTTTGAAAGCAACACTTAAGTCTGTAATTACATCAATCCCTTTTCGTAAGGACAATTAAATTTAAATTATTAAAAAAAATGACAATAGCACCGAATTCCAAGCCACAACAGTTTGAATTCTAAATACACAACTTAAATCCATAAAATTATCTAAAATATTTTTACTTTTTATAATGTTGAAAAAATATAGCAACCAAACTAACCAGATTCAAGTAAAAACAGAAATACTTTGGGTTTAGCTACCAAATAAATAGTTTCAATAACATTTTTAATAAATTTAGTAACGGAACATGCTTTTTCCTTAGAATCCATAAAACATTCCAGACCTAAAAGTAAATTAACTTCTATTAAATAGTTTCTCAAATTTTAATAACAAATTTAAAGAATTAATTTTTTAAAATGTTTCGAAAAATTATTGTTCCTTCTCGTTCTGTTTTCTAACTTACCGTATTAATTTGTGCAATTATATAAATGCAATTATTATCATTTATTTCATAAAATGATCACCCCATTAAATTAAATAAATTTTTTTGCAAGCTCACTAACAAACTATTAATATAATTAGACTAAAAATAATTAAAATTTTTCTCAAACAAAAATAATGACAATAAGTACCATATTTACTACATTATTTTTGCTTGAGAAAAATTTTAATTATTTTTAGTCTAATTATAGTTTGTTAGTGAGCTTGCAACATTGTTAAAAAGTATTTTAAATAGATAAACGAAACTGTCTTACTTTTTTTACATCATTTATCTTTATATACATAGTGATCAAGCAAACTGTTAGCAGTTATAATAATGTCTTTAGGAATGTTTTCTCCAGTGGCGTATTTAGGGGTGGACATTGTGCCATGGCCCCGCCCTTGAAGAGATTACTATTACGAAATTTAGAGGCAGATTCAAAGCGAAGATTTTTTTAGAAATTACTATGTTTTTGGGACGAAAAATCGACAAAACCAAAAGTGAAGACTGTCGTTGCCAATTTTTAAAGCGTTAACGTGGTAACGGACTCCAAAGCACTTCACTAATTTTTTTTCATTTATAATTGATCAAGAAAATGTTTGGCTTCGTTTAAGACAAATTTTATAGCTATTAAACAACACAAATTTAAATCTGAAAATTATAAAATAAACAACCTCTAGTTAACAAAATAGTTCAAGTAATCTCTTAGACGTCCAAAGTGGTACTAAACTGCAGAAATGAAAGCCTAATGCGTTTGGTGCAAAATCGAACAATTAATTGTAATTGCGCGAGAAAAATAAAGCGCTCTATGCAATTAAATTAAGAAAGTAACAAACGATAATTTATGTAAAGTTAAGATGAACAGCGCCACCTAACAAGAACAAATAGCAGTTACATTCTCCCCTATAAGCACATAACAACACACAATGTACTTAAAACAAAACAAGAACATAATTTGGTAACGACAACAAATGATAAATTTTAACAAAAAAAATATTACATTTCATTAGACACGATAAGACACAGTTTTTGATAGGCCGCACAATAACGAATGTTTTGTCCGCACCCGAACAGAGCGTACCAAACCTTTAGAGTCGGGATATGTTTCTACAATGCGACCAATAAGCGAGGCATTACGTGGCAAGCAAGAGTCAAAATTAAAACTATGTCTCCGATTGAAAGGTTGGCACTTAATTTATTCCATTTTTGTCGTGCTTGCAACAAAGGTATATATTCTTTTATCCAAAATACGTTGGTTAAGTATTGAACTTGACGCCAGTGTTTGCGTGAAAACAAATCACGTCGGCAAAATGTACTAGGTGGCAATGCGCAAGGTGGTTTTAGTTGAAGACAATGATTAGACTTTAACAATTCTAAATCACTGGGGTCATCAGAAAAGTAAGTGATCGGACGACTGTTTATGATATTTTCTACTTCACACATTAATGTATTGAAGGACTCTTCTGTTAAAACTTGCTCGTTACAAAGTCCTTTTAGTATTTTTCTGATCGACCTCATGAGTCTTTCTCAGATGCATCCAAAATAACCAGGTGAGTTGCAAGACCAATCGATGCGTCTTTGCAACAAAAAGTCGTAAATTTGCTCTCAATTTCAGTTTTCGAGGACTCTTCTCAATTTGCGTTTTTCACCTACAAAGTTTTTGCCATTAACGAATTTGATTTTAATAACTGGGCCACATCGTGCTAAAAAAGGTCTGAGGGCTTGAATAAAATATTGAAGTGTCTAAATTAAAGGCTACTTAAATGTGAACAGCACGAATTGTTAATCAGGTCAAAACAACACCGTACCTTTTAGCTTTTGCTCGAACCCTTTGCGTAAAAAAGGGACCATAATAATCAACATCTAGATAGAAAAAAAGTGGTTAAGGAGAATCTAGTCTCTGTTCAGGCAAATTGGCCATTTTTTGTATTAAAGGGCAAGCAGTGCGTCCAATTAGCCAAAATCTTTCTTAGAATTGAGTTGGGTCTGACAACCCAATACTTATTTTACAATTTGGAAAGAACATGCTTCCGATCAGCATGGCCAAGCTTGAAACAGATATCTCTAATTATAAGACTTGGCATAAAGTGAATATTAGGAACTACTATAGGACGTTTCATTTCGTAAGAGTGTGGAGCATGTTCAATGCGTCCACCAACTTTAAGCAAATCATCTTTTAGAAAGAGGTTTAGTTTGTACAAGGAACTGGACTTTTTTAAGAGTTCGTCTTGTTTGAGACACAAAATCTCCTCTTGATAAGTGCATGCTTGCAGATGACTTAATATCAATTTTTCAGCTTCAAGAATATCTTGTACATTTAGCATAATAAATGTTTTCTTATTAAGTATCTCTCTCTTATTTAGGAAGCAAAGAAATAATTTTATAAAATGAATTATTCTGGCACATACTCGTAACAATTTCTACCAGTTTGAATATTTGGTTACTAACTCATCTACAATATGACTAAAATATGAAGTGGAGGCCAGGCAAGATACACAATTCTTTTTATTTCGGAATCGTTAGTAGCATCGTGTTTAGTTAAAAATGGTTGGTTGGGCTAAAACAACTTGGACTGCCATAAAAATTTAGGACCAAATTGCTAGCGTTGTTGGTAAGCAAGCGCTTGTATTGCGAGACCCCATAACGTATCATCCACTGGGTTTTCTTAAGTGGGTACATAGCACCATTGTCGGGCTGAAACAAGTGCCGAATAAGTTGCACTCTATTCGCAACATGAAAGACAGAAGGTTTATTGCTGATATATCTCAGCACAGAAACATTGTTCGTTAAATATACTGATGGTTCGAGCGGGCAAGGAAAATCAAGTTCTGCGCGGATTTTTTGTCAAAAGCGCACAGCAAAGGTAGCCGCGCACAGTTCGAGTCTCGGAGTTGTCAAAATCTTCATCGGGTTTAACTTAGATTTTCCGATTAAAAATGAGCAGTGTGTTTCACCTAGTTCATTTAGCAAGCGAAGGTAAGAGACATAACCACAAGATTGTTGTTGTTGCCCCTCCTCCAAGGATATCTCGGAGTAGCCATCCCTTAATCTCTCAAAGAAGCCAATCTAGATTCCCACTCTTGGATTACCTCTGGCTCTTCTAAAGGCTTTTTCCACGGACTAATGGTGTTGTGTTGTGTTGTGTTTTGTTGGTACTTTACTGCAGTTGAAAAGATGATTAGTGTCAATGTGTGTGAAACAAGCATTGTGGGTATTGTTGCAGTAAGTTTCAGGGTTTGTTGTATATAGGTAGCTTTGCAGCAGTGGTGATTTGTGGGCTCTGAGCTGTGCCAGTTTTGTACACATATGACATGGTAATGTTTATTCTGATGAATGCACATGTCATAGGGTGTGGTGTGAATAACTTTGTTGTTTTTTATAGAAATGAGGTATTGTGAGGTGATGGTAGTGTCAATGTGTTTGAGGTTTTCTCTAAATTCCTCAGGTGTTATCTCTGGTTTTGTGACGATGATGTTAGTAAGCTCATTGTTATTAAAGATTGTGGTTTTCATATTTCTGGGAAGATTTATGTATGCATTAAGGTCATGTAAAGGGTGTGTTTGCGTTTGAGTCAGTTGTTTAACTTGAGTAGTATAAAGTTTGAGATGGGTGTCCATTGGAAAGATTCTGGTTTCGTCGTGTAGGTGTTAAATGTTTGTATCTTGTGCAGCTAGTAGCGATTCGCAAAGCTGTGTTTTGAATGGTTTGTAGTGTCCTGATGTTAGTGTTTGATATGATAGGGCTCCATATGGTGTTTGATTATTCCAAAATGGGGCGAGTGATAGCTTGAATATAAAGACAATTAATTCCTTTTGTTTAGCCCATTTAGTAGAAGTGAGTGCTTTCAGAATGTTAAGTATTGGTTTTGTTTTAGTGATGGTGACATTTACATGTTGTAAAAATGTTAGTTTTGGGTCAAAAGTGATTCGAAGAATTTTAGGATGTTTTGTTGTTGGTAATATTTGGTTGTTTAATTTAAGTGATAGAGTTGTGCTATATTCAGCTGGGTCTGGTGTAAAAAGTGTGGTGGTAGTTTTGTCTGTGTCTATAAGAAGATTATTAGTGGTAGTGGCCCATTCATAAATTTTGTGAAGATATGATTGAATAAGTTGTTTGGCCTTACAGTATTTGATGTGAGATGTAAAAACTGTTATGTCATCAGCATATATTATGATTTGTACGTCTTTTGGGGAAAGTGGAATGTCAGAGGTGTAAATGTTGAATAATGTTGGAGACAGAACTCCACTTTGTGGTACTCTAGTGTTGATTTGTTTCAGTTTTGAGAGTGTGCCATTGTATTGAGTGCATGCTTGTCGTTCTTTTATGCAGTTTGCTATGAACTTGATAATGAATTTTGGAATGTTTGTTAGTGTGAGTCTGGTGTATAAGTTTGTGTATGTTTACTGTATCAAATGCCTTGATCATGTCAAAAGCTACAGCTACAGTACGTTGTGGATGCCTTGAATTGTTGAAACCTTTTGTGATTTAGTGGCAGATGTTGTGCAAAGCAGTGTGGGTTGAATGTTTATGTTTAAACCCATGTTGAAAAGAAATTGCTGAAATGTTTTCTGTTATGTATGGTAATAGTGTTTTTTCTAGTGTTTTGCAATGAGTGATAGAAGTGATATGGGTAGGCAATTTGTCCCAATGTTGTGGTCTCTATTTGGTTTTGAAATGGAAATGATTGTGGCACGTTTTCAAAGATGGGGTATTGTGTTAGGATTTAGGGCAGTGTTGAAATGTTTGTGAGGCATCTGATGGGAACTGGCGCTAGGTGTTTGAGCTGTCTGATGTTTATGCCATTAGGTTCAGTGGAATTGGTGTTGGTACTGTTTAAAATGGCTAATTGTAGTTGTGTGGTGGTAAGTGGTATTCCCTTTGCGGGAAGATTCTTGATTGTATGGTCTATGTGCCTGTTGATTTTGTTTGTGCTATATGGAGTGACGTAAATTGTTTATTAAATACTTTTGCTTTGTCGATGTCAGTGATGGCTGTTTTAGTTCCGAAGTGAATGCTTCTGTTCT
The DNA here is from genome assembly GCA_963680785.1 of Diplosoma virens. Classification (NCBI taxonomy): domain Eukaryota; kingdom Metazoa; phylum Chordata; class Ascidiacea; order Aplousobranchia; family Didemnidae; genus Diplosoma; species Diplosoma virens. The sequence continues at coordinate 11,842,404 of OY796887.1, read as the reverse complement.
GCTGTGTAGTTTGTTTTTTGTTGGATAGCCTTGCTATGGTGCCCCACAGGGAATGTGGATTCTGTTTGTGATCAATTTTGTCAAGATGTTGTTTCCAAGTGTTTGTTTTGTTTTTGTGTATTTATTTATGTGAGTAATAATTTGTGGATCTGATCTGTTTTGTTTCCGAATATGGCTACGGTGATGGATAAGCTTGCGGATATGCATTGGTAGTGAGTGTGATTTGTGCTGTTATGATTGTTTTTAGGGATGAAGAGTCTGTCAGTATCCAAAATTGCCTTGATAAAGTGTTTGTTTGCCTCATGAACATTTGTGCCGTTGAGTCTGCATGTAATGAAATTCTCAGCATGTTGTTTAGATGATGTCCAATTGGCCTTTTGGTAGTTTGTCATTATTTTAGTGAAGTGAGGGCAAGTTGTTTGGGTTTTGTGATGTATACTGAGGGTGGTAAATAAAGGTAAGTGATCTGACGTGAGGGAGTGGATGGTCTGCCAGCTAGTGCAGTCATGCAAGTCTGCTGAAGCAGTAGTGATGTCCGGTGAAGTAGGCTGTTTTTGATTGGGTGGTAAACGTATTGGAAAGTTTGTGTTTAGTTTAGTGTGATATGATGGTAGTTTAGCAGGATGTCTTCGATCAGTTCTCCTCCATGGTCTTCAGTTAGCGAATACCATAACGTTGAGTGAGCGTTGACACCTGTTTTGATGATTGCATTTGAAAGATTGGTTAATATTGTAAGCGTGCTGGATATAATTGAATCTTCTTCTGTTTTTAATAACTGGGTGGAATGTTTGGGCGAATATACATTTCATTTGCAATGAAGGGCTTAGTTCTAAATGTACCTAAGTCACATAATGTCAGCTTTGAGAAAATGAGGTTTAAAGTTTTAAAAACCCTGGCAAATCAGAGTAATGATGGAAAAAATCTAAATGTTTTTTATTACATTGGTTATGTATCTCTCCCTATTTCAACAACTTTTTATATTTGTATTATGAGGTCATAAGGAATTCTATTATGAGGTCATAAGGAATTGTTTTGCAAATTGGACTTAGATACTTTTATTGCAAATTTTGTTTTAAAAGCGCTTTTCTAGCAAATTGACAATTTAGTTAAGTAAAAAAAGTCAACCACATGTAATAATAATGATAATATGCATTCTACTTTTTATGGAGTGACATATCAGAAAAGAATTTAGGATTTTGGGAAAATCAAAAACCAAGTGATGAAAAGTTAATTTTTTGAAAACTTGCGTACCCAAACCAAGAAAACATAAAAAAACTTTTCAATGATCTATTAACTAAAAGCTAAATCAATATAAAGCTATTAAGTACAAATTTTTTAAAAAAATGTTTCTGAATGTCAATAGATGAGTTGATGCTTTGTGACTCCAAAAGAACGCTGTGTAACTAAATTATTAGGTTATAGATGGGAATCAAAAGCTCCATATAAAACGTTAGGATTTCCAATTATTTTAAAAATAACACAGCTCAACAAAAAAATATATTTTTCTTTTTGCGATAGATCTTTCAACGATTTTATAGTATATCAGGTGCGCTGATTCCAAAAATGACTTTACTTTTGCTGAATTGGCTCTAGTTTTTGAGATAATGCAGACACAATAACTGGCTATAAAAGCTCAGATAACGGCCATATAAACTACACGTAAGAGGCAATTGTGCTGACAAGGAGATTTTGTTTTGCAATAAAGGACCAGTTGTCTCATTTTTAGAAAGGTTAACAAAGCAGAAAAGTCAATAACTGACCATTAGCAATCTTGGAGTCTAAAAAAATTCTAATGAAAAGTTGAAATGCAGTAACTTTTACTATATTTAGGTTTTCATGTTTTCAGTTTTAATTGAAGGGTTTAGAACGAAAAGTAACTAAGTCACATTTTTACCCGAATTGAGTTAGCATTGTAGTGCGTTGCTTTCAATGTCCTTAATCACCATGCAAAATATTATTTCTAAAAAATGTTACTAAGTCTTTTTTTGAATGCAAGGTTTTGCTGGAAATGCTAAATTTTTTTTTAAAAAGTTTCTAAGTCCATTTTATCCAATCAAATTGTAAGGTTTAGTCACGTGATACCAAATCAGTTTTGTTAATATTGTAGCTTGGTGCTTTGACTATATAACATAAAAACTGGTAAATTAGGTTTCATTTTTAGTTTACTCATATATAGGTGTAGGCTTCAAAGAAATATGCACGAATGTTCTATTAAAATGTTTGGTTCTTAAATTGAATACAGTAATCAAGAATGAAGTAAACACAGAGAATTTAATTAGAATTAAAAGCTAGGTTGGCAAACCTTTGCTTACTCATAAGCGTACTTTGTGAGCAATGGTAAAATCAAAGTATTTTAAATATATGTCGGACATTTTATTCATTTTCAAAAATTTTTAACAGACATTTCCTGTTTGAGAGGGTTTAAATTTAAGCATCACCTTCATCAATAAACTTTTTGTAAATAAAAGTATTGTTTGTAATGAACAGAAGGAGAGGCTTAAATTAAACTTCACCCTATGTTTACTGCTTCGAATTTTTTTTTCATAAATCTTATTAGTGCTTTGACTACGGACCTAACAATTTTAGTGTCATATGCGTTTTTAAAACATTGAGAAACAGTTTGTAAGTATTATTGTTATGGAGCATTTGATTTTACAAGCCTTACGCAGTGATGAAATGGCAGAATATAGCAGGACAACTGCAGAAGTTATAGCTAATTTTTACCCAATAAATCTAATAAGGTAGTTACAAGGACAATGAAAAAGAGTGATTACTTGGATATTTTGATGTGTCCTGAAATTCTCTTTGTAAATAATTCAATATTAAGTATTTTTACTTAAATATGACTAATGGACTTTAAAAGCAAAGTGCCTAAGTCCATAGTTTGTGGTTAAAAGTGCCTAAGTCCATAAAATCACAATAAAAGTGCCTAAGTCCAATCTAGTATTTTATTAATATCATCTGACATGTTCATCCAAAATATCTGTAAATGATGAAATAAGTTCATTATACAATATGTAAATGCTTAATAATCCTAAAAACAAAAATCGCTGTGAAACCTGATTTTATGACTCATTTAAAAACTTTAAATGCAATTTACTCAAAAACAGTATTTTGTGACTTAGTTACTTTTCGTTCTAAACCCTTCAATTGCTTTATGTTGCCTGCTATGAGTTGTTCAAGAAGAAGAAGTTGTTGTAATGACCCTGACAGTTTCTGTTACATATGTGGAGAATATATTCTTAAAGAGTATAAAAGGTCTATTACAGATTTTGTTCGCAAAGTATACCGTGCTTACTTTGGAGTTAAACTTGGTGACCAAGACAAGCCATGGGCTCCACATGTTGTCTGCAAATCATGTGTTGAGTACTTACGAATGTGGACAAAAGGAAAAACTAAAAGCTTTAGATTTGGTGTGCCAATGTTGTGGCGAGAACAGAAAAACCACTTTGATGATTGTTATTTTTGTATAGTAGATTTGAAAGGTTTTAATCGTCACAAGAAAAAATCATGGATTTACCCGGAATTAGAATCTGCTAGGCGTCCTGTACCCCACTGTGAAGATATAGCCGTGCCACAATTTAGTCATCTTCCAGAAAAACCATCAGAATGGGACTTTGTCCACCAAGATTCAGAAAGCTGTAGTGAAAGTGATGTTTCAAGCATTTTTGAAGAAAGTTCGACCAGTCCGAAGCAGTTTAATCAGGAGGAACTGAGCGATCTCATAAGAGATCTTAATCTATCTAAAGAAGCTTCTGAAGTATTGGCATCCAGGCTTAAAGACAAGAAATGCCTTAGTGTTGGTACGAAAGTAACCTTTTACCGCACAAGGGAGAGCGACTTACTTCCGTACTATCGTTCAGAAGAAGGGCTTGTTTTCTGCTCAGATGTTGAAGGACTTCTTTTAAAAATGGGAATACCTGAATATAAACCTCAAGATTGGCGTTTATTTATAGACAGTTTAAAAAGAAGTTTGAAGTGTGTATTGCTGCACAATGGAAACAAGTATGCCTCGATTCCCATTGGCCACTCTACATTGCTCAAAGAAAAATACAACAATATTAAACGAGTACTAGAAAAATTGAACTACTGTGACCACCAATGGTTAATATGTGTTGATTTGAAAATGGTCAACTTTTTGCTTGGTCAGCAGAGTGGTTATACTAAATATCCATGCTTTATTTGTTTGTGGGACAGCCGTGCTCGCAGTGACCACTGGATGAAGAAGGAATGGCCTGAAAGAATTACACTAACAGTTAATGAATGTAATGTCATCAATGAGCCCCTTGTCCCAAGAGATAAAATCATTTTGCCACCTCTACACATCAAATTGGGTATAATGAAGCAGTTTGTGAAAGCTTTGCCAGTACACGGAAATTGTTTTAATTACATTTGCAGAGTATTTCCAGGGATGAGCAATGAAAAACTAAAAGCAGGAATATTTGATGGTCCTCAAATTCGAAAGCTGATGAATGATCCAAACTTCACTGCATCTATGACTGAGAAGGAATTTGCTGCTTGGATTTCTTTTACTGTGGTTGTAAAAAACTTTTTGGGAAACAATAAAGCAAACAATTTCATTTAGATAGTTGAAGATATGCTTTCAAAATTTCAAAGTTTGGGGGCAAAGATGAGCATCAAGATTCATTACCTCTTTAGTCATTTAGATAGATTTCCAGAAAATCTTGGGGAATTAAGTGAAGAGCAAGGAGAAAGATTCCATCAGGACATTAAAGTAATGGAAGAAAGGTATCAAGCGATGGGACACCCACATGATGGCGGACTATTGTTGGAATCTTCAACGACATAAGCCATTTGCTCCTCACGCTAGAAAGTCTTACAAGAGGCAATTGGTTTCGTAGATTTGACAGAATGGTAGTTGTTAAAGCTCAGTATTTTCAAGCTTCGTTTGTTTAAATAAATAACGGCAACATACATTTATACGCTGTAATACTGGGTTTTAGTTCCAATACGTTTCTTGCAAACTAACGGTAAATATTGCTGTTGCATCCTTTTTTAGCATTGTAGTTTGCATGGATGCTTTGCATTTTTGTTTTACTGCATTTACAAAAGAAGATCGAAACGTACAGTATTGATTAAATAGCATTAAATGAACAACAATGCCATATAACACAGTCTAAGTAATATATTTACAAAAAAATGCAATTATCTCAAAAACTAGAGCCAACTAGCAAAAATGAATGTCATTTTCGAAATCTACGCACCTGATATACCCTAAAATCAATATAATATCTGTGGCAAAAATTTGTGTGTTGACCAGTGTAATGATTAAAATAGTAATACAGGTAAACCTAATGCAAAAATATGTTATTGAATAAGCTTGCTGCCTATAATGAAAATGAAAGTTATTACCTCATTATAATGCTTGCGTTACTCTTATATTATTACCCTTTGACAAACTTTCAAAAACTCCTATTTCAAGTTTAATTGACAAAAGTAAAAAAAATTGTTCAGGTAAGATTGCTTTGCAGGTCGAGCCTTCAAACAATAGGTTTAATAAGCTATCAAGTATGGATAGGAATTTTTAACATAAATCAGTTGGACTTCGGTACTTATAGAATAAAAATATGCTAAGATTTCAAACCTCTGTGTTATTCAAAAGTGATTTCCGTACATTATCCTGAAAAGATTTTTTGTCAGAATATTTCCGGCGAGTAAACAAACAATTTTTTAAGCGTATCTCATTTTTTCAAAAATGTGACTTAGGTACTTTTAGAAATAGGACCTTCAATTTGTGTGATGTCAAAAAGTGGATTTTGACGATTTTGTTGTTCAATTGGAAAGGTGTTTGACATATTGAGTTGAGAAAAAATGATGTTTTTCTTAATGTAAGTTAGGAAGCCTCTTTCTTGTTTATGAGTGCGGTCTGTTCTGATAGGTGTGAACTGAGGAATGTTTGGTATATTGTGGGATTGATTGAGTTTTGTCTCTTTTATTGTTATAACATCTGGTGGTGTATTTTTAATGAGTAGTTGTATTTCATCTGTTTTGTTGCGAATACCATTTGCATTAAGTTGCAGGACTTTGAAAAACTTCTTTGGTGTGGTTGTGTTTGTGTTCTGTGTGTGAAAGTGCTGTGAAGTGTGCAGTACCATGAGTTATTGTGGTCCTTTGCTGTGATTTGGGAGTATTTTAAATGCACCCAGTGCTTTGTAAAGTTATATAATATAGGTGTTTGATCTTAGTGATAGGTTTGAGAAAAATTTCACAAACCCATTTATGTATTTGTAGTCCAGGGTTCAGGTGTATGTAGACCCCAAGAAGCAGAAATCTTATCATCCAGTTTATGGGCAAACTGAAAAATTGTCTGTCCCGAGAAGCCAGAGACGAATCTTTTCTCACCGAATAAAGCAAGAGCTCCACCCGATGGAGATCAGCAGGAAGCAGAAATGAGCCAATTTGTAGTGTGCTAACCTCGACGAGTCTGACTCATTTAGGAAAGTATTTTTCGAACAGATACCTCTGCCAAGTACCTGAACGCGGACCTTTTTAATCTGTGTGACGTCCGAGGGAGCATGAAAATACATTCTAGGTGACATATCATAAATCCTAATGCGAAGGTTTTTTTTTATATACGAGATTTCCTTCTAGACTGCTTGCTTGCCATAACTTTTGAGCACAGTCTGCCCAGGTTTGAAGTTGCCGTCTTGTGAACTACATTTTGTCTGGTCCCTGTCTGCAAATCTCTGTGGCATGAATATTTCTAACAGGAGAGATAAAATCTCCGGCTAATACAGCGTTACAGGTCAATGAGACACGCAAACGTTCCTACCACTGTAAGATAGTAGTTCATAGGAAAGTAACCATAAGATTTTTTAGACGCATCGGGGAAATGATGTATGCAGGCTTGCATTATTTTTTGGCAAATTGAGGTGGAGAAGAGTTTTTAAAAAGATGCCAACAGCCTTTCCAAGTTGACCACTTTTTTTCAAGTGAAAGAGGAATTGTTTTATCTCAGTTACGCTTTAATTTACATAAATCTTGGAGCAAAACCTTAACAGGTTAGAGGGCAGGGGCTCCAAATCCAAGTGGATCAAAAAGAGAATTTATAGTGGCAAGGATACCTCTTCTGGTAGGTGGCTTAGAAGCAATATTCACTTTAAAGCAAAGTGTATTTGTCTCCGCATCCACCACAATCTAAGCGCAGTTTCCCGTGGTAGTTCATCACTAGACAGGTTAAGGTTGTGTAATTGCTTCGTACAATCAGATAACGGCCATGCCTGAATCACCTCGCGATTATTGCTGATCCATTTAGTGAGGTTAAAACTTCCCAGCTTTAGCAACTGTTTTAATTTTCTCATCAGTAATTTTACAACGTTTAAACTAGGAGCTGATGTCAAACAGTCATCTACATAAAAGCTATTCTTAACTGTATTATTAGTAATACTATCAAATGTATCCTGATAATTTTTAGCAATTTGTTTCAAAGCGAAATTGTTACACGAAGGGATACATACTGCTCCAAACAGGTAGACGCACATTCTAAACTCTGCAGCTTGTTTTTAATATTTGTATCCTTCTACCAGAGAAAACGCAATAAGTCCCGGTCTTTCATGAGAATTTGTATTTGATGGAACATACTTTTCACATCAGCTTGAATAGCAATATTCTCCCGTCAAAACCGCAAAAGAAAGCCCAGCAAATTATTGGTCAGGTCTGGGCCTTGATATAGGCCGTCATATTATACAAATACTTATACACATACTTGATATACATATACCTTTATATTTTGCGGAGCAATCCAACACCACTCTAACTTTACCAGGTTTGTCTCTATGGTACACGCCATGATGAGGGATAAACCAAGTTTTGCCCTCTTGCCCGTTTGTTGATTCTACATTTTCAAGGTAGCCAGAAGTGGTCATGCGTTGCACGCAGACCGTATAATCATTATAAAACTCTGCATTTGTTATAAAATTTTGCTTTAAAAATTGCACCCTCCTTTCGGCCGCGGAACGGTTATACAGCAATTGAAGCTGTCTTTTCCGTCAAAATAAGGCGATCTCGTAATGTCAGTTGTCGCAATGTCGAATCGAGTCAGATACCAAGTCTATAAACCGGCCTCCATCACGTGACATGTTATTTTTATCGTGAACACTATCTACCAAGTCCGAGAAAAGTGTACGCATTGGATGGACTAGTCGATTGTTAGTTTTGATTAAAAAATATTTGCAATAACTCGGAAAGCTGCCTATTTTTGAAGGGCAATTCATAACGCAATTTACGTGAGTTTGAGTAGCACAATGGCCTACCACAGAATTAATTACCTCAATAGATTGCAAAATGTATCGATTGTTATTTGGATAAGCAAACCTACATCAATGTTGATACTTTCAATGCAGATGTCTCTAAATTCGTCATACTCTTTAATATCCTCTTGAGTGAGGTAATCATTAGGAGAAGCAGGTATAAAAGGCAAAGAGAGAAGAGGGTGTAAGCTTAAGCATCCCGATTTACACAGATGACATATTTCGATAATGTTGACAAGTTGTGCCTTTCTCTTCTCTTGGTGTTAACTCAATTGTCTAGGTAATGACTTCAACGACTCGACCTCATTAATTTCTAGCTGCCTAATTAAATCATGAGCAATAAAGGAGTTAGTGCTACCCGAACTAAGAAGAGCCTGTGTAATTATGTATTTCTCCTTATTTTGCAGTTTTACCTTGACTGGGACGATAGGCAAGAGGCTACTACCAAGCTTATCGTTAACGCCGACAAACCCAGACTTGACCGTCAAATCTGAGGTAGGGATTGAGCCTCCCTTAACCAATGAAAGCACAAAAGCACAAAAAAACAAAAAAGAGGGTGTAAAAGCGTTGTATGACGTTGCGTAGAACGAGGTTTTTTACAGGGAGAGTTCCTAGCGTAGTCTTTAGGAAAATGCTCACTGTCCAAACAACACCAGCAAAGCTTATGATCATTTACGAATTTGCGAGGGTCTATATATGCGAGTTTACGAAATTGCTTGCATTGGTTTAAGAAATGAACGTCGTTACAAAGGGTGCATTTCTGGACTTATTTGGTGCCACGTGATTTGTTTGCGTAGAAAAATTATAAACTTTACGATCTGAATAGACTTGGTTGTTTCTTTCGTTTTGGATGTTCGATTCCAGTCACACGCAAAATTAGTTTGTTGTCTTGTTGTCAAAGAAACGTAACTAGCCATGTCTGTTATACTAACTTCCCGTGACTTAGCATGTATTACGTGATCTGCTTCATGTTGCCATCCGGTCTGCCAAAAAGGTGGTAAACCTTTAGCGATTTTGTATTCATGCAAGTATTTAGGTTAGCAAAAAGAGCAGCTAAGCTTAATTTGTCTTTAATGTCTAATAAAAGATCATTAGCCACCGAATCTGTACTAGCTTTAGCTATTTGAAACTTTTGTCCCAAGATATCTTTGAGAAGGTTTCTCGCCTTATTGTAAGCCTCTTGTCCGGGAAAATATTGACAACCCTTGACTAAATCGCGAGCTGGGCCCTTGGTGTATTGTAGCAAAAAAAAAGTTTACGTTTAGGTTCTGGTACATTGTATGCAACTGAGCGTCGAAAGAATCAATAAAACGGCAATAATTTATGGAGTTACCGTAAAAAATTTCTGGTGGGTTGTAAAAAATTTCGGGTGGTTTGAGAGATGGTAAATTTGGTCCCTTCTCGAGGTGAAAAAAGCCTCAACCTTACCCGTTACCGCCCACGTGGACGTTTCCGTCCATTAATTAAAAAACTTAATTAAAATGATTTTTTGGAATGTTTTTTTGTATTGATTCCTTTTTCCTATTGATTTTTTTTCCGCTTTTAAGAAAAACCATTTCTTTGTTTTTTTTCCGCCGTTCTAGGTTTCTATTGCAGATTTAAAGTAGCATTTGCACGTGTGCGTAATCAGTCAAAAATACTCATTTTTCTCGAAGCTATGGAAGACGCATCTGGTAAGTTTTGGTTTTAAAAAAAATCAAGTCAGTAAAAAAAGTATATAAGAAGGTGTTAAAACTTTGTAAATTAATTTTATTTGTATATGTGGAAAGTTTTCATAGATTAATATTAATGGACGAATTCGTCCATTCGGGCATGAGAAGCATTATATTATAAGCCCTGAGAAGTTGGTATATTTGAACTAAATTGAAAATAAAGACTTTATTACTAATTATGCTTTACTTGTAGTATGATATTGATATAGTATATTTTATTACTTTATCTTAAAAAATTTGTCAAATATTTGTATTATATGAGCTATTAGCTATCTTTATTGCCTTGTTTGAAGTATAATTCATTCTCTAAATAATTATTACGGTCAGATAATTTATATCTTTTTAAAAAGTTAATTTATTTATGTTACTTATTTTGAGGTGTATGTTTTTAGAAGTTTAAATAAATTTATTGGTGCAGGTATTGGTACATCTATTTTTTATGGAAGAGCAACAAAAAAGTCTAAGCAATATTTACAAATTTGTGACATTGCTCTTGATAGTTTGCTAAGTGATGGTGATTTTGATTCGGATAATGATTCTTTAGCGGATCCTGATTTTGTCCCAGAACGTGAGGACAGTGAAAGTAAGTAATATAATTTAACTGTTTGTAATCTAATAAGATTAGGGACAGATAAAAACAAAAATTTAGTGTATTCATACTGTAAGAGTTAGAACAGCAATAAATCAAACTGTAAGTAGGAAATAACAATATCCTCATAATTTTTGTGTCATTGTATTTGCCATTTAAAGTTTGATTGTGCCACTTAGGTCTACTTAGATGCAAAATAATAATAATATTTTTGCAGATATCAATCAAGTAGAATCTTCTCATGAACAACTGGACAACACTATTCTGGAATCTGATGCTTTAGCTGCAAATGGATGCGAGACTCTTATGCATGATATAGCTCCTTCTTCATCTCGACTGTTATGGCGGCAAGGAAATTCTTCTGATTTAACCAGAGAGTATGAATATCTCGGCCCAGAACACAAATTTCCAAATTCTTTAAAACAGCCTCTTCAATATTTTAGACTGTTTTTTACAGATGAATTCATGCAATTACTTGTTTACCAAAGTAATTTATATTCAGCTCAAGTAAACCCTAATAGCTTTTAAACATTACTACAGAAGAACTAGAACAATGGTTGGGAATAGCAATTTATTATTCGATTAGTAAGCTGCCAAACACTCGTATGCACTGGTCTAAACAACTGGGCAGTTTTCGATCAGTTGTAGCTGATGTCATGAGTCGAAACAGATGGGAAGAGATAAAATCGAAGCTGCATATGGTGGATAACTCAACATTAGACTCAAATAAACCTGACAAGCTTTTTAAGTTACGGCCAATGGTAGATCATCTTCGAGCACAATTTAAAAAGATACCAATGACTCAAAGTTTATGTGTAGATGAGCAGATAATTCCCTTCAAGGGTATCAGTGGCATAAAACAATATATGCCAAATAAGCCTCATAAATGGGGATACAAATTTTTTGTGTTAGCAGATAGTAAAGGCATGACGTATGATTTCATTCCATACACCGGAAAAATTCAACCAGTTGATGATCCTGCCGTTCCAGACCTTAAACCAAGTGCAAATTCTGTACTTCATTTAGCACAGGCAATTCCATCTGATCATAATCATCTTTTATACTTTGACAACTGGTTTACTTCAATACCGCTAATGAATCATCTTGCCACAAGAGGAATATGGTGCTGTGGAACAGTTCGGGTCCCTCGGATACCAGGAATAAAAAAACAAAAGATGACGACAAAAATCTTATAAAGAAAGGAAGGGGTGCTTTTGAAGAGCTCAAGTCTATTGGGCACCCTATTGGAACAACATATGTCAAGTGGTTTGATAACAAAATTGTAAATGTGGTTTCTACGTTTGCCAAGTCAAGGCCTCTCATTTTTGTGTCTCGATATGATTATAAGCAAGGCCGAAAAGTTGATGTTCAATACCCTAACATAATCAAGCTTTACAATTCATCGATGGGTGGTGTTGATTTGGCTGACTGCCTTATAGAACTGTATAGAATAAATATAAGATTCAAAAAATATTATTTTCGTTTAATCGTCCACATGATTGACATGGTGATTGTAAACAGTTGGCTTTTATACAAACGTGATGCGTTCAACTTAAAAACACCTCAATCAGAAATACTTCGTTTGGCTCCTTTCAAGTTGAGAATAGCTAATTATTTAATGCAAGAAGGAAAAGTTTGTACAGGAACAAAAAGAGAAAGGCCGTCTCTTCAAAGTGCAAGCTGCAATCCAACTCATAAACGAGGGAGGTCATGCCAAATTCTTCCTGACGATGCTGTAAGGTTTGATGGTATTGGTCATTGGCCAGAAATCAAAGATAAGAGAAAGATGTGCAAAAATTTTGGTTGTCGTGGAAAAACCAACGTTTATTGCTCAAAATGCGATGTTAATTTGTGTTTGAACAATACCAACAATTGTTTTAAAAAATTTCACTGTGCATAAAAATTATTTTTGCATTCTTTAAAAAGTTTCTGTACATATTTTCATTTGTGTAAAATTCAGTTATGTTTTTGTAGTGATTTTTTACTTATTGTGCATTTTTTTTTAATTCGCATTAAAAATACATTGGCGCAAAATACGCAATTTCTTTCCCAGATGGACGAATTCGTCCACTAAAAAAATTTTTTTTATAAAAAAAAATTCCAAAAATTTAAACTAGAAAAGAGTTATTTCGGTTGAAAAAAGCTCTAAAAATGCACGAAAAAATTTTTTTGGTAAAAAATAAAAATTTGGGCGGTAAAGGGTTAATAAATTTTGAAACTCATTTTCACACCTTTTTTCTAAATAAGACTTCAAAGAAAATCAAACCTAGCGGCCGAATCATTGTTTTGTAAAAATCTAGATTTTGGGGATTGTAACTCAGGTTCAACATGTGAATAAACCTGCTCACCTTGATTTATGGGTGCAGACCATGCTTTCGTTTTAGAACAGTTTGTATTTATGTCCATTTGGCCGTTTACATCCGACAAAGCAACAGAAGTGACCGGGCGAGCCCTGCCACAATCTGCCACAATTTTGCTACGAGTTTGCTTATTCGCTGGGAAGATGGCCTTATCAAGGGTAGCGCAATGAGTGGTAGCACGAATTACTTTAGTTTGTTTAGAAGCGTTCACGATTGGCGCTAAACTAACAATAGCAGGTTCACGAGCGCAAAACAGCAACGAAGAACAACAAGCAACATCTGTACTTACTGTTTTGCTTGGATTGTCATTAATATTGTATCCAGGATTAACCACCTGGTCATTGGTTTCTAAAGCAGATTTCGACTATGGCTTCACTTAGTTCGGCCTTGAATTGAGCTTGTGAAAGTTGCTGTTGAAACTTCTGTTCTTGGTCTTCTCGAAGAAGTCGTCGCTCTTTTTTTTTTTGTTCTAGTTTTAGCCGTTGTTCTTCTTCAAATCAAATTTGTTCTACGTAGTTCTTCTCTTTCGAACTTGGTTCTATCAATTAACTGCTGTGATTGAATCTTATGAATCTCAACTTGGGCATTGATGGGAGCCAGGAGAACCGCTTTTTTGACCTTTGCACTTTTTAAATTTGCTTTGGTCGTAGCTGAATTGTTGGTTCGACGACTGCATGTTTTAGTCAATCTAGAGGAGCTTGACAAAGTTTTTGATTTTGTGCTAACTCTAAATTGGTTTGTTGTGTCAACCTTGGTTTCAACTATCAGTGCAGTCTCATTAGTGTCTTTCTGTAGTTGTTTTGCCATCGAGCGCGTGGTTACACCCGAAAGCGACATAATTTAGAATTTGTCTTAAACCTAATGTCGTTGCCGATTTTTTAAGCGTTAATGTCGGAACAAACTCCAAAGCACTAATTTTTTATCATTTATAATTGATCGAGAAAAAGTTTGGCCTCGTTTAAGACAAATTTTATAGCTATTAAACAACAACACAAATTTAAATCTGAAAATTATAAAGCATATAAACAAGTTCTAGCTAACTAAATAATTCAAGTAATCTCTTAGACGTCCAAAGTGGTACTAAACTGCAGAAATGAAAGCCTAATCCGTTTGGTGCAAAATCGAACAATTAATTGTAATTGCATGTGCGAGAAAAATAAAACGCTCTATGCAATTAAATTAAGAAAGCAACAGACCATAATTTATGTAAAGTAAAGATGAACAGCGCCACCTAACAAGAACAAATGGCAGTTACAAAAATTTTTTTTTACTTCTTGAAAAAGTTTTTCTACTAAGCATATTTGATTGTGATTGTATGCCCTCCTTTTTAAAAATCCTCGGAACGCCACTGATTATATGAATATATTTTTTTGTTCTAAGCTTATTGTAAAAGTTTTTGAAATTTTTTGTTACTTTCACAAAATTAGTTTTTAAAAATTTTGTAGAACTTGATTTAGTAATTCGGTAAATTGTTTAATCGTCTAACTTTTCGATGCCTGCAAGAAGGCTCACCGATAACACAATATTGGCTGTCTACCAAAAGATAAAATTCTTAAATCTTCATACTGGACCTGTCCTAGGAACCAGTAACAGCAAAAATATAGTCTAGCTAAACCACAGCTCAGACTACCACAATAACTTCTTTATTAAAAAATATGCCCCAATCCACTTAGGAGCCCACAACAGTATAAATCAACAGTAGGTTAAGCTCACTAGCTTAATTCTTCACAATAACGTAGACAACCAGAGACTTGCGTTCAAAAACTATGAATTCACACAGCTAACAAATTTCCAATACTGAATTACTACAATGAATAATAATAATAATGCTTGCTTCCGAGCGAGCCTTATTTATATCAGTCGGTAATAAGTTGCGAGAAAGTTCTAAAATGTACCAAATCAAGCCAATCACAAACAACCACTATTACGTCACAATGTGTCACAATGGCGAACCAGTCAAGCGAATAATCTGGATTTTCTTTAAAAAACATGTAATTAAGCAGTGTTGCCATTTTCTTCTAAATAAATGTAAAATATTTAAAATGCTTATAGAAACGTTATTTCTTCTGCTATTTGAGCCGGACCAAAGCGAAATTAAAGAGAATTTTCATGAGATTGTAAATATACATAATGGGGCGATTTTTAAGAACGGAACACTTATTAATTACTTTTTCAAGATTTTGTCTAATAAATAGCACTAAGAAAAAAATTTTTTACATAAGTTTGAAACGTTTTGTGTGTAATTTTTGGCTGCTGAATCCGAATTTGCCCTTAATTTTATCGTGCTGTCAGTAGATTTTGAAATATTTGCAATTATATAGTTTTTGAATTTCATATTACCTCAGTACTAAACGCGTAAAACTTAGCAAGTTTGTGGCGTCGCACAAACTTTTTTCCATCGTTAAGTATAAAATTCAGCATCAATTCGTTACATCAAATAAATTCTTAAGCGTTTCTACTAACTTGAGTTTAGGAAGCAATAATACTAAACGACAAAAACTTTTTGGGTAAGCAAGTTTAGAGTCATGCCAGTGAAAGGGCCTCATGCAAACAAAAATCTGGTTTAAATTGTGAAAATACATTTCTCAGAAAAGACTAATATTATAAAATTTCTTGAAAGATCACGAGCTAGTTAGTTGCAGTAAATGCACAGCTAAGAACTCACACATTGAGAATTTAAATTATAAAGTATCCTTCCTGCATGGAACCATTCATCCAACTGGTCTAACTTAAAAGTATCACGTGTATTCTTTGAACTAGTTTGATTTAAATGTCGATATCATAAGTATTTTGTCTGTCGCGAGATTTGTTTTGTTGTATGTGTGAATGCTACAAAAGGTCCAGGCAACAAAAACATAAGATTTTTTTTGCACAAAACTTTTTACAGGGTACTTACTTTGATATGTCTAGTTTTGTTTATTGGCAATCAAGACAAAACATGGTTTCCTCATGTTTGCTGTAAAAGTTGTTGGTCGAGGTTGGAAGAATGGCTAAGAGCCAAAAAAACTTTATGCCATTTGCAATTCCGAGGCTTCGGCGGTAACCCTCTAACTATTAAAATGATTACAATTTTAGCGTGGTAAATGCATCCTACTACAAGAAGAGCAAAGACGAAAAAGCATTGTTTACCGGGCATACCAGCTTCAATAGTTCCAAAACCACATTGTAAAGATCTACCATTCCAAAGCCACTCGTGTTAGAGTCACCTTTTAATGCCAGTGTCTCCTCTGAAGAAGATACGAATGCAGACTTTGATAAGGCTGGCACAAGCAAAAAACGCATTTCCCAATCAGCAAGAAATGGACGATATGATCCGAAATATGTGACTGACCAAAAAAAATACAAAATTTTTAATTTCACGACTGAAAGAGTGGCATTTGCTAGATCCTACCAGCAAGATATCCCAGTATATAAAACGCCATTTAAACTTTGCACATTTTTTAGGTTCTACAACTTCATTTTTTATGTTTTTCCTTTGATACATATGGGCTAAAAACCCTCAGATTGGCGCTTGTACATTGACAGTTTAGTTAAAGATTAAAAAGCTTTATTGCTTCACAATAGCATTAATTTTGAATCAAAATTTGTGGTTATTTTATGCACGTGAAATAATAATATGAAACTGTTGAAGCATTGTTGGACATGATCAGCTATACTAATCGTAATTAGAAAGTGTGTGGTGATTTTAAGATGTTAACATTTTTATTCGGTCAGCAGATAAGTTATACAAAGTATATATGCTTTTTCTGTTTGTGGAATAGCAGAGCTGATGATCAGCATTATTCAAAAAACAAGGGCCACTCAGAGAAGAATTAACTCCTGGTACACACAATGTGGTTTACCAACCCCTTGTTCTGAGAGAAAAGATTTTGTTGCCAACACTCTACATAAAACCTTGGTTTGCAAAGCAGTTTTGAAATCAGACAGAACAGCTCTCATGTACAAGCAATGTTTCCAAACCCTTCAGAGGCAAATGTAAAAGGTGATATATTTACAGGACCAAAGAATCGGCAAAAGCTTGGAAAACAAATGACTGCTTGAGAAGCTTGGCAATGTTGTGCATGGGTTTCCAAGAAGAAACAAAGCTGTTGATTGAACAAGAACATGTATATTGAACAAGAATATGTATATTGAACAACATGCATCTATAAATCGCCGGCGTCGGTATGAGATCACCGCTCGGTCCAGCATTAGCAAACATTTTTGTTGGCTACCAAGAAGCAAAACTTTTCAAGATCGCCAAAAGGCCGTTAGTGTACTTCCGGTACGCTGACGACACTTTCGCCGTATTCAACAATGAAGAAGACTGCAACACTTTTTTTACCCACCTCAACTCCCTTCATCCCTCACTACTCTTCACCTACAAAAAGAAATCCAATCACTCTCTCCCCTTCCTGGACGTGTTGGTAGAAAGGCATAATTCGAAATTTCTAACCTCAGTGTACAGGAAACCCACCTTCACCGGCCAGTATCTACGTTGGAACTCTTTCAGCCTCCAAAACGGAAAATCAACCTAATTGGTACTCTTGTTCACAGAGCTTTTATGATCTGTTCTAAAAGCAAACTGGATCCAGAGCTTGGCAAAATTTGTACAATTCTATTAGAAAATGGCTACACTGAACATACAATCATTCGGCTTTCAAACAAAAACTTCAACAACTAAATTGTAACCCGGTTTACACAGAGGAAAAGTGCCCTGTCTACCTACACATCCCATTGATTGGAAATGTCTTGATGAAGTTTGACAATCAGATTACGTCTGCTGTGAAACGTTGCTTTTTCTCGCGTGTTATTTTTACAACCCGACAGCTCTTACCAGCAACTAAGAAAGACGTGTTACCTTCCCATCGTCACAATAATCCATTTACCAGTTTGTGTGCCATTGCGATAGTCGGTACGTTGGTCGTACGTCTCAACGCTTAGAAGAGCGAATCAAACAACACGTTCCAAGATCCATCGCCAATCCTCCTACCTCTCACAATCTCCAAAGCCCTACCCGCTCTTGCAAAGTCAACATACGCCCACAACAATTTCATGAATCCGCCGTTGGTCAACATCTTCTTGACAACGCCTAATGCGCTCTTTACTACAACAGCAACAAATTTTCTATTCTCGCTCGAGGTCGCTGGTCTTTACACCTTTCTGCTCTTGAAGAGACTTTCATTAAATCTCTCAATCCCCTTCTGTGTAAAAAAAATTTGTCTACTCTTTTAAAATTTCTTAATCGTTTCTCTGATTGGCTAACTTTTTCAGCAATGAGAACTCTGCTTTCCTCTTTATAATCCAGTTCGGTTTCATTTTTGCTTTGCTTTGACAATTTCCCCTGAAGAGAGTCAGATGAAAAGCTTTGGGAAGAAAAATCTTTCACGTCACGCCATCTTCAAATTTTGTATCACCAAACGTCTATTTCAGAAAAAATGCCATATTTCCGAAAAACAAAAATCTACAAATTACGTTCAAACAGCTGACACCACAAAAAAACTAAAGTCATTTTCAAGATCAGCGCACCAAAAAACATAAAGTAATGTCAAAAAATCAAAATATAGAAAAAACAAAAATTTTTTGCTTAGTGTAGTTTGTATATTTACACATTTAAATTTAGTAATAGATATTATGACTAAAATTGGTAAAGCAATAAACAAATTGCGTAAAACGAGAAAAAAACGGAAAAAATTTTTAAACTCTATTTTTTGCCTTTCAACTCTATTTTTTCGGTAGCGTGGTGGAGTCGTTTGAGCGCCGTCACTGTGATTGACATGATCTCAGTTCAAAATCTTACAGCGCCAATCTGTGTGTCCTTGAGAAAGACACTTTACGGCACTTTCGCATGTTTGATAACCTTGGCTAGCAAAATTCAGTCATATCTCTATAAAATCAAAAAAAATAAAAAAAATTCGATTGGACATTAATATTTTTACATCTGCAAAAGCAGTTCAGGATAATTGCTTGCCCAATGCATTAACGCCTCCGTCTCTTTTCTGCGGATAAAAATAGAGATAAAAAATTTTTTTAATTTTTTGTGACCAGGACAAGAATTTACGGGGTCTTAAAACGCATTAAAGAAACAGGGTCACATCTCCCAAAGGTAAGAATTACCCTAAAGTGTTCAGTTAGGACACCTCAACTAATTGAAAACACCCTGGAAAAAATCAGAAGGAATCCAAGAAGATCCAACATAAAGTTGGCTTCAAAAGTCTTTTTAAGGTATGGAATTATGCAAAATATGCTCAAAAAAGATCTAAAGCATTTACATTTCAAGAAATGCAGGGCTCAATTGTTTTCTGAGGTCACAAAAGCAAAACAAATAACCAGAGAAAAACTTCTTCGTGAGATGAAGGATGGCATGCATCCTCCAGTATTGTGGACTGACAGGAAAATATTCAGCCAAGCAATCTATCATCATCAGAACGACCGGATTTAAGCCAAATCAAAACAAAGTATTTGTGTAAATATGTAACTGTTCTTTCAAATGCACAAACCAGCCTCTGTGATGGTGTAGGGAGGGGTAACCTTGACAGGACTAAAGACGTCTCTGATATTCATTGAAGAAAGGGTTAAGATCAATAAAAACACATATTCAAATTTATTAAAGGATAAATTGTTGACCTGAATCTGTTGTGATTTGTGTATGCCAAATGCGTGATTACAGCATGCTCAACTTATGCTTATCATTTTATCAATCGTACTCTATTTCCCATAATCGCGTAAAATTTTGGATTATCGTTTTTTGATTTTGTGCGACGGCGTTTTTGTGTCCCATGATCAGTAATTTAGAGCTACGTGTATATTCGCTCATGCTCTCTAAATATAGTGACGTGGCTGTACTATTCAGTAAAGAGGCGACGAAATTTTGTGTAACATTATTGCGCTACTCTGTATCAGTGACGTTTTCAAACTATAATTAGTTAATAAATTCAATTGATTCTATTTGCGTAAGTTAGTTACACTGTGTTTAGGTTAGTTTCTAACACAAAATCCTTAATTTGACAATCTATATTGTACCTTGTGACACAAAATCCTTAATTTGACAATCTATATTGTACCTTGTGATAAGGCGAAATTACTCTTTAGCAGATCAGGGTCACCTCGCATACCGCAAATCTTGTGCAAAACTGATGTATAAACAATATGGTTGGCTTCTGGTTGAAAAAAGTGTGTCCTCCTCTTTCCCCGAAATTGAACCCTATAGAAATCATGGCGTGTAGTACATTTGAGAGTAAAGCATGTTCTTTGAATTACCAAAACTTTATTCCCTGAAGGGAAGACTTATTCAATTTGGGATAAAATTCAACAAGAAACCATGCATGCCGCATGCTATCAGGTTACCGGCAGACGCGTGTGGCGAGGGCGAAAGATGAACATAATAAAAATTAATTATAAACTTTAAATTGTACGCATTTTTGGTTATTTTGAGAATAAAAGTAATTATTTACTTTTTTTATTTATTAAGATATTTAAATGTAATTTTGTTAAAACTTTGTTTGATCACCATGTATTTTTTTTAAATGATTCTAAAATGGCTTTTTAAAACACATGAATTCGGATCTCTTTTTAAAACACATTGCAAAATTACTGCTTTCATTTTAAGCGGAGTCACATTGTAGGCAAGACCTCATTGAGGAATTCGTTGTAAAATGGCTTTTTTAAGGGCACAACAAAAATCACTCTGGCAGACTGAGCATTAAACTCGAGTTAGAGGGTCTGCGCATTGTGCTATTCCGCTGAGACGGTTAGATCGAGGATAGTTTTAGACATGCATATACGAGTATCCTAGTATTCGCCAAACAAATAAACAAAACAAAAAGTTTTTTAATGTAAATAATTAAGTTATTTACAATAAATGAAAATACCGTTTTTTTGATGGGAACCAACAAAAATCAAAGCCATTCCAGCAGAAGCACAAGACTTTTTTATCATAGTAGGAAAACTGTTTTCTATATTCTTGAAAACAAATTTTTAATAACTTTTGATCGCCAGGTTAATTATTTTATGATAATAGTCTATTACAGGGTGGTCCAACTTCTTCACTCTTGCGGGCCACTTTTCAAAATTGTTCGAGCTTGCGGGCCTCAGCCAGCTAGAAATTGATCCAAATCATTGTGTTCTATAAAAAAAAAAGGTCTTCACTTGGAATCGGTCTCCGAATTATCTATTTTTGTACCAAAATCATAGTGTTCTCTAAAAAAGAAAAAAAAGGTCTTCACTTGGAATCGGTCTCTGATTTTCCTATTTTTGTCCCAAAATCATAGTGTTCTCTGAAAAAATAAAAAATGAAAAAAAAAAGGCCTTCACTTGGAATCGGTCTCAACCCTAGTGCCTTTTTTTGTTGCCTATTTTTGTCCCAAAATCATAGTGTTGCCTTGCCTATTTTTGTCCCAAAATCATAGTGTTCTCTGAAAAAATAAAAAATGAAAAAAAAAAGGCCTTCACTTGGAATCGGTCTCAACCCTAAAGGCCTTCACTTGGAATCGGTCTCAACTCTGTCCCATAAGCTTGCCATGTTTTGTCATAGAAGGTTGCCGCTGCTTATGATCGACAAGACTTGAATTGTGCAAAATTGTTCCGCGGGCCGCAAAAATTGTATCCGTAGTTGGACCACGCTGGTCTATTAGATAAATTGCATAAACATATACAGCAATAAGTAAATACGACAAAGTTTTATGAAATAAACATTTAAAGTCTCTTTCAAGAGCTTATTTAAAGTCAGAATAGGTCGAAAAGTCAAACTTAACAAATGAGTCAATATATTAGAAGGACTCTATAGTATATTTACTGTTGATAGAAAGAAGGTTATCTAGGGCACGCATATGACCATTATTAAAATTTTTGAACTATGATTTTAATTGGAAAAACCCAGTACAGATAGTAGCTGTCATATAACGCACAATTAAGAATCCAAGATTTTTGGGTTATTTAAGAAAAAAATGTATTTATTGTTGCTTGAAAGATGCAAATACAGAAGCTGCCCGTTCATATCAAGAAGAAATGTTTGAAAAAATGGAAATAATCCGAATAAAGCCGGAAAAACAAAACTTAGTTTGATAATAGTTTTTGTAAAATATAATAAGGACATAATATTGTAATAAGAATTAAGGGTCCTTTGTTGAATTAATATTTAAAAAAATTTTTGTCACAAAATATCTTCAAAATTTAAAAGAATATATTCATTGAACATGAAACTTTTACTTAAAACCTATTTTACAAGATCTATTATTTGATTACATTCTTTGATTTAACAAAATATTTTTTGCAACTTTAAGAAAATTATTTTCAAATAAAAATTTTTAAAAGAATCAAAAAAATACATATTTTTTTAGGAAAAAAATTTTTCATCACAAATCAATGAAACTTAAACGTCTGTTTAAAATTACTGCATACTACAAGATTTAATTAATTTGTAGTAATTACAAACATGTAAACACTGGTATTCAAGTATAAAAGCTACCAATTTACTTCATACTATTAAACACTGCTAGCTTAGACAGAATTTTGTGTAAAAATTTATCAACTTTTATGTTATTAATTATACTGCAGCCAAAATTGTTTTATTTTTCAAAAATATCATCACAACTTTAATATTTACTTACATTTTTATCTGCATTTTTATTTATGTTTACCCTAAATCCAATCTTCTTTAGTGTATTTTTCAATAGTGTAGCATCTTTTTCAGCATGATTTCTGCTTTTAGTTGAAAACTCCCAATTGTTGATTAAAAAAGCGTAATTACTTTCGAAATTTGCTACTGAATAGTTCTATTTTTAAAAAAAGTTGTTATTGGAATCGCGCGTTATAAATAAATATTTTATAAATTTTTAAATTATGTTTCGGATCATTGGCGTCTGAAAAATTTAATATGGAAGGCAGCACATACAAACCGTAAAAATAAAAAATTTAAATATCTACATAAAAAAGATACATATATTAAAGTTAAAAAATATTACGAAGAAAAAAATCTAACCAAAAAAGTTTAAGAAATCAGAGACCAAATTTTTTATAAGAATAATGCTATTTTGTATTTATAATGCTAATCTTTGGTAATTACGCTAATACTTTGATTTTTGCGTTTCATGTGTTTAAACAGTATATAGCAATGATTTGCTTAAAACTTGTTACAGCGCTTGGGACAATTGGTTCTTATGTTCTGATAGTAGTTATTTCGTGCAACAAATTTCACATCAAGAACCATCAAATTTCATACGCAAAAGGCACTTTGTATAGTCGGTGTTCTTAATGCGGATTAAACATTGTCTTTTTCTACTAAGATTGAATGTCTATCCGAGTCTAGGCTGTGAAATTTGTCAAGATTAACATCAAGCTGTTTTTGATCGATTAATAATAGTGTAGTGTTTATCATTTCTGTAACGCAACATTATGAATTTGCCCATATATTTGTAATGGCCGATCAGAAGTAGCTTTGAAAATTGCGTTGCTTTAGCGTAAAAGATGCGTAATTTTTCCCTCTTTTTTTACCATGAGCTTAATTAGCGTACAGATCCTCGGCACAATAACAGATTTCCTATATTTAATGAATATTTATCTAAGATTGCAATGAATTTAGAATAAACAGATTTTTCGATTCTAGAAGAATAAATTCTATCAAATAAACTCTATTTTCAACTTTTGATTTAAAAAACTTAAAAAACAGTTTAATTTAAGCCTACTGAAACCGCAAGTTAATGGAAAATTATTTTAAATCTAATTATACGTACGGAGTTATCCATTAGTCTTTTTTCATTGATAATTTTATAAGTATCATTTTTCGAAGAAGTTTCAGTTTGGTACGAGTTTTTCGCCGTGTTTTTCGAACCTACAACAAAGTTTTTAGTTCTTCTTGTTAAAGAAATTTATTAAAAAAACTTTTCAAGTTTTATATATAGGTGTTAAATGCACAAATATCACACATAAATATGTCTCAAACATATTTGTTTCCCCACATGTGATGCTTTACAACAGGGGTGTGCAAACTGCGGCCCGCGGAGAGTTGCGGATTTTGAATAGAGTGCGGCCCGTGAACGTTTCACAAGTTTTTTTGAGGTGCTTGATAAAATCAATGTCACAAATAAAGCGCTTTGGTTTGGATTACAATGAATATCATAACTATTTCTATATGTTAATATTATAAATACAGCGCTCTTGATATTTTGATAATTCAATAAATTGAATAATATTTAAAATATCTTGTTATTGCAATGAATGCAGCGCTTATAATTTGATGAGTAAGTCTTAAATCGATAAAGTTAAATAATTTAAAAGTTAACCGCTTTGCAAGAATATATTTCAATTGAATGCTGCTCGCTGCGCAGCAAAGATAATAAAGAAACAAGTTTTTTAGCTAAATATTGTGCGCTTGTGACGTTTAGACAAATACTATTGCGTAGTTTTTGCAAGAACCTTCCATGTATTGTAATTGGTTAATTTTGCTCAATTTTGTTCTTCTCGCCTCTTGGGAAAAATTCCAGAATCTAGTGAGATTTGTATAAATACGACAAAGAAAATTATTAGTTAATCAGAGAGATTAGTCCTTCTGACGATTTGTTAATTTTTAGTTTAGATTCATTCGTTCGTGGCTTGAGGAATTAGCGCGTAGCTAATTTGTGGTTGATAGTATAACGAATCAAGTGGTAGCTAATATTTTTAATTTCGTGAATTTTGGTTTCAGCATATCTGTTGATTTTGTCTAATTCTAATCTTGTTAATAGAAAGTACGACATTTAACAACATTTTGACTCAAAACATGCTGAAGGTGTTTATGGAAAGCTAAAAGGACATGACAGAGAGTTGAAAGTGAAGCAATTGAAGGAATAATTGAAGAGCCAGCGTTCCATGTTTCAAAAAATGCATACTGATAATAAAAAAACAGTTCGATGCAGTTTCTTAATTGCACAGAGAATAGCTCAAACTATGAAGCCGTATTCTGAAGGTGATTTTGTAAAAAGTGCCGTACTGATGTCGCAGAAAAAATGTGTCCTAAAATGGTACAGGAGTTTGAGAAAATAAGTTTATCGGGTTGGACAATAGCAAGGTGCATCGATGAACTTGCTGGTAATATTTCTGACACTCTTAAAAACAAAGTGAAAAACTTTGAAGTTTTGCAATCGATGAAAGCACCGATGTGAAGGACGCGGCACAGTTGGCTATATTTATAAAAGGAGTGGACAAGGAGTTGAACGAAACCAAAGAACTTCTGTCACTACAGTGTATCAAGGATACTACAACTGGTACTAATATCTTTTCTAAAGTTATCAATGCTTTTGATAAGTTTGGTTTGGACCTTTCCACTTTATGCGGAATCGCAACTGATGGTGCTCGAGCCATGTCCAGAACTGGCATTAGATTTGTAGGTCTCTTAAAATCTGCTTTAAAAAAGAAAAATATCAGTGACATTGTCTTTCTTGTTACAACTATTCTAATTTAGTCATGTGATTCGTATTATTTTTCTCTTCTCTTTTTCCTCTGTGAGTTCTGATGTTGTTTTTGTGTAATTGTCATTGCTTTTAAATTGAGTTAGTAATAATAGTGACAGCATAAACTTTGTTTAAACATCGTTGTTTATACATTTTAATTGATTGTATTTGTCGTTTATACTTTAATTGTTAAATTATGCTAAATATTTTAGATGCTTTGATAAGGACTGATGATTGTCGAAAACGTTCAGCTTTTTTAATAAACTTTGCAAACTAATGAAATGTGGGATTTTGCTTGCGATTATTTACAAATATTTTTTTGACTGTCATTTTTGATAATATATTTTCGAACTTGCTGAATTGAAAATGGTAAACTTGAACTCAAACTGGAACCGGGAAATTTCTTTTTAATTCGAGCTCGAACTTAAACTTGGTTAAGATGCATTGAGTTCGCAGCCCAGGTTACGTTATCGTAAAAAATTTTTCAATAAAAAAGCTCTTCTGTTTTTATCAAGTACTATTACAATGTGCCAGTTTTTTGGTTATAAATTTATTGGTTTTTTATTTACCTTGACTTTCTTTAGTTTTTGTTTTTTTTGGAACTTTTATGGAAGCTTCATCCTGAAAAACAATATTTTAAAAGTTTATCAAAAATATTTAATTTGTAGTGTTTTTTGTTTAGAAAGAAAGCTTCTGTTTTCGGTAATAGCTACTTAAAGTTTTGGAAATGATCATACTAACAATAAAAAAAATTTTAAAAAATTAAAAAATTTTTTTTAATTATTAAAATATTTTTTAAAAAAATTTTAAAGTTTTATTAATCATAAACAATCAGAAGGCTTCCTCCAATATAGCTATTAAGCAAATATTTTAAAACAATTACTAAACCAAAATGCATCTACTAATATCACAGTTAAAAATTTACCATAAACTATCAAAATAGTTAGGAATTAGCAATAAAGAAATTACTTTTTTCAAAACTTTAACATTTTTTCCGAATTGTTCAGTTCTTTCTTCAGATTGCTTTTGTTTTCTTTGTTGTTCACCTTAAAATATTTTTTGCAATAGCTAGCTACGTTGTAACGGCAAATACAAAGATTTCACTGTATGCACACTAAAAGATTTACTGTCTTGTGTTGTTATATCTTTTGTACCTTATTAGTAATATACTTAGCATTCAGGAAAATGCTTACAATTATTTTTATTGTACCCCATAATCAATAATTATATGCTTATTTATGGTATTAACTCCCCGCTGCTGTTCATTAAATACAAAGAAATTTTAGAGTTTTTGCTGGTTTTTATTTTAAATCAACAACAAGTACAACTCTCGTAATTGTACCTTAACACCTTTTGCAGAGGCCACATGAGTGATTGCTCAGAATCCGTCACGAGATGTGCTGAAGTATCAATAAATTTTGACTTGATCTTGAACTCAAATTGAATGCAAGCAAACCATTACAACTTTTAATTCTTTTTAATCAAACGTTTTAATATTCCTTACTCAAAACGAAATTAACTCTTTTATTAACAGATACTTAACAAAACTCTTGAATTAATACTGCACATAAGATAAAATAATATTTTTTACTTAAAACAATACAATTTAAGAATCACGTTTCGATGTTGAAATCTAAGTTTTCTTTTAGATTAATTAGGCATACTATTTAAAACTAACTCTTTTTCTATAAAATTTCTTTAAATAAACTCCGTTTTTTTAAATTTAAACTAATTTTGGCGTACTTAATTGAAACGCGTCCTCAAAACCAATTTCTTTAAAATGCAACTTATCTAAAAATAAAGGTGGGCCATGGTGTTTTTGTATTTTACTATAAGAGAAAACTTAATCTTGAAGTGAATGCACTATAAATCTTTTTTTAGAACTTGGATTACTCTTAACTATTTCATTTCTACAGCAACAGTACAATAACTAGGCTTTTTTTGACTGATTATAAACTAAATGGATAATTGTAAAGTTGCAAAAGCCCGATTATATAAAAAAATCATCAAGTTTTTCAAGATTGACTGGGTTGACTACATCATGCAAAAAAATAATTACAATGATGATTTTAAAATACTTCTTACAGAAAAGTTTGAGAATAGTTAACTGTCTTA
Source organism: Diplosoma virens (assembly GCA_963680785.1). NCBI lineage: Eukaryota > Metazoa > Chordata > Ascidiacea > Aplousobranchia > Didemnidae > Diplosoma > Diplosoma virens. Next base: position 11,814,954 of record OY796887.1, on the reverse strand, counting down.
GTTCTTGCTAAACAATTACACCAGAATTAATAATTTACAACTAAAAAATATATTCTCTTTTTTTTCTGTAGCCTGCTTGTACATTTTTACCTCAGGGATCTCCAAATAGCCTACTATCAAAACACAATGTAAAAAATTACTTCTAAACACGCCACCAAAATATCCTATTCGACACCCAAAATCTTATGTAAACGTTCTTGCCACCCAAATATTTAGATATGTATTTTTTCTCCAAATGTAAAGTACAGGCTGAAAAAATTTTTATTTAGTTCTGTAGGAAAAACACGGTTTGCAATAGTTTAAAACAAACAAATTCTTTATAGAAAAATTGCGAAACTTTTACGTGTTTTCGCGTCTTACTATGTTAATCTAATGACCTAACGTTGGTTCACCACTACCTATGTGCAAAACCTATCAAACCCTTTCGTAATTTTTTATTAAACTCATTTTTAACGCCAACACATCATGAATCCGAGTTTCCAACATTGGACCTGATAACCAGACACTAAGTGGAATTGTCGCCAAGATGGCGACTGGCAAAGCACTGTAACACTGTATCAGACTCGGTCAAACAGTTTTCCTTCGCTGGAAGCAATAATGCAAACAGCATGACAAACCGAATGATGGATAGACTCATTTTTACTCAAATTAGATATTGTGACAAAGTTAAAACAAGACTGCCATATTCTTGATGGTTTACGATGTTTCAAGCAAAATAGATGTGAAAGTCCGATTATCATATATATTGTTTAATTATGCATATGATATATCATAATTAAACGTATGAATTTAAGTACATTAAACAAATAGATAATATAAAATTAAATCTACAACGAAGTTAAAATTTCCAGTGAATACTCACCTTGTGAAGCATAATTTCGCAGCTTTTTTGCTTGAACCAACTTTATCGTGTCTCCTTCAGTAATATCTTTTTCATTCAATTCTAAGAGGTCATTTGATTTCTCTACTCCAAGATCAACTAATTTCTTTGCAATTTTTTCTATTTCTTCTTTATTATCTATTTGAATAGCTTCTTTGACTAATATTTTAATATGATCTATACTTGATTTTAAATTTTTGCTCATTGTTTACATAAACTTTAAGAGCGCATTTAAACTTCAGTAATTTTAGTACAAAAAAAATCAAACTAAAAAGAAAGATAAAACTACAATATTAGTCACACAGTTTTTCTAATCAAATTACAAAAGGAATTATTTAACTTTAAAGTCGTAATAGTTAAATTTTAAGCAAATATTGTAAACCAGAGATGTTGGAGCATGACCAAGTTGGTATAATGGGAAATCGATTATAACTTACTGTGATTGTCATAATAATAATCTTAGTTACATTTTGTACATAGTTTAATGTCTATCTTTGCTGTGTTATTAATCTATTGAATTTTGGGACGCTAGAGATTAACATTATTTTTTAATTCTAGATATTCCGATTTGGTTTCTCGCATTTGGGGTCTTACTTCTTTTCCGATCATTGTTTTACAAAATTTAGCTCGACCTCATTTCGTTAATTTGAGTTTCCCGATTTCCATTTTTGCATTTTGCTTCGACGTTATATCCAATTTTCTTTAATTAAGTGGATTCATTGCTGAACGTCCTTTTTAAAATTATTATAAGTTTTAATAAATTAAGGTTAAATGCATGTCATTTGATTACGCCGACAATCGTTTTTTGTATATGGTGAATTGCTTTGTGTCTTGTTTTAGTTTTTTAAAGATCGAGGATCAGTCCTAATTTCTTCCTTTTGTTTTATTTGTTTTTGCTCGTCCGCCAACGTCGCCCGTCGAAAAGGTATATACATTTCAATATTGCTGCACCACGTGATATATAGAGAGTTAAAGTTACCTTATATAGAGAGCGAGAGAGCCTTCGACAGAGCGCCTTACATAGAGATTGCAAGTAACGCAGAAAATATTTGGAGATTATGGTCACTGTGGCCGAGACAACAGTGAGTGTCGAAGTTATAAATCGTGTAAACTCAAAAATTTCTTAAAGCACTTAATTTCTTTAAATGCTAGCAGCAGGGCTGACAATTATTCAATATAAATTATTTTGAAAGAACTTTTAGCAATGGTTAACAAAGTCGCGTTCTTTTTAATTTTACTAAACAAAGCAAATATTTAGCTCTAAATCAATGATTATACAACTTTATTTTGTCGATAATCCCCCTTCAGCGAGTCTTGTTGCTTTGCTTTAATATCGTTTTGTTGCCTCTTCCTTTTTCTGTTCTGCTTTTTAGACTTACAAATTTCCTATTTCACTATGTTTTTTATGGCGGAACTGAAATAAAAGATACTGATACTGATACTGATACTCCCAAACGCCTTTTTCCTGGAAGAATAAAGTTGTTGCTTTAGCCTATTAAAACGCGTGATAGTGATTGATTCTGGAAATGGCACTCTTCCCTGTTTGCGGTATTTATATCAAGCAGTTCAGTCTCATCACTTTTTAAAAACAGCTAAACCAACTATAAAACTTTCATCTAAACAGCAAAAGGCCTAACTTGGCATGTGCGAAAGTACGTCGTGATAATCGCTGCCGGTCAATGTAAATTCAAAAATTTCAAAGTTGTTCTTCGAATCAAAAAGATAAATAGTTGATCTAAAGATATATTAATAATTATGATTATAAACCTAAATCAATGTGTTTGCTTAGGTTTGGTTAGAATTTGCTGTCCTGCTTGTTGTGGATTCATGAATGAAACTTTTAGAAAACCCATTTTAAAACTTGGAGTTATTAGTTTCCAGGTTCCTTGGTTAAAAGAATCTTCCTTTGTTAAAAGACGAATGCTTCAAAATGTTTAGAAAGATGATAAAGAACTGTCATCTTGTTTGCAGAAATATTTTTGATGTTATGCTGGAAAATGGTAAACTTTCTGAGCTTGTTCACAATGAAACAAAAAAAAAAAATCTTTCATTTTAATTAATGCATACATACACAACAATTAGGTAGCTGCAATAAGAAAACAAAACAAAAATTAAAATAAAAATTAATATAATTTGTTATAAGCTGTGGTGCAATTATAGCGTAAATTTCTTTCAAGGGATGTGTCACAACTTTAGCCCAGATGGCAGGTGCGTTCTCACAGCCTGGGCCGTAAGTACGTCTGCTCTTGCTATTAAACATAGTAGAGTGAAACCAAAACTGCCGAAACAGAAGAGTATCTACCCAACCCGAGCTTCAGCAAGGGTCTGCTAATTGGCAAACGTACTTTTCAGGTTTGGGAAAGGTCTTGAAAAATATGCCCTTTTCAGCACGCATTGCCAGCAAGTTCCGAGGACCCACTATTCTCCAGCTAAACGTCGAAAGCCTCACTGCAAGCATTGTGTTCGTTTTGCGCTTGTATTTTTAACTCAATTCCCAACAATTTCTTTTCTGAAAACCTCCTGCGACAAATTCGGTAAACAACTAATACGTGGTAATCAGGTCATTAACCTCCATCTTTAAATTACATGACAAAACTACTAAACAATTTATTTTTATCTGAAGAGGGTTAATGTAAGCCGAAAACGTTTATGGTTTCTTTTTGTTTCATTTTGGGATGAATGTATGTGTATTGCTGTATGTATTTGTAATATAGTTGAAAAAATGTGGGTTTACGGTAAATAGATGTAATAAGTTTATAGCCCACCTTTTTCACCTTTACATGAAGAAAAGGAAGAGATCAATTGACTTGTTTTGCAAACGTAAAACGCAAAAAAGGGTGTAAAAAGTTTAATTGAAGAAAAAATTTATCGTAATCATTTTTCGTATCGAAGATAGCAAAAGTATCTTCCACGCAGCCATAGTGCATAGTGCATCGGTGGTTTTTTCACTCTTCCAAACAATAAAAGATTTATAAAAACCGACAAAAATGTTGGACAGCGCAGCACCTAAGGGAAAGCTTATGGCTACTCCTTTTATTTGTCGGCACATGAGGCTGTTGAAACTGAATTCAGCAGTTTTAGTCACTGTTTGAATGAGTTAAATAAATAATTCAAGCAAAAAAGACGGAGCTACAAAGTCACTGCCATAAAGAGCGTCATCAAAAATATTAATAGTCTCTGCCAGGAGAATATTAGTGAAAAGACTGGGTATATCAAAAAAGCAAAGGAAGGAAAGCAGAAGGGGGTAAAGAAAACTATCTAATTACCTGATCAAAAGTGAAGAAATTTTTAATGCAGTTAACAAAATATAAGAGTAGGACAGGGTCAAAAATAGATATAAACCACTTTGCTAAGGAGTGCTGAGCTGAGCCAATCGTGGATAGATTGGGTCATCATGGTAAATTTTTTTATGAGTCTTGTTAACCCGTACAACCGAGGTGGCTGTGATGCGGTTTGTCTAATAGCTTTGTAGAAAACTAGGTAGTAGTAGACCATCTTTTTTTAATTGTAGAAGTTGATGTTATATTTTGGACTCAACTTTAGTTGTGTTATTAAAATCACAGGATGGGCAAATCAACTCAAATTTGGTGGTATTATGCAAAATCTTTTCCATCTTAAGGATGTAGTTGCTTTATCCGAACAACAACGCCAGAACCTTTGTCGGTTTAGTTATTATAATATCACTGTTCAGGGTTTATCTCTGTTCATCTCCTGAAGAGTGTCGACGATAAGCTTAGAGATCAATTTTTTGTTGGCTATTTTAGGGTTCTTAATAACTAAAACTTCTGTTTGCCAAGGTGGGTTGCTTAACAAATAATTTTCAAAAATATACCAAATTTTTTATTTATGATACAATAAAATTTTAATCTTCAACCCTAAAACGACAAAATCTAGTAGCAATAGGATGCCATCATTGATGCTTTTTCCTGACAGAATGTTACTCAGCAGCCTGACCACAATTTTCATAAAAAATTTTTTTGTAATATTATCTCTAATATTACGCTTTGGTCGAAGTAAAAATTCTTTTGAGAATAAAGCTGACTGGTTTCTGTAAAACGTTCAGTCAAATAAAAATAAAACGGCTTCTTTTATAATTGAGATCAATTTTTTAACCACAAAAAGCAAGCCAACAAACCAATGAAAATTTATAGCGTTACAGCTTTAATAGATAAATAAAGTAAAGAATAATGAGCTCAATTATTGATTGTTTCACATTATCACAACTTTGTTTGGGAATCCGAAAGGACCTGTTGAATTATAGCCTACAGGTAGCCCAAATACCTGCGCTAAAGTAAAGCTGTGTTATTTTTATTAATGCCGCCTCTAGAAATATTATGTCGCGTGACTTAAGTTCTTAATACAGTAAGTTTTGACTAAGTAAAAATGAATTATCTATAAAACTTCTCTCAACGAATAGAAAGAAACCGCAATCTCTAACTTTAAAAAATATATTATTTGCGAGATCAAACGAACTTAATCAAATCTCGTAAGATTTAACTCTCAAGCTTCACAAAACTTCAAAGCTATTTACAGCGCCAACAACTGCAAAAAATCACTCAAAAACTTCGTAATGACTAACTTTAAGAATAAATTAGCATCCCGATGGCTAATATTAAACTTGTCAATTGTTCAAACAATTCTATCTCGCTATAGAATTAACTTCGAAGGCGTCAACACTGACCCTTAATTATTTAAACACGGTCACAAAGGCGACAATAACACAAACGACTTCTAGGCACTGCCCTGACTTAATTGTAATTTCAACTAAAGTAAATAAAAAAATTTACAAACTGGCCTAAGTCGCCACCTTAAGGGGAACAGAAAAAGTGGCAACTTAGACAAAGTGACAACTTGTGCAAATTACGATTCAATATGCATTGGCCTACACAAACTTGAAACTCCTTTGTTTTTGCAAAAGGCTGAACGTTTAGAAAATGAAAAACACAAACAGAAAGCACTTTTTGGATTGCTGTACAATAACTTAATACAGTATTTATGTAAACACTCCAAAAGCACTCTGAAAGAAATTCGGGATTGATTGCCTGCTGTAACCTTTATTTTTTGCCCATTTCCATTTCCTAGTCACTAACTACCGTAATTTATTTTAAGAAGCTGTTAGCTTTTGTAACTGTTTTAGCTGAGTTGCTTCACATGGGAGTAAGATGGCTAACTGAACGGAAAATAAAACTGATGACAGCAATAAAAACAATCTAAAGTGATGAAACAATGGGATTATGAAGGAAGTTTGCTATACATTGTGGGGCTTTGTTAAATCAATAAGGATCGTAGACAGATGCGCGAAGCAACTGTAGTGTACTGGTATTACATTAAAAGTTTAGAATATAACCATGCTGGCAAAGTTTTTATAAACCTGATGACTTAGAAAAATTTTTTTGTTTATAGTAAGCATGAATGGTGGTGAGTTAGGTGAATTGACAAGTTAGGCAAAGACAACTTAGCCCAAGGTTTTTCAAAAGGGACCCTCGAGGCATTTTTTGTGGAGCCATGAGCAGAAACTTTTGTGAAGACATTTTTTTTAGTCTTCACTTGCATTTTGAGACAAAGATGAAGAAATCAGACACAGTTTCAGAATAATAACTTTTTTTCAATCTTCATTAGTTTTTTGGAAAACTGTATAAAGCAAGGGGCCACGGGTGCTGAGAGTCTTTAAAAAAGAGCAATAAGCTACAAAAGTTGAAAATTACTAACTTACCCAAACTTTATAACGCAGAAAACACTAGGCTTTTACATAGGACCAAGAGATATGAGCCGATTAGGCAAACGGGCAACTTAAGCAAAATCCATCTTACACAAAATCAGTCAAAGTATTGGACAATAATCGAAGATACTGGAACAAACAAAAGTTCTTAGATTAATTATCCTTTCTTATATCTTAACTCAGGGTGGTCCAGGTTCTTCACTCTTGCGGGCCACTTTTCAAAATTGTTCAAGCTTGTGGGCCTAAGCCGGCTAGAAATTGTTCAAAATCATGGTTTTCTCTAAAAAAAAAAGGTCTTCACTTGGAATCAATCTTGGATGTTTAAAAATTTCTGAACGATAAGGCAAACTCTTTTGTTAGTACAAAACTTTAAAATAGCTCTTAAAAGCAAATGTTTCATTTAAAGCTTGTACAAAATGGTTATTCTTTATTCTTGTACAAAATAGTTATCCAGAATTCCTTATGATTCGAGAATTTCCAAAAAACTTTTACGTTTCCAACAAAGCACTAAAGAAGGCCCAAAAAAATATTCTGCCTATTTAAAGTTATCTTGGATTGGCGAAAATTCTTTGAAATTTGAAAGAAAAATAAAATTATCTATTTTCTTTTTTTATCTATTTTCATTTTTACTCACAATCAACTTGAAATTAATCATAATGCATGTAGAAATAAAGATTGTCAATAAGGAAGCAGCGACAAAACGAAATACGTTATTAATAAGAAAGACGGTCGCTGTACCTTTGAACAAAGCGATGTGATGTTAATAAGAAAAGGAAAGCGAAAAGAAAATAATTAATACACACATCCGAGCCATAGTCAGAGAATGTTGTGCAATCATGGGTGGGAGAAACAACAAACTTAAATACCAAAAGGGTCTGGACCAAAAAGGGTTAGGCAGGCAAAGAAACTCACCAAAAGAAATCCTGCCAAGGATCAAAAGGACCATTTTAAAAGCATGTGGTTGGACAAAATTTTATATACGTAAAATAAAACATAGGCCGCAAATAGTAAACAAGAAAAGGTGCAAAAAAGTAAATTCTGTGAGTTTTTATCCAACTGGACGTGCCGTAATGATCTGGATGTTGCCTTTCAAGTTGCATCGGGGTTTTATCACCATCAATTTCTTTGTCCAATTAGGTGGAGTTACCTGTAATAATAAAAACCAGCAGCAGATGTTTTAAAATTTGTGAAGTCTATTACCATTAAAAATTACGTTGCTTCAAGGTGCTTTTGAAATTCTATACGAAATTTACTATATGGTTTTATCTGTTTAATGCTTGATGGGACTTTATTCCAAGCAAGAGGATCTCTGTATCTTAAAGATTCTTTAGTTATATTTGATCTACAAAATGAGGGATAGAATTTGGACTGGCTTCTTGTACATTTGGTGAAATTGTCGCTTACCAGGTTATTTTGAAAAAAATGATCAAAGCATGGTGGTAACATGCCTTTCATATATTTATACATAAAACAAGTTATTTCTAATTCGGTTGTTTGATCAATTGTCATTATGTTGTTGTTTCTCAAGATGTCAGTAACGTTAGCTCTGTGATGTAATCCAAATGTCAATCGTGTAAATTTATTAGCGATTCGTTGAATTTTTGAGGCTGTGGTTTTATTACCAATATGCCAACTTGTAATGCAATATCTTATATGTCTGATTATCAGGGAGTTGTACAATACAACCAGAGTTTTTTTGTCAAAGTGTTTTGAAATTTTTTTGATAATACCATAACTTACGCAGATTTTCCGTAGAACAAAATCCATATGCAATTTCCAACTTAAATGTTCGTGAAATACTATTCCCAAAAATTTTGTTTTTGGTTGCTGAGAAATAAATTTATTTCTGATTGAAATTGTCAGTTTTTTTGATGGAGGCTTTGTTTTGGGTGAGCGAAAGATCACATAATGTGTTTTGTCAGTGTTTAGTAATAGTCGATTTGCTAGAAGCCACTTATCTATGTTCACTAACTCCTTATTTGCAGTTTTATATAAGGTTTCATAGCAGTTACTTTTTAAAAATATGTTAGTGTTGTCTGCGTACATGATGCATTTTCCTAAGGTCAAGCCATTATTTAAATCATTTACATAAATTGAGAATAGTAAAGGACCTAAAATTAAACCCTGAGGGACACCATATTTTATTGACTTAGTATTGGAGCAGATATTATTTATTTCAACTAATTGTTTTCTGTTGCTAAGATAGCTACAAAACCAATCATGCGCTACACCACGAATTCCACAATGCCATAATTTGGATAGTAAAATTTATGATCAATGGTATCGAATGCTTTAGATAGATTAAGAAATATGCCAAGTACATGCTCTTTGTTTTCAAAAGCTTCAGCAATATTTTCAATTAATGATGAAGTTGCATGACTAGTTGAGTGATTTTTTCTGAAGCCAAAATCATATTTATAAAAAAATTTTGTTTTTTTAAGAATAATACTACACGATTGTATATTAACTTTTCCAATATTTTTGACATGGAGCAAAGTAAGCTGATTGGGCAATAATTGCATGCATTAGCTACACTACCCTTTTTATGAATTGGTGCTACTTTTGCAGTTTTTAAGTCAGAGATAAATTCACCACAAGTCAACGAAAGATTAAACACATGTGTTAGAGATATTAATATATTGTCTGGTGTGCTTTTTAAAATAGTTGGGGAAATTTCATCAATGCCAGTACTTTTTTTAGGCTGAAGGTCACTGATTAGCTTTTTTATTTCAGTTAGACTAGTTGCATAGAGATAAAGTGTGCTCAATGTGGGAGATTGCATAAATGTTTGAAAACTATGAGATGTTTGGGGTAAATCTGATACTAAATTATTTGCAACACTGACAAAGTAATCATTAAAATAATTAGTAATCTGGAGAAAGTCATTCACCAAATTATTGTTTATGGATATGGAAGAACATACTGATGATTTAACTTTACCTAATTGTTTGTTTATATTTTTCCAGGTCTCTTTTAAATTATTACTTAATTTCTTAAATGTTTGTCTAACATAACTTTGTTACTTTCTTGTAAGGCGCGATTGTACGTATAGAACGTATATTGTACGTATAGGAAGATCGTACGTATAGATGTTAAATAGGAGGGGAGCCAAGACCGATCCTTGAGGAACGCCGTTTTTAAGACGGCGTAGCCTGCTTTGCTTGCTGTCACCGGTGGTAAGGGTGAAACTTCGATTTTGGACAAGCTCCATGATCATTTTGACCATGTGCTTATCCGGAAGTAGTCTCAGCAGCTTGCAGGTAAGGCCACGGTGCCAGACAGTGTCATAAGCAGCTGTCAGATTGATAAATACGGCACCGGCCTTCTTTTTAGCCTCGAAAGAATCCTTGATGTTCTGGGTTAGCAGAACAACTTGATCTACGGTTGACTTACCGCGTCGGAACCCAGCCTGCTCTTCAGGGAGCAGTGGATCGATTAAGGGTTCAACGCGGGCGTAGATAAGCCTCTCGAGGATCTTGTATGGGACACAGAGAAGAGATATCGGTCGATAACTCTTTGGGTCCCCCACGGGCTTTGCTGGTTTTAGGATCGCGACTACAAGCGCTCTTCTCCAGATCTTGGGAATTTTGAGTCGGCGCAAACAGGAAGAAATGAAGTCACGTAACCAGGACTTCAAAGCAGCTCCAGCATGGAGTATAAGCTCGGGACAGATGGAATCAGGTCCCGGAGCTTTACCTGGTTTTAAATGTTGGAGGGCAGCAGTAAATTCTCTCTGTGAAAAATTGTCAGAGATATTTACTGCGTCTGGTGTTGTGGCCCTCCAAAGGTCAGACACTTCTTGAAAGACAAGTCGAGATGACTTGCGGTCAACAGCCTCGTATTTCCCATTTCTAACCAACTGGAGATGCAATAGCATCGGCTGAAACGGAACAGTGACGAGGAGAGTGTCGTGAGCTACCAGTAAGGTTGTTCAAAATACTCCACGCTTTTCGACTAGAGTGTGAGAAGTCAATGCTCCAAACTGCCTCGGACCATCGATCCCTCCGCTTTCTGTCAAACTTGGCAAGCAAAGCTGTAGCATCCAAACTTGAGTCGTCTCCCTGAGGAGACTGCAGAAAGGTTTTATAGAGGGATTCACACTCTGCATCCCAACACGGAATATAGTTATTTCGATACCCGCGTGGGATAGTCTTTTTGGCTGCTTTCTTAATGATGTTACAGAAGTCCTGGTAAGCCGCATCCACATCAAGTGAATCAGGCGGCAACAAAGTCTTTGCGAATTTATTCGTCAAAGCAATGTAGTGACTCCATTTGGCCTTGCGGAAGTTACATCGCTTAACAGGCATGCTTGGTACTGCCATAGCAAACCTTGGTGGTGTAATAAGCGAAGGTCGATGTTGTGACCTGGGGAACTTGTCAAGGACACGTATATCCGGTAAGCGACTGTTTGGACCTACACTGGCGAAAGCTAGATCCGGATTGGTACCAGTGTTCCAGCGGCCGGAATAATAACTGGCAGCGTCCTTGGCATTATATAGGAGGGCAAGACAATTAACACTTGCCCAGCCAGCCAAACACTCACCGTCCGGACTGTTGTCATCGTAACCCCAGTCAGCATGACGACAGTTAAAATCGCCAGCGTACAGACAGGGGTGAGGAAACACTGAGAGATCCAGGGTTCGCAATTGCGTTGGCGGTGGCTTGTAGACGTTGACTATTTTATAGCCATCCACGTCCACACACAACCACTCGATCTCCGATGTCGGTGGAGATTGGTCCAAAAGCGTGTATCTCAGTCGCTCGTGGACAAACGTGGCAAGGCCATGCTTCCTGCTTAAAGAAGACCCAGCTAGTTGGTAGTTTGGTAGCACCAACTTCTCTGCATCAGTGCAGTGGGTCTCCTGCAGTAGGATGACGAGTGCCTCAGACTGCATAGCGAGATGATGAAGAACGTTCATCTTGCTTGCAGTGAGGCCTTCGATGTTCAGCTGAAGAATAGTGGGTCTTCGGAACTTGTTGGCAATGTGCCCTGAAAAGGGCAGTTTTATCCTAGCATTGCCCCGTCCTGAAAAGGACGTTTGCCGATTAGCAGACCCACACTGAACATCGGAATGGGTGAATATCCTTCCGTTCTGGTAGGTTTGGTTTTGGTCTGTCATTTTTTAAATCAATGAACAGACTTACTCAAGGCCCAGGCTGCGTGAAAGCACCTACCATCTGGGCCTTTGTCTGAAGTATTTAATAGCTATTGAGTATACCAAAAAAATTAAAAAATTATTATATTAATTTTAACAATCGGATAAAGCACTTTATGAAGCCACAATAAAATTTTATGACGAAGTAAAAAACACATTATGTAACCAATAAAAGTTAATAAAACCGAAGTTGCATAGTAGAGGTTATACCAATCGTATCTTGACAAAATCACGTCATTGCTGCTGCAAAACGTCACAATGGCTTAAAACTTCAGTCAGTCGATGCACTTTGAAAAAACAATAAAGCGATTCTTTTTAATCACTTATCAGAGGAACTTGTAAGTAAAATAAATTAAGTATGGGGGCGGAGCACCTACCACGCAATTATTACGCAATAATTGAAAAGATGGCGCCCCAATTAAAAGCTTAAAAATTACTGCAAAATATTGAAAATCAACTATAGGTTTATAAAGTTAAGATTAGAATTATGAATAAAGTGTGACACACAATCTATTACGTAAATCCTTCGTTTAAATTTTTTAAAAAAAGCACGCAATTTTGGGCTATTTGGGCTGAAAAAAATAAAACCATGCTTATATATAAATTTAGTTTTTTGAAAGAACTACTTTTACAAACCAATAAAGTTAAATCAACAACTACTTTTATATTCATTTGCAAGACGCTTTGGAATACTACGTGGGACCGCGGGTTGGGAAGCCTTGATTTATAGCAGTGATTCTCAACTTTTTTGGTTTTAGCAGCCTACAAATGATGTTTTTGTGGCACCCACCGACGAACCTTTGAATATTCGCATCAAATACAAAATGTTTTTGGCTTACATTTTCACCGAATCATTGATTTAAAATCAAATTGTGCGTTGAAAATTGTTTAAAATCAGGGCAACATAGGCCTATGTAGAGGCTACTGAAGAATTGTTACGGTAAAACATCACAATATTAGTATACAGTATGATAAAAAGTGTTCTAGCGAATATGTACCACAGGTTGCGGCAACACAACAGACTGCATATAGCACTTGCCACTCCGGCTAAGAACCACTGCTGTACAGGCTTATTACCGCTTGCTTTGTTTTGTTCTGGCGTTTCAAGATAGCCTTTCTCCTTCTTTCTTTAGTAGGTTACATTTATCGTAAATCACTACAATAGAGGAAAAATAAAAAAGTTGTCTCGCCTGACCTACGTAGATAGTACTACAGTGACAGTAAGCCGGATCTAAAATGGACTTGTACGCCGTTTTGGTAAAAGATATATCACCGTATCTGCGTTCCGAAAAGAATTTCTAGTTTTTCATTCCCAAATAAACAAGAATCCAAAAAAGTTGCTTCGCAACTTTACAAAAGCATTTTCATCAAAATGTCCAATGACAAAACGAGCAAACTCCGTGTTATAGTTTTTTGAAATTTTGTAGAAATTAATTCAGTAACTCAGTACGTTGTTTAATCTTCTAACCTTTCGGTGCCTGTAATGAAGGCTCTCACAGAAAAACACAATCTTGGCCGCCTACCAAAAGACAAAATTCTTAAATTTTCTTACTGGACCTTCCTAGGAACCAGTAACAGCAAAAATATAGTCTAGCTAAACCACAGCTCAGACTACCACAATAACTTCTTTATTAAAAAATATGCCCCAATCCACTTAGGAGCCCACAATAGTATACAATCAAAAATAGGTAAAGCTCAACAGCTTAATTCTTCACAATAACGTAGGCAACCAGAGACTTACGTTCAAAAACTATAAATTCACACAGCTAACAAATTTCCAATACTAAGTTACCACAACGAATCATAATAATGCTTCCGAGCGAGCCTTATTTATATCAGTCGGTAATAGGTATCTAGAATCTTCTGAAATTATCCAAAATTGAAGCCAATCACAAATAAGCATTATTGCGTTATACATGTCAAGTACTGGAATTTTCTTCAAGAATTACGAAATTAAGCAGTGTTGCCATTTTTTTGTAAATAAATGTAAAATATTTAAAATGCTTATAAAAACGTTATTTCTTCAGCTATTTGAACCGGACCAAAGCGAAATTAAAGAGATTTTTTAGGAGATTGCAAATATATACAATGGGGGCGATTTTTAAGAACGGAACACTCCGTTTTTCTGTTGGAGAAATTTCAATTTTATCATTGATAAACACGTTGTAAAGTTTCATCTGCCCTAATTATATTTTGTGAAAAACTAATTAATACTTAGCTACATACAATTCTGCAATCATGATTAAAAATATTCTTTTTAAAAAACTTTAAAAAAACGAGCAACTTATTTTGTTCCATTTAAGTGATCGTGCAAGCTCATAGCAAAGGCGAAACTAGTAGTTGGACCGCTTTTCCTTCTTGTTTGGGGGAGATGGACGGGAGCTGGATGGTTCATTTAATGGCCGGATATGTTTCCATCAGCCGGGTTGCCAGGTTTTCGTCAACATCTGAGAGTAGACCAGCTGCATTTGAATGGTGATATATGGGCAAAATGTTATTACTTTCTCAGCTTTCTGCTTCTTTGTGCCACATTCACAGGCCGCCATTGAAACCATACCCACTTTGTCTGTTTCTGAGCGGAATAGATCAACGCCAGTTCGAAGACGATTAAGCTTGACCCATGCAGGTCTGGGAAAGCTAAATTCCGGTGGTGTTAAGCTAACATTTTCAATAAATGTATGGAGTCTAAAGACGTTTACTTACCACTCCATGCTCTATTTATATTTTTCCCATTGTGCTACACTAGTACCTGACTGAGCTTGTTCAGCAGTTCCAGTGCAGCAGGCGCAAATGGGTGTGTTGATTTAAGTTGCCGCAGTTGTCCACCAAGTGGAGACAGAAGACAAGAGACAGAGGTGTGTTTCTGGCTGCTGAATGCGGCAAACTAGAGACAGTACAGCTTTTTGGCGGTAAAGCTCAATTGGTTGGATGCCCGGATAAAATAAAAAAGTTGTCCGTTGGTGTGAGACGCAGACGTCCGGTCACTTTGCGCAAGGCCTCGTTAATTGGGCTTGTCGCTAAGGCAAGTATAGGCACTGTGGCACCAAACAGGCGCGCAGTACTTAGCCGTGGAATAGACCAAGGCAAAAATGGCTGTGCGGAGTACTGTGGCATTTGCACTTCAGCTTGATCCAGCTAATCGCTCTAGAAGTCCAACGCTAGATGTTAACTTCTTGCGCAGTGACTCTAAGCTTCGGCGAAACGTGAGTACCCTATCTAGCTTTAAGACCCGTTTCCACTACGAGCGTGGAAAAGAGCATTCTTTGTTTGTTTTATTGATTTTTTTTGCGCTCGCTTTAATTTTAACCGCTCGCTTCAATCGAAGATCAATAAAAGAGACAAAGAATGCTCTTTTCCACGCTCGTAGTGGAAACGGACCTTTATGGCAAGATAAGTGAGTTCAACACAAAACGGTTGAGCCTGTCCGTTGACAAAGATGTTCAGCTCACGTCGTTTTTGCTTGTTGAAAAGAAGGTTTTTTTCAATCTGCCGACACAATCTTTGTTGTACCGAGCTTGAGCTTCCACTTGTAAAGGTAGGAGGATAGGGATGCCATATCTTAACCCGTTAAGTGCGCATGACGTATATATCCGTCACAGCCAAACGCTCTCTCAGTGCGCATAACGGATATATACGTCTTGATCGTCACAGCTATTTACAGCGCAGATTATTTCGCTTTTCGCACTCACTCCTGTCTCGATGCTGAACAATGTAAACAATTATCTAGTGTCTCGATGTGAGAAAACCGAAAAACAAATTTTTACAATAAAAACAATAAAAATATTTTTTACAATGAAATCAGTCTCTTGCCAGACAAATGTTATTGTTTTATTTTTAGTTTTTCATCTAAATCTTTTAAACTTTTTTAGGAGTTTGATTGAAATACATTTTGTTTCGTGTGGTGATTATAGCTTAGATTTAGCAAGCGGCCTTACAGAAGTGTAGCAAAATTGTTTGATTCTGGACAGCACTTTCAAAATTTTAGATATTATGACTAGAAATTACGTTAGGCGTATACTATAGAAATTACTTTTGATATTTTCTTACGTTTGCTGCAATTCTTTCTTTCAGGTTAGATATATTTTTTCGTATACTCAACAGTAAAAGCATTTCAATCATTTCTGAATTAATTTTCTGAAGTAAAGTAAATATTTCTAAAGTAAAGTTAGAGCAAGGAGTTCGGAAAGAAATTTCTGAAGTAAAGTAAACATTTCCAAAGTAAAGTTAGAGCAAGGAGTTCGGAAAGAAAACAAATTTAGAGCAAGAACATTTCAATCATTTCTGAATTAAATTTCTGAAGTAAAGTAAACATTTCTAAAGTAAAGTTAGAGCAAAGAGTTCGGAAAGAAATTGCATCTAAGAAAACGAAAAAAGGTGAAATCGCAGCTACGTACACTCGACGTTTGATGGTACTGAAGTGGAAGGAAAAAAAAGAAGTGATTTGTGTGTGCTAAAATAAAAAACTTGAAGATAAACATTAAATATACATAATGCTATTTTGATTTTCTTAATATCTGAATTACTTATCTTAAACTTTTTATAGCAAATCTTAATTGCAAATGTTGCCAGCTTATAATAATTTTTAATTTTGTGGATTTATGAAATTAACATTCCAAACCTTGATTTGTATTTAAATTGTCTCCAACACCTGCTTGGATTTGATTACAATAAATGTTCCCGTTAATATTGGTTATGGAATTGGAAGAATAAATTGCCATTATTTCAAAGTAACGATATGAGTTTTACAGTTTGAAAAAATCTGCAAAAAAAAGATTTATGTCGAAGTTTTTTCAAATAATTCTTTTCAAACAATGCCACGTTTGTGCCGCTAAAGGAATTAGAAAAGAAACTATTAGAAAAAAAATTAGAAAAGAAATGCTGCAAATGCGATACATCACTTTGTACAGTACCTTTTTTTAAAATTTATCACAGTTTTAAAATATTGATAATTTAAATTTATTTTATTTTTGCTTTTGCTTTTTTTGTCTGTTTATTTGAATTTGTATATCGCTTGCATCTTTTCTTTTCAAACTTTGTCTTTCTTTAAATTAAAATTACTTTGTCGAATTTTTATTTTGCGATTTGTGAGCTTCAACATAAGTGATTTTCTCAAAAGCGCTGTTATGAAAAATGCGCAGAAAGTTTATTCGACGTCGGCGACTTCCCCACAAAGCTCGAAGCAGCGATTATAATCAATCGAGACGAGAAAAAAAGCGCGACGCGAAATTAATTACGCACTGTAACTCGGATAGCGAAAATTTAATTCCGCACTTAACGGGTTTAGTAAAAGTCTCTTTTAATGCCTACCAGTCGCTTGCATAGTGCATTTGTCTGTTTTGGCAAAAAAGTTTTACGCCAGATGCCCTTCCTGCCGCAACTCTCCCCATTTATCCAATCTTGGAACCGGCATCAAGAGAAACATAAATGTGCCTCCGATGGCTGGGTTTGGGATCACCCGTGCAAGAAAGTGGTGGTTGTGAGTGGAAGGTAAAGAAGAGAGTACTGGCAGGATGGAACAGATGGAGAAGAGTATCGAGAATAATCTGCAACAGGAGGTTACCAGCTAGAGTAAAAGGAAAAGTGTACAGTTCAGTGGTAAGACCAGCAATGATGTATGGACTTGAGACGGTGGCAGTCACAAAAAAACAAGTAGAAGAGATGGAAGTCACAGAGATGAAAACGTTGAGGTTTGCTATGGGAGTGACGAGAAAAGACAAGATTAGAAACGAGCACATCAGGAGTACCGTTAAGGTAGAACGGTTAGGAATGAAGATGAGGGAGGGCAAGCTGAGGTGGTATGGATATGTCATGAGGAGAGACCAAGAATATGTAGAAAGCAAGATGATGGAAATGGAGTTACCGGGAAAGAGGAAAAGAGGGAGACCGAAGAGATGATTTTTAGATGTTGTAAAAGAAGATAAGTTGGTGCAAAGGAAACGGATATTGAAGACAGAAAGGTTTGGCCACCCCTGACTGAAGGGAGAGGCCGAAAGGAGAAGAAGAAGATGTCGCTTGCATAGTGCAAGATAGCCAGGAATGATCCTTGGGGAGGGTTATTTTTGAGGTGGCGTAGCATGCTTTGGTTTATAGTACGGGTGGTGAGGGTAAAACTTTGACTACAAACAAGTTTTATAATCAGTATGACTATGCATCGGTCCGGCGGAAGAACCAAGTAGCTTGCAGGTGAGGCTGTAGTGCCATACAGTATCGTAGGCTGCTGTGAGATTGAGAAACACAGCGCTGGCCTCCTTTTTAACCGAAAAGCTCTTGAATTAAAAGAGTGACTTAATCTACGGTTGACCTTCCGCGCCAAAACCCAGCTTGCTCTTTTGGTAGTAATAAATCAATAATTGGTTCGTGGCGGGAATAGATAATTAATTGGGCTAATTTGCTACTACTGCAAATTACTTTTAACTTATCAATATAGTGGTAGGATGACAAGTGCCTCAAACTAAGGCGATGACGGCACTTTTTCAATGAATAATCGAGATGCCAAACGTGAACTAAAAGTCTGCAACAACAGGTTTACCGTTATGTCCAACCCCTTCCTATCTTGATGTAAAACTGGACAGATCGCTCATGTTCTGTCTCCATTTAGTAAAATTGCTCAAAAAACTACCTTCGTGCGTCATACTGCTGGGGCGACTTGTAGGCTCAGGATGGGGTGCTGGTGCAAAACCCTGCACACGGCTGCCCTATCTCTGGTCTACTAAACTGCTGAGTACCGCACACCAATCTGGTTTTACAGCGCTCACAATCGCCTCATAGACAGTGTCCTGAAGGACGCCTACCCATAGTCAGTGGATGCCTGCGTTTTACTTCAACGGACCACTTACCCATACTTTCAGGCATCTAGCCAGATGAGCTTCGTCGACTAGGAACGACACTTTCCTTGGTACCGTTGATCTTTGGACCCTGATCATAACCTGAATGATAGTAGATCCTCAGATGCTGTCCAAGAGAGACTAAGATTTAGACGCCTGTTTGTTCCCGCTGCGCGAAATCTTTTAAACAACCATACCGGATTGGCATTCGTGTTTCTCAGCGGACAAAATATAAATGAAACGCGAGCACTGCGAGAATACATCCAGGCTCCTTGCTTTCATACCCAGGGCCAGTGCCAGGCCTGTTGGAATAAACTTGCCTTGAACAGCTTGGGTTTAGCTCAATCGCCTGCGGACTGGTGTTGTTCGATTTCATTTGCCCATGCACAAATGGGGTCTCGCTCCATTACCAAATTGCGAGTGCGGCGTCTCTGAACAAACCCTAGACCACGACCCAATATTGTGCCCCATACATTGGGCACGACATGGAGTACAAGGTGTAACGGTTTTGAATGACAAAACTTGAAGCTGGCTCAACACCATCACTTCCAGCTTATGATCTGGGTAGGACAGCAGCCTGGGATAGTAAAAGGATAAACTCTTGGCCCTAGTCCTGTTTATTTCTAACCTGAAGTGGATGTTCTTTCAAACAACGACAAGTATAATGGTGAAAAGACATAGCATGCAAAGTTTTTTTTATCAGACAATGCCAATTTCTAAAACATTTTTTGCCAAGCTTGACATGGTTTTCATTTCAGTCAAATTTTTGTAAAAATTTAAAAGACCTTCTCTCGAATTATCTTTTGCTTTCAAAAGTTAAGACTTAAAAAACTTTTTGATAACTGTACAGAAATTTTCTATGACATCGCACTTTGCAGAACTAACATTTATAACTAAAAAAAGTGAATTAATCCATCATGAATGTTTTCGGCTTTCCTGAGCTCTCATCAGATCGATAAAGTGAAATAAAGAACTCAACACATTGTAAACTAAAGATCGATAACTTTACTACGTTATTGTTTACCAAAATTTTTTAGTTTAAATCCACGAGAAGTTGTTTGTCCACGAGTGTTTGTAAACTTAATGGTGTTTAATTTATGGAAGCCGAAAACGTTCAGATTGGATTAATTAATTTTCTAGTTATGAATCTTGAATTTTAATTTTCTAGTTATAAATCATCATTCCTGATTGTTGCATAAAATTTGGCTGAAATAGTATTGCCCCAAAATGTTTTGGTTTGATATTGTTTCAGCGCCAGAAAGGGTAGCGAACGCCGCGAGACAAACTAGAGGCGGACGAATAAAAAAAATAACCGCGCGCTATTGTAAGTAATAAAACTTCAAACAACTTCAACAAATTATTATTCAATTTTGTCGCGGTACCGATCAATGAATTAATCCTTTCGATGTTCGACGTTGGATCCATTCATATAATTAGTGATGACGAGCTTTTAGCATTTGTTAAGTGACATTTTAATGTCTCTAAAAATGTCGGTTGATTTCTGACCGACGAAACATCAGTGCCCGGCCTTTGCAAAAACGTTTGTAACAAGCTTTTTTTTGTCACATAAAATTCCGAAATTACTTGACTTTTTCTAATTTGAATTGCTGAATAAGATGGTACTTTTTTAGATGGGTTCGAACAAGGGTTTACAGGCAAAACAAATGTTTTTCAAAAAATTGTATATTTTTGCTTGCTATTGCAAGCGTGAAATTTCAATTTCACGCTTTGATTAAGTGATATGAATTTTACCAATTTATTACATTTGTGTAACAAAGCAAATTAGTTGATTGCCAAACGTCGACATGCCTGAAGCGATAAAATACTTAAGTAAAGTTTCGTCAAAGAGGTTGTTTTTTTCAACCAGACAACAATTGAAAATAGCAGCCATAATGGATTCAGCATTTATGGACTATAATGGATTCAGCAATTTAAGCATTTATTAAATAAACATTAAAAATTATTATTTAAAAAAAAAAAACGAACGTTTAGGGCTGAAGTAAGCCGAAAACGTTCGTTTTTTTTTAAATAATAATTTTTAATGTTTATTTAATAAATGTTGAAAATGCTGAATCCATTATGGCTGCTATTTTCAATTGTTGTCTGATAAAATACTTATTTCACATAAAATTGCAATTTCTTTCTGAGCTTTTGGCGATTACTTAGAAACAGCTTCCTCATTTACATTCTGTTGTTTAAAACAATTGTTGTTTGACTAATTAAAACAAAGATTTCTTGAATGTCATTTGAGAAACGAAATTCAATCTTTATAATAAGCATTTTTTATTGAACAATGCTATAAGTATTCAATCGTGTGATAAAAAAATTAAATAAACTACTGCAGAAATTAGGGCTAACGCTAACGCCTTCAGACAAATAAACAACACCTAAGTGTTTATAACAGTAATTGCTTAGCTTTCATTTTGCTTTTGAATTAGAGACTCTTTCTATGTTGAAACTTTGCTTAATCTGAAAATTCTGTTTTACTTTTTATTTATAAGTTTACTTGTTTACGAAAGTTTGCCAAACGTTTACTGCTTTTAAATGTAGGTTTTACAAACAGAAGACATAGAATAAAAACAAGATGTTCCACACGATTGAATTTCAATAAACAGGGTTTTCAACTTGTTTAACTTCATGACGTACTGGTTCCATACGATTGAATGTGCATAAAGCAGGGTTTACAATTAGTACCAATTCATGACGAACTAGTTTCGTACGATTGAATTTCAATAAACAGGGTTTTCAACTTGTTTAAATTTATCACTTACTGGTTCCACATGATTAAATTTCCAAAAAGCAGAGTTTTCAATTTGTATCAATCCATGACGTACTGGCTTCGTACAATTGAATTTCAATAAAGCGTGGTTGTCATCTAGTATCATTTCATGATGTACTGAAGTCTTAAATTTGTACTGGTGGCTTCTGTAGTGTTTAATTGGATAACCAAAATTATACAGTACTTTCATATTTTCACACAATATACAACTGTAGTTATTATATCAGTTACAAAATTTGGTTTCAAACAAAAAATTTAACTTTCTCATGCTTTATTTCTATACATTCATTCATTTCATTTTATTCACGATTATTATTAAACAGTTTAACAAAAAATTTATAAATATTAAAGAGATCAAGAAAAGGAAGAAGCAGCAAAACTTTTGAATTTTACATCCTGTCATTTCATAACGCATAATTAGGTGATAATACGCCCTTTTTCATAGAGTGATGTGATTTTGTCACAAGTCGTGAAATATAAAGATACTCTCCGGCAGAGATTGGTCAGACAAACTTTAACTTCTTTTTTAATGGTGTTAAATTAAATTGTCTTTAATATTGTAATTGTTTTGTTTAAATTTTTTTTTGTTTTTACATCTATTTGAATAAGTTAATGCAAATAGAATCAAGTTAGTGGTCAACCTTCTGAGTTTAAACTGCGGCAATCAAACTTGAATATAACGCTCCTAACCACTACACTTCTTTTCTACAAAAAATTTTTCAAGTCAGAGTTTTAAAATAAATGGCCCCCACTTATTGTAAAATGTTTGACAAAAGTATTTTAGAAGTCACATATAGACCAAAAAAAAATGTGTTCTTGATGTTCAAAAGAAACTTTTTATTTAAATGTTAAGTAATGACCTTCTTTGGTCTTCATTTGACTTTTGAAAAAAACTTCATGTTTGCGCGTCTAAATATCATTTTTGAGAAAGTTCGATGAACCCTGGTCTCATATGTTTATCCTACTATATTCCGATGTTTTTGTAGTTTAAAAGCGACCCGCTAGTTGGAAACCTTTAAATAAAATCAACTTAAACTCTTACTTATGGATGACATAGTCTGTTTGAAAAGTTCTTCCATGTAAAACGATTAAAGCTTCTGACCTTAAATTTACCTGCACAGAACATATAATTCATGTTAGAGTTGCTTTAAAGTCATGGTTACAAGAAATTTTTCTCTTTCTGTTTCCGTCAACACCAAACTTCTGTAATCTAGGAAAGAGAGCTTGCAGTCGCGATCCAAAAGACAAGGAAGGCTGTAGAATTATTGGAAATTTACTTTGTGTCTCTTGAAGAAATTCGAGATATTACCTATTTCCGTATCAATCCCATTGATCTATCGCTTTTTGGAGAACAGGTTGGGTTCAGACGCAAAAAGTCAATCGTAGATCAAATCGTTTTGTCAATTCAAAAGATAAAAAAATTTTCTTGAGACTGAAAAGGTCGGTGCCGTTTTTTTCAATCTGACAGCTGCTTATGACACTGCTGTTGTATGCAAACTTAGTTTTTACTACAAGCTGCTGTGTTTTATGCTGGATAGCTACATGATTTGAATCATTTTGGTTCTCGTCTGGAAGAGAATTTTTAATTTTTTTAACGGTGACAGTAAACAAAAGAGTCTCCGCGCTTAGAGTAGCGGTGTTTCTCCGGAATCTATTTCTTTTTTCCTTCTTTTTAACATGTTTACGTATAATCTGCTTTCCACAATCTCCGGATTATGAAAAATGTGAGCTTAAAATTTACAAGAATAAACTTTTATTATTCTTTCCATTTCCGATTTATTTTGGGGTAAAACTAGACAGATTGCACAAAACATTTTCTTGGCTTGTCCCGCTGCTGAAACGACTTCTGGGCTCAGGGTTGGTGCTGGTGCTAAAGCACCACATACAGTTGTTTTCTTTGTGTCTTTGTTTCTTTGTTATTCCACAGTGGAGAACTGTAATCTTGTTTGTTGTTGCAACGCACATACTCGCACTAAAAATAGTGTCCTGAATGACGCTTTGCCCGCAGTCAATGGATGTCAAATCTTTCTCCAATGGGTCACTTACCAGTTTTTCCAAACATCTAGCTATCTGAGATTTATCAAATAGGAGCGGCAATTCTTTGGCTAAAGGTGGTACACTAGATTATTGCACTACTATTTTTTCGCGCTTGCGACACACTTTGAAACATTTCAAAAATTTGCTAGGGTGAAGAGCTAAATTTCCAACGCTTTCTTTTACCTGAAATTTCATTTGGCTGTCGTAAAAAGCTTAAAAATTTCAATCTAAACTCTAAAAATAAAGTGATGACGTTTTTTTCACGTGAAGTTACAAATTTGCGCATACTGTGTACAAATTAAACTCGGGAGGCAACTGATCAAAAAAACTTTCAATTTATTTAAAAAGAGTTAGAATGAAGTTTATAGGCTTTTATGTCCACAAAATGAAGCTTCAGCTGAAAGAAAGCGTCCGAAACTTAGTAAAAACCAAAAAAGGTCTTGATTTTACAAAATGAGATGTACAATAATTTTTTATGCTAGTTGGTTGCCACTTTTACAAAACATAACTTTTTTTCTACGTATTTCAAAGAGTATGTTTGTCATTTTTCTGCGGCACACCGGTTGCAGAACACAGCTCTAGATCCTGACTATGGTTTATTTATGGGGTGTCGTGTCCCCGCTAAGACTAAGACTTAAAAACACTTATTTTTGTCAGCTGCGCAAAAACTTCTGAACAATTTTGCCGAGTTATCCAAACTAGACATCCGTGCAGCTAGATGAATCATAACTGAACACGGAGTACAATGAGAGTACATAAAGAATTCATGCTTTTATTACTAGGGCCTTGCCGGTACCCGGCTCGTTCGAAAGAGCGTAAACAGAACAGCTTGGGTTATACTTAAACGACTATGACATAAAACTGCAGTTGCACGTTTCCATTCATGCATGGAGAAATAAGGTCTGGTTTTTTCCTCTATTGCAAATGCGGAGCCATTGCACAAACCCGAGATTGCGTTGTATGGGAGTGTCACATGCATTGGGCATTACACGGAGTACGAGGTCGGAGAGTTTTGCATAAAAAAAAGAAAGGTACCGGTAGTAATTTGGCTCATTTTTGACAGCATCTGGTTCAGGCTATACGTAGCAACTTGATGCAGCAATACATAAAAAAGTCAAGGAGGTTAATTCTGTGTATGTGTTTTACTTGGAGTGGATACCTTTACATACCGTACTACAATAATTTCGGCATAAAATTGCCCTGTTTGACCTAATGTTAAAAAAAACCTTTGTAGCGTGCTAGCTGGTGTTTAACATAAAAAAAAAATTTTCTTTAAAGAACATTTTTGTGCAAGTGACTTCTTTATAATGCTTAAACATTTATATTGGAAAAGTAAGCTGCAAAGTCTAACTTGAGGAAATGCTGTCGCCTATGCTCTAAAACTAAACTCGATTCGCGTCATAAATTGTGAAAGAAATTGAGCGAACCACAGACTCAGTGACAAACAAGCAATTGAAACAACATATTTGCAGCACTACCTTCAACTTTGTACGTTATGGTTTGAACAGTACTTAGAAATATGTTCCATGACATATAACAGCAATTACAAATTTTTTGTTTTTTTCAAGTCCTTTTTCTGTACATGATAATAATTTAGGGCCGTTTATACAATAAGCAAAAATACTTAGCTAAAATACATTTTAAAATAAATAAAAATCAAAGAAACAATGTTTGAGAAGGGTAAAGATTTTTTTTTTGATAGGGGGGTATGAGCAAATACTTATTTTAAGTCTGTAATAGCTTTTGTGACAGAATAGTCTAAATATCAATACATGTATATCGCTTTTTCAAAATGTTTTCATTTTTTTTTTGAAAAACATGTATTTCAATATATTATGTCATTTAAAAAAATGAGAACACTAATTGTACACCAAGTAGCCCTAATTGAAACCGGTCTAAAATATCTTGAAAACTTTGACAATTTAGGCGATAAAGCAAGCTTACCTAGGTTTTTCATTGCTTGTAATTGTTGTGCGCGATGACGTCACTCTTTATGTCCAAATTTTAATTAAGTTTACGACTCTTAGAACAGCAAGTTCTTTACAGTTGCATTTTACGCATGTTAAAAAATGTCTAAACGTAAAAATTGAAATGACCTTACTAAATTTTATATACTTTTTTTGATAAATATTTAAAAACTTTTTTGCCCTAACAAAAGTTAAATAAATGATATTTTTCTGTTTATATCTTATTTATATTTGAGCATTCCCATAAGGTAATGTAAAATCATGATTTAGGCAATCGCCACACGAAATTCATGCAAAATTGTTTCGCCCCCAAAATATTTTGGTCTAAAACGGCTTTGCCCTATAGCAGGGATACTCAGCTGGCGGACCGCGGTCCGAATCCGGACCTTTTGATGGTTGAGCCTGGACCTTTTCAAAATTATATATAAGGAATGAAAATCCAATTTTCATACCAAAATTCAGGAAGCGTTATTTATTAAAAAATTTAATCTTAGTTTAAATCATCAGCTTTTTGCAAATAGTTCTTCATTTCTACTAAATGTTTTTTTAATAATTTGGTTTTACTTTTAACTGTTAGTCGCAATGCGTAAATATCTAATTTCTTGGTTTTGACATTTTTTATTTGCTCCCGACTGATCTCACGGTAACAAAAAAGCTTTCATGTGTAAATAATTAACTTCGTTGTCTTCATCTCTTTGATTCTCATGTATCTCTGTCATTTTTATCTTAAATTTTAACTTTTCTTGAAAAAGGCTAAACATGCTAGAATTACCGGTGCGGTCATTTTGACCGTTTTTGGTTTTTAATCGCTCGTATTTCTGCTTAGATAAGTGTTAGAATATTAAAACTTTCTGACTTTTCCTAAGTCGTTGTCAACTTTTAGCATATAGTAAGAATGGTCAAGTCAATCAACAAGCAAGTGCCGACAGACCTGTTTCGTCCTTATTAGGACTCGTCAGGACACTACAGCTTGTTGTTGACCCCAGCTGAAAAACTTGAAAACTTAAACAGCTGGCACAACTTTCTGTTTGTGGTTTTTACACCTCAAACATCCAGTTGTGGATCTGAACGCTGGGTAGGTAGTACAATGAAAACCCGTATCCGTGTTAGCTAACTCGATGTGGTTAGCATATCGGAACCGCCGCCAGTATGCCCTTGCGGCTTAGCGGTGTCTTTTGCAGTTGCGCTGGTGGAACATTGTTTTCATTTTACTATCTACCCAGCGTTCAGATCCACAACTGGATGTTTGAGGTGTAAAAACCACAAACAGAAAGTTGTGCCAGCTGTTTAAGTTTTCAACTTTTTCAGCTGGGGTCAACAACAAGCTGTAGTGTCCTAACGAGTCCTAATAAGGACGAAACAGGTCTGTCGGCACTTGCTTGTTGATTGACTTGACCATTCTTACTATATGTTTGTAATGGGAACTGCAGGGTTTTGCTTGTCTTAACCCGTATCCGTGTTAGCTAACTCGATGTGGTTAGCATATCGGAACCGCCTCCAGTATGCCCTTGCGGCTTAGCGGTGTCTTTTGCAGTTGCGCTGGTGGAACATTGTTTTCATTTAACTTTTAGCATGTTGATTTTTATTGTATTACAATAAGTAAGCGGGGGTTAGGGAGCGATTTATCTTAAATTACCGCCAACGGTCATTTCGATCGGAAAGCAACTTGTAATTTCTCTACAATTAAAATTGCTTTTACAATAAAACCTTTTGTTGTGTTATTATTTCAAACAATCGTGCAACAATTACAGCAGTATCTGGCAACAGTTAGCTACTAGCTAGTGCATAATGTTGAGTTATTTATTGCAAAATGAGGAGGCCAGAACGAGTTAGTGGTATACAAGCTCTAGCTTGGCTGAACGCGATTGCAAAAGATGATTCGAGGGATAGAAGTAAAGGTGAAAATGTTTGTGAAGACTTAGATCAGAGGTAATTCTAGTGTTAAGGAAGCGGTTTAAAATTGGATGTTTTGATGAATTTACTAATAAAATTATTTACTTTTTAGAACTTTACTGTAGCATAGTTCACTAAAAACTGAACTTGATTTTGCTTAAACTATAACATCTTCCAGGAGATAAAAAGTTGATTATAAAAATCGCTCGTTCATGAAAGAATAGGTAGATTGGTATGCGTTCATTCTTCCAACAGGCAGCTTAAATCCACATTGGCTTGTATGCAGTCAAAAAATTGCTTTGGTTAAAAGTAGTAATTAAAAACCACATTATGAAAAGTAAACATAGCTAATTTGAAAGGATTTATAAGCAAGGAACAGAGGAGCGAAAGCAAAAAATAAATCAGCTTAAATCTCAGCAAGATATGTCAATCATGATTCTTGCCAATATGACGGCAGCCCAAGAAAAAGCAACAGAGTATTCTCTAAGAACAGCTTGGATTTTAGGGAACCACACAAAGCGTCATTCAAGACCATATATATAAACCAAGTACTACGACAACAAATGCGACTCCAATACTCGGCTGTTGAATAACAAAAAATAAGAGAGCTGTATCTGATGTTTTGCAACAAATCAAAACTAAAACAGCATTTAAAGTGAATATTTTGGTGTAAAATCACGTTATTAATGTTTAATAATTTAAATTAATGTGATAAAAATTATAAAAAAGACGTTTGAAGTATTTTATTTAACAAAGCTTAGCTTGCCCAGATCACCGATTATTATCTGTTTTACTGTAAGCCGTCGCACAAATCAAAACTAAAACAGCATTTAAAGTGAAAAATTTGGTTTAAAATCACGTTGTCCATGTTTAGTAAATCAAAATAATGTGATAAAATTTTAAAAAAAGACGTTTGAAGTATTTTATTTAAGAAACCTTAGCTTGCCCGTATGACCGATTATCATCTGTTTTACTGTAAGCCATCGCACAAACCAAAACTAAAAAGCATTTAAAGTGACGTTTTTGGTTTAAAATCACGTTGTCCATGTTTACTAATTTAAAATAATGTGATGAAAATTAAAAAAAAGATGTTTAAAGTATTTAGTTAGCAAAGTTTGAAGTATTTTATTTAGCAAAGTTTAGCTTGCCCAGATCACCGATTATCATCTGTTTTACTGAAAGTCGTCGTACAAATCAAAACTAAAACTGCATTTAAATTGAATATTTTGGTTTAAAATCACGCTGTCGATATTTACTAATTTAAAATAAAGTGATAAAAAATATAAACAAAATGTTTAAAGTGTTTTTATTACAAAGTTTGGCTTGGTTGTATGATCCATTGATATCTTTTTTACTCCAAGCCGTCGCTCAAGTATCACTGTTTAAATATCTCTTTTACTGTAAGCCGTCGTACAAATCAAAACCAAAACTGCATTTAAATTAAATATTTTGGTTTAAAATCACGTTGTCCATGTTTACTAATTTAAAATAAAGCGATAAAAATTATAAAAAAGACGTTTGAAGTATTTTATTTAACAAAGCTTAGCTTGCCCAGATTACAGATTATCATCTGTTTTACTGTAAGCCGTCGTACAAATCAAAACTAAAACTGCATTTAAATTGAATATTTTGGTTTAAAATCACGTTGTCCATGTTTAGTAATTTAAAATAAAGTGATAAAAAATATAAACAAAATGTTTAAAGTGTTTTTATTACAAAGTTTGGCTTGGTTGTATGATCCATTAATATCTTTTTTACTCCAAGCCGTCGCTCAAGTATCACTGTTTAAATATCTCTTTTACTGTAAGCCGTCGTACAAATCAAAACCAAAACTGCATTTAAATTGAATGTTTTGGTCTAAAATCACGTTGTCCATGTTTACTAATTTAAATAAAGTGATAAAAATTATAAAAAAGACGTTTGAAGTATTTTATTTAACAAAGCTTAGCTTGCCCGTATGACCGATTATCATCTGTTTTACTGTAAGCCGTCGCACAAATCAAAACTAAAACTGCATTTAAATTGAATATTTTGGTTTAAAATCACGTTGTCCATGTTTAATAATTTAAAATAAAGTGATAAAAAATATAAACAAAATGTTTAAAGTGTGTTTATTACAAAATTTGACTTGGTTTTATGACCGATTATTATTTAGTTAAAAGAGAAAGAAAAGAGAAAAGTGAGTGAGAGTAGCGAAAACGAGAGAAGAAAAAAGTTTTAAAAATGAAGGTGACGGCCGATAGTAAAAGAGATCCTCACCTTCGACAGAATATTAAAAATAACAATCACGCTGTATGTTATATAATTAATACACATTTAAATGTAAATAAATTATATGTGTATACATGACTGTAATAATTATGCTTTAAAAATTCATACTTATAATGGTTTGTTTTTTACAAGATTTCTGAACAGCTGCTAGAGTTTCAATTAAAATTTTGAAAAGTTTGTAACTTTATAAAATCTTTTCAAGTTTTAAGATTTTTTTGGTAAATCTGAATTCTCCTTATCTGTATACTGAAAAAAACATAAATTATACAAAGCTGTTACCTTTAAAATCAGTAAATTTTAACTTCCCAACAATAATTTCATCATTTTTCTTGAATGAAAGTAAGTATTCAAGCAACTAGATCAGAAGAAAACATTAATCTTCGCAAAGTGATGTCTGTGGTATTGTAATGACACTTTTCTCTGCTTGGCAGTCTTAAGAAATAGCTCTAAAATTCAGTAATACTAAGTTACCATGTCAAAACCTAACAAAATTAAAACTCCATGTCAAAACCATATTTTGGATAAGTACTTGACAGTTGTTTTGATTTTAATGTCTTGCAAAGAAGTCCTCCAAATCACTTGAATGAAGAGTGGACATGACAGTATGATGACAATGTTCACAAAACAACTGCTTTTTTGTTTGCTTTTGAACCTACTCAGAACAAAAACAAAATTTTGAGTGTTTTAAATTATATTTGCATAAGCTCTAAATTTTTTAAAATTCTATATTCGCCTTGCAATCGAAAAACCTACAATAAAATAATTACATTTTCAACTGCAATAAAAAATCTTTCTTTTAATGAAATATATAATACTGTACCAGCAACTCCTTATCTAATAACACTACATTCAACTATACTCTATATTAGGTCTCGTATTGTTTGAGCCTACCGCATGTAATTTTCTACCGCATTTACAATTAAACAGTTAAAAGAAGCAATTCTTAACATAAAATCATATTTTGTATCATGTTTTTTTCTTCCCGCCAACGGCAGGCATCTTTTTATTAGTAATGACGTACCATTACGCGTTTGCGTAAAACTCAAAAAAGAAAAAAATGACTTCTCTCAGTATGCTGCAGTGGCTGGCAGTTTTTGATGTTTTAGCATCTACCTACATTTTTGATGGTTTAGCATTTTGTGTCGGTGGACAATTGTTGAATTTATTTTGTGCCAGTGGTTGGGAGTTGTGTTCCACAGAGGTAGAATTATTTGTGTTGATTGAGTCGAGTTATAGTGTTGATTTCGCTTTGCAGTTTGGCAAAGCATGGAATAGAAGTTTCGTCGGACGTGAATTTTTTGTAATACATTTGTTCTTATTAGAGACAGTGGTCTCTGTTTGTTGTGAAGAAGAGTCTTCAAAGAAAACAATCCGAGCTTTCGTTAAACCAACTGTATAAACCGTCAGGCTCATAGCAAGACTACTTCTTGAGTCGGAATAAAATAAAATTTAGACACAGCTTTGTTTCAGCGCAGGTATTTGGGTTACCTAGCTCAACTGGTCCTTTAGGATTCCCAAACAAAGTTTGTGACAGTCGTTTTTATGTTAAAATTTTTCTAACAATGAAAAATCCGACGTATTTTTTATATACAAGTATACCCGTTTAAAAAAGTTTTGTGAAAAATTTTATAGCTTTTCAATGTGGGTTTTCCAAACAGAAAGCATAGAATAAAAATAAGACGTTTGATACGATTGAATTTCAATAAAACAGAGGTTTCCAACTTGTATAAATTCATGGCGGTTCTAAAATTTGAGATTTACACGAATGACTTTTTCCTCCCAAAAAATTTTCAAGCCAAAGCTTAAAAGAGTGTCCTTACTTATTGCAAACTGTTTAATAAATTTATTTCGAAAGTTAAATAAAAATCTAAAAAAGCTCCATTCTGGAAATTTAAAAAGAACTTTTTATGTAAACGTAAAGACCATTTTTGGCCTTTATTTGCCTTTCGCAATAAATTTTATGTTTGGACTCAAAATGCAATTTTTAAAAAAGTTTGCTATAACTCTTGATCTAATATGATTATCCTATTATATTTTGACGTCTTTGTAGTTTTAAAATGACCCACTAATTCGAAACCTCTGAATAAAATCAACTTAAATTTTTACTTACGCCTGACCTAGGCTGTTTACAAGGGTTCTTCCACGAAAAGCCAGATAAAATCCCGGGCCCTAGTTTTATGTGTACAGAGCTTATTATCTATGTCAGAGCTACTTCAAAATCTTGATTACATCATTTTCCTTTTTCCTGCTTGCGTCAATTCTAATTTGGAAAATCTACGGAAGAGCGCTTCTAGTTGCGATTTCAAAGACAAAGAAGGCTGTAGAGACCCAAAAAGTCATTAACAACTTTATCAACTTTATGTCCCGTAGGAGAAATTGGAGACGTTTACGTACGCTCGCAACGAGCTAATTGATAATTTTGACGCAAAAAGTCAATCGCGGATCAAGTCGTTCTGTTATCATAAAAATCATCGACGATTTTCTCAAGACTAAGAAAAATGCCAGTGCTATTGTCAATCTGACACCTGCATATGACACTGTTATTTCATACAAACTTGATTTTAACTGCAAGTTACTGAGTTTTCTGCTGGACAAGAACATGGTTTAAATGACTATGAAAGTATTTCACAACAAAAGTTTTACTCTAACGGCGACAGTAAGCAAAACAGTCTCGGGTGTCAGAGAAACAGTGTTCCTCCAAAATCAATCACGACTGATTCTTTTTTAACATCTAGAAGTATAATCTGCGTTCCACAATCTTCAGATTAAGAATATTGTGAGCTAAAAGTTTACAATAATCAACATTCATCATTGCGTTTAATTTCGATTTATCTTGAGGTAAAACTAAATAAATCACCCAGGTTTCGTCACCACCGTTTGCATTGCGCAAAAATTTTTCTTTGTGTGTCCGGGCGCTGAAGTAACTTGCGTTTTTAGGCTGGGAGCTGGTGCCAAAACCAGTGGTGGATATTGGGCGAGGAGAATGAGGCAGTTACCTCGGGCCCCTCCTTGAAAATATTGCATATAGTTTTGTTTTTCTGTATATGCTTTTTTAAAGATCACCATTATTTTGGTAGAAAAATAGCAAAATATGAGATTAAATCGAAGTAAAGACCTTCTTTTTTTTTAAAGATCACTATGATTTTGGGAGAAAAATAGAAAAATGAGAGATCAAATTGAAGTGAAAACCTTTTTCTTTAGAGATCACCATGAGTTTGGGAAAAATAAGGGAAATACGAGATCAAAGTCCTTTTTCTTTAGAGAACATTAATTTTTGCGAATCTTTGCTTCGCGGCCCTAATTTTAAATATTCAATTTTGAATATTCTTCGCGGCCCTAATTTTGAATATAAAATCACTGGCCAAAACATCAGAAATAACTCTCCTATTTTTGTCTATTCAATAGCCGAGTACTTGATCTTGTTTGTTTTTGCAGCGCACGTACTTGGTTTATATATACTGTCTTGAATAATGCTTTATGCGTTGTCACTGAATGCCTCTGTCCCTCTCCAACGGACCACTTACCAGTTGTTGTATCTTTGCACGAATACACAGGTTTATTAAAAAAAACAATAATTAAAATTCACAAAAATA
The DNA here is from genome assembly GCA_963680785.1 of Diplosoma virens. Lineage (NCBI taxonomy): Eukaryota > Metazoa > Chordata > Ascidiacea > Aplousobranchia > Didemnidae > Diplosoma > Diplosoma virens. The sequence continues at coordinate 11,781,835 of OY796887.1, read as the reverse complement.
CTTAGCCAAAAAACAACCGTATTGAAAATAGAATGCTTTTAGTTCGTTTGCTGTAGTAGCTTGATAGCTTTGAACTGACTGCTAAACCAAAATAAAGGCGCATATTTAACTAGTAACAACTATGCCTGGAGACGCGCGCGTCCAATAATTGTTTGAGCAGAAGGCGCTGATTTTAAGATTAGAGCGTTTAAGAAAAACACTTACGTCATCTATTGCACAATATCACAACACCTCCCCAAATAAACTACGACAAAAAAATATATATATACATTTTAGCAACAATATTTTTTTGGAAGTCTCTTTGTTCTCGCTGATCGTCGTAGATTGTGTCGCCCGTACTCGTCTCCGGTTGGTAGTCTCGGATTGTTGCGTTGGTTCATCGAAGAAGAACTAGATGCGTGATCAGTCCCGGCTGGAAGTGTTTCTGTAGACAAAACGCTCGTTGGGATTTCACAGGGATCATCATCTTGATCCGAACCGTATCGAGGTCGAAGTTGATCAAGATGTCTTCTCCAAGTTGGTCCTCGAGGAATGACTCGTACATTGACGCTTCGTGTACCATGGACTTTCGTAACTATCGCAGGCACCCATCGTGGGTCACGATCTTTTCTAGGGCCGAAGTACAGTGCGTAACAAGGGTCTCCTAGTGAGTAATGATGTTCGACTTTTGAAACCACTTCCGAGTCTTCAGTATTTGAATGCTTGCTCGCTTGTCTTGACTGTCTTCCCTGCAGGAGATGCGGAATGGATGGAACCAAAGTGTCAATTTTGGTGCGAATTCTTCTTCCATTCAACAATTCGCTTGGTGACAGTTCCGATGCAAAAGGAATTCTTCTATACTGCATTAGAAATTCTTGCAAAGCTTCCTTTGGAGGTAACGAGGATTTTCTCAATGCCTGTTTGAACGATTGTATCAAACGCTCGGCAGCACCGTTTGTTGCTGGATAATAAGGTGCTCCGGTGAGATGTACAATGCCTCGTTGTTTGCACCAAGCTTGGAACTCTTGAGACATGAATGTTGTGGCATTATCGGTCACCAACGTGTGGGGATATCCGAAATGAGCAAATTCTTGTTCAAGTATAGCAGTAGTACTTTTCGAAGACGTTGAGGTTGTTGGATGAATGCAAGGATATTTTGAATAAGCGTCTACAAGGACTAACCAGTTTCTTCGGATGGATTGAAGGTTTATCCGGCTTATTTTGAAATTGGCCACAGGAAGTGCATTTGCGACATAAATCCTCAATGTCAAAGTCAATTCTAGGCCAATAGACAGTTGACCTGGCAAGTTGTTTCATCCGTTGCATGCCGAAATGTCCAAGGTGTAATAATTTAAGAATATGATTACGTAGGGTTGAAGGAATTATTACCCGTAAGCCGTAAAAAACGCAACCATTCTCTGTTGACAACGAATTTTCCAACTTTTTGAAGTCTTTAAGCTCTTCCGAAAATGCATGCGGCCATCCTTCCTTCACAAATCGCATTACTTGGGCAAGAATTGGATCCTTGGCAGTCTCTCTGACCACAAGCAATGGATTGTCAGGATTGATTTGACGACTGATTGTTCGAACTAAACAAACGCTATCGACATCATCTTCCATCTCCTCCCCATCAAAACTTGCGTCATTTGAAAATGGCAAGCGACTAAGAGCATCGGCATTGCCATGGTCCTTGCTTCTACGGTATTCCACCGTGTAGTCATATTGATGGACTAGTAATGCCTATCGTGCAAGTCGATTCGCGGCCATTGCAGGAGTACCTTTATCAGGGGCAAACAAGGTCACTAAAGGTTTGTGATCGGTAACCACAATGAACTTACGACCGTAGAGAAACTGATGAAATTTCTTCAAAGCGTACACTAAGGATAGTGCTTCTTTCTGTATTTGGCTGTAGCGTCTTTGTGTTGCCGATAAGACTTTAGAAATATTGAGAATCGGACGCTCGCTTCCGTCTGCAAAGCGATGAAATAATACCGCTCCAATTCCGCATTCTGAGGCGTCACAAGATAAACCCAACGGAAGAGATGGGTCATAGTGCGCAAGTACAGTCTCTGTGCATAGTAACCGTTTGATCTTTTTGAAAGATGTCGCTTCTACTTCACCCCACTTCCACTGTTGTCCTTTGCGTGTAAGCTTGTACAACGGCTCGGTGATTTCCGAAAAATATGGAGGTAAGAATTTAGAATAAAATTGCACAGATGCTAAAAAAGATTTTAACGTAGAAATGTTCTTGGGTGTAGACATTTCTAGTATGGCATCAACTTTGGACCCTTTTGCAATTCCTCGACTTGATAAAGTGTGACCCAGGTAATCAATTGATACTTGGGCGAAAACACATTTTTCACGGTTGCAGCGAAGACCTTTTTCTTCTAGTCTTTTGAACAAAGCTCGCAGGTTCATCAAATGATCTTTTGCGTTGTCACCACTTACCAAAATATCATCGAAATACACGGCAACTCCTCGCAAATTTTGCGTTAACTGTTCCATGATTTCTTGGAAATACCCTGGTGCGGATTTAATTCCGAAAGGAAGTCTTTTCTGAAGTAAAACTCCTTTGTGAGTGCTGAGAGCCAGCTTCTTCTGACTGTCAGGAGAAAGACAGATTTGATTATATGCATTAGCTAGATCAATCTTACTAAAGCAGTAACCACGTCCTAGCTTGCGCATTAGATCTTCTGGGAGAGGGATTGGTTGACGATGGTCTTCCAGTTGCGAGTTTACAGTCACCGAATAATCTCCACAAACTCGGATGCTTGCTTTTGCTTGACCTGGCAAAGGAGACTTGTAAGCTCCCATACACCTCTCTTAATTCCTGCTTCGTATGCTTCGTTTAAATCTTGTAGGATTGAGAACGGAACAGGTCTTGGCTTCTTGAAAATAGGTTTAGCTTCAGGTTTAAACCGTATGTCTAGTGAAAAATCTTTTAGACAACCCAATGTTGATTCAAATAAAGTAGGAAACTCTCCACATAATTGAATACATGCCGCATCTAAAGAGTTTTCTGGACCACTTGTAGTGACGTGCTCTATCGTTGCAGTAGATTCAGCACAACTTAGGTTTTCTCTGAAGTGATCAGTTAAGTTGGTGAGTTTCAACTTCATCATCGCCAGACGACCTAGTAAATTTAGATTGGGCACCTTAGTGACAATTACAGGAAAGGTCACGTCAGGTGATTTTCCATCAATACTTGCAGTTGATTGGAATTGTCCCACGACGGGTAGCGGGCTACCTTCAGCAACTTGATATCGAATTGTTACAGGTTGTAGAATGGGTTTACCCAGCGTTTGCCACGTCGCTTCACAGCAAAATGTGTCACTGGCTCCGCTATCAATTTCAAACTTAATTCTGCGGTCATTAAGTCTAATCGTTTGATAGATGGGTGAAACAGAACATTGGATTTTGTGCACCAATTTCACCTGTTGTTTCACAAGCTTACTGTTACCTCTTAGTCGAGACATGCATACAGATTGCAGATGACCTGTTTTCTTGCAGAAGCTGCAAATAGCTTTAATGTGGGGACAAGCTTTGCTAAAATGTCCAGAATTTCCACACCTGAAGCAGGCGGTTTTCTTTTCGTGCGTTTTGGAAGTTTTGGACTTTGCTACCTTGGCTGCTTCTTCCACTTCTTGAGCCACTTTGATGGCGTTGCTAAACTTCAGTTCATCGTCCTTGAGCTTGAAGAGTGTCTTCAAAACTGCTTCGTTGTCGACTGAACAGATAAATTTAGTTCGCAAGGCTTCATCTAAAGGATCTTTAATGGATTGAAAATCACACGTAGCTGCATCTTGTCGTATTCTGCTTGCCAGTTCAGGAATAGTTTCGCCAGGTTTGCGTTTCATGTCAGACCAGAACTTGAAACGTTCTCTGACAACAAACCGTTTTGGATCAAACTGCTCTGCCATAAACGTCTGAATATCATTCATCGTTAGCTCATGTATGCTTTTGACAGGTTGTTGCTGAGCCGCTAAGTTGCTAAGCATTTTGTAAACGGAGTTAGATTGGAAAAATTTGTGCTTGCTTGTTGTCGGGAATAGAGTTATCGAATGGTTGAAAACTTGCCATCGGTGTTGGAACATTTTCTCGCGGGTTGTTCAAGCTGCTTTGTAACGTTTTCAGCTGCTCTTGAAGCATTGTCATTTGCTCTTGGTGTTGCTTGTTCTGCTCGCGATGCTCGTCGCGTAAAACTGCCATTTGCTCTTGGTGTTGCTTGTTCTGCTCTTGGTGTTGCTTATTTAAGAACAAAATCAGTTCAGAAATTTCACTCATTTTGACAATTCAAGCTTTAATGCAGATTCAACAAATTTTCTTTTTTCTTTCTTGACGCAGTTGAGTTCCTTGAATCCTCGTCGCCACTTTTGCCTGTTGTATCTTTGCACGAATACACAGGTTTATTAAAAAAACAATAATTAAAATTCACAAAAGTACTTAGCCAAAAAACAACCGTATTGAAAATAGAATGCTTTTAGTTCGTTTGCTGTAGTAGCTTGATAGCTTTGAACTGACTGCTAAACCAAAATAAAGGCGCATATTTAACTAGTAACAACTATGCCTGGAGACGCGCGCGTCCAATAATTGTTTGAGCAGAAGGCGCTGATTAAGATTAGAGCGTTTAAGAAAAACACTACGTCATCTATTGCACAATATCACAACACCAGTTTTTTCAGACATCCAACCATCTGAGCTTTGACAACAAGAAGCGATACTCTTTTTGGCTAGAGATAGTACTCTAGACATGCTCTGCTATTTTTTCAAACCGTAGCACACTTTTAAGGTTTCAAAAATTTGCAGAGCATCTGGACCAGGTGAAGAGCTAAATTTTCACCGCTTTCCGTTACCTAAAGTTTTCTTTGGCTGCCATAGAAAGCCTAAAAATTTTAATCTGAACTCTAAAAATAAAGTGATGGCTTTTTTTCATCTGAAGTTACCAATTTGCGCATATCAAGCACAATCCAACCTGGGAAAAAATTGATCAGAAAAAAGCTATCAATTTATTTTTAAAGAGTTTTTATGTTCACTAAATAAAGTTTCATATAAAAAAAAGCGTTTAAAATTTAGTAAAGACAAAAAAAAGTCATGAAATTTCACGATGAGATGTACTGTACAATAAATTTTTTAAGTTTATTGGTTGCTGCTTCAAAAAAACATAACTTTTTATCTATTCGAAAGATTATGTTTGCCGTTTTTCCATAGCTTACGAGTTACAAAGCATTGCTGTAGATCTTGACTATGGTTTATTCATCGGTTATCAAATGCCTACCAATAAACACGAAGGTCTAAAAACTTGTATGTACTTGCTTTGCAAAGACTTGAACAATCTTGCCGAATTATGTACCCTACTGCCCAGTACATGAATCATACATAGAACACAGAGTACTGTGGTAGTACATTCCGGCTCCATGCTTTTATTACCAGCGCTTTGACTGTACTAGGCTCGTTTGAAATAGCGTTTTCAGAACAGTTTGAGTTATGCTTAAATGCTTGTGGACGGGTTTAGGACAACTGGTCGCAGCCGACTGGCCGCAGTTTAACAAACCAGTCGGCTACGTCTAGCTGGATTGCGCCCAGTCGGTTGCGACCAGTTGGCCCATTCTGCCTGCAAACCAAAGTTGCGTGTTTTCATTTGTGCATGGACAAATAGGGTCTCTTTACTTTCTCTCATTGCAAATGCGACGTCATTGCACAAAACAGAGATAAAGTTGTATAGGAGTGTCATATAAATCAGGCATTATAAGGAGCACAAATTTGGACAGTTTTAGATAAAAAAAACGGTTGTGGCTTGGTGCATCACTAACAGTACTTAATCTAGGCAATACAATAGCAATTCGCAGTAAATAAATAAACCATGGGGACCAGTCCTATTTATTTGCTTTACTTGAAGTGGATACTTTTAAACACTACAACAATTTTGGCATAGAATTGCCCTGTTTTATGTAGAGTTAAAAAAAAGGCTTTTATAGCTTAAAGGCCCGTTTCCACTACGAGCGTGGAAAAGAGCATTCTTTGTCTCTTTTATTGATTTTCGATTGAAGCGAGCGGTTAAAATTGAAGCGAGCGCAAAAAAAAGCAATAAAACAAACAAAGAATGCTTTTTTCCACGCTCGTAGTGGAAACGGGCCTTAACTTTCTCGTAATTTTTTCAATTTCTTCTTTATTATTTTTTGGAAGAACTTTTTGGACAAAACCTTTAATTTGACCTGCATTTGATGTTGTAATGTTTTTCCTCATTTCTTTTACAAACTCTTAAAACCATACTAGTCAGTAATTTTCAATACAAAAAAAAAATAACCAAACTAAAAAGAAAAACAAAATTACAATAATAGTCAACAGTTTCTATGTAAATCCAATTACTGATTATAAAAAGTATCTAATTGCAAAAAGTATTGTTTAACTTTAAATTCTTAATATGTATACTTTAAGCAATTACTGTAGGCTAAAGATGTTGGCAGCATGATCAAATTGGTATAATCTGAAATCGATCCTATTGGCTATCGTGATTGATTTTGGAAATGGCACTTTTCTCTGTGTAGCGGCAATTACGAGTATAGCAAGCAGTTACGGGCATATCACTTTTTAAAAAGGTATAAACCAACTAAAAACTTTCATCTGAACAGCAATATCTCGGCATCTGCAAAGCACGTCGTGGTAATTACTTGACGGTCATTCTATGTTTAATGGTTTCGAAATTGTCCAGCCAATCAAAAAAAATAGTTGATTTACGAGGGGTATATGAAAAGTTTTAAGCATGGTGTATAAGAAGCGTTGATGCATGTCAAACCTATAATTTTTTGAAAGTACAACCTTTTGTAAGTATTTCTGCCAAATTTTGAAATTCTAGCATGCTTATTATTTTTTTTTTCACGATTTTTGAATAAGCTAGGGTAAAGGATTTAGTAAACAGAAACATATCAGGTGCACTGTGTCCAAGGGCAATCTTGAACTTTCTAAAGCTGATAAAGACAATTTCCTAGCTCGATTCATCACTATGGATAAAACCTGGGTTCTCACTACCAACCCGAAAAGAACAAGCAAAGCAGTGGAAGCACACATCAGCTTCGAACCCAAAGAAGGCACGAAATTCTGTTTTCTCCATTTTTCACTGAATCCTTTACCCTAGCTTATTGTTGTGTCTGCTCCTTGCACAATATGTTAGCATTCAGTTTAGTTTATCTTTTGATTGATAGTCGCACAATTCCTCTTGCATATAACTCAACCTGCACACAATTATTTAACCTACATAAATTCTAGCATCAATTATTACGAATTATTATGACCATTATTACGAATTATTAATACGTCTAAAAATTGAACAGCATTCTTATTTTTAGGCATATTAATAATTCGTAATAATGGTCAATTAACTACAAAAGGCTATAAAAAGCCTACGCATACGACTAGATACTTAAATTTTGATTCGTGTCATAATTTCTCTCAAAAACTTGGTTTGGTTAAAACACTATTGTTCCGGGCTACTTCTAAATTAATTACTAATTATAGAGATAAGACCAAAGAAGTTATATCGGTTTGTAATGCTTTACGTAATAATGATTATCTAGATTGGTTATTAAATAAAATTTTTAAAAAAATGAAGCATAAAAAAGTGAATAAAAGCATCACAAAAATAAAAAGAAATATAACTATGTTGTTTTACCATATATTGAGGGACTTACTAATAAAATGTCAAGAGTTTTGAGAAAATTTAATATTGGCGTGTACTTAACCTTATAGAACAATTGGAAATATTTTACCTAAACTAAAAGACTCTGTTATTGCAACATATAAGCGTGGTGCAATTTATAAAATTCCGTGTAAAGATTGTTTTGGTGTATACATTGGTGAAACGGACAGGTGCTTTAACACTCGCTTGTCTGAGCATAAACGTGATGTGAAATCTATTAATTTGGCTAAATTAAAAGAAGATGATTTGAACAAAAAAAACTACATTGGTTAAACATTGTTGTAAATGTGAACATAAGATCGATTTTGTGAATTTCAAAGCATTGAATTTTAATATTGATTATGATAAACAAAACTTTCTAGAATCATTGCATATCAATAGTACAAAAAATTCAATAAATTATAGAGATTTGAATATTTTTCTGAAAATATAAAAATCTTATAATGAATGTGAGTTTTCAACCGATTAATTTTAGTTCTTTTACACAAAGTTGTTAAATTGTTGTTTATAGTTCGCCTCTCACCATTGTGTTCATTAGTTCTGTTTTTTGCTTTTAAATACGTTGTGCATTGTGTGTTGTTTTTACATGAAGAAGTCCGCTCGATGTAACGGACGAAACATTGTGTTACAAATTTTTTTTTTTAAATGTATTGCGCCTTTTGTTATATTTGTTGAAGTTTAACTTGCCTCTGATAGTACCACAACTAATAAATTTAAAACTAAGTAACATGCCCCGTAACTGTGTTTACATAAATTATTTTTGTTTGTTTTGAAACCATAAATACTTTGATTTTCTTTGGCTTGTCCCATTTTGACGCGTTAGCTACTGATACGAGCGTCACGAAAAGCTTCAGACTTCTAAATATTCTGATTTCTAATTTCTAAATATTCTGATTTCTAAATTCTGAACTTTTCTTATAAAGAAACGACAGATTTCTAAATATTCTGAAGTATCTGAGATTTGACGACAAGCCCAACAGGAAGAGGTCTGGTCCTGATGCAGATAAATTCGCACCAATACGTGAAGTATTTGAAACGTTTTTGTTAACGTGTCGAACAAAATACAATTGCAACTTTTCTCTAATTATTGATGAACAACTAATGCCTGTGAAGTCCCGCTGCCCCTTTATCACATTCATGCCAAACAAACCTGATAAGTACGGAATTTAAATTAAAATTTTGGGTATTGGCAGACGTTGAAACAAAGTATGTTGCGAACATTGTACCATATTTAGGTGCTCAAGAACGACAAGAACGAGGAGGAACTCCTTTGGCTGAATCCATACTGGTAAAGCTCACAGAAAAAGTAAAAGGAAAAGGTTACACTATAACCTGTGATAACTTTTTTACGTCATTATCAGCAGCCGAAAAACTTGCACGTAACAAGATCTCGATTGTTGGTACAATAAGAAAAAATTGTCGTGAGTTGTCACCACAGATGACACAACCAATGCCAAGCAATCTCTATCATAGTCACTTTATGTGGCACGATAAAAGCAATGCTTTGTTCGTCAACTATTAAGCAAAACTCAAGAAATCCGTATGTCTATTGTCAACAATGCATTCCGCGCCAGATGTGGATACTGGATCTCCAAAACGAAAGCCATGCGTTATACTGTTCTACAACCAAAATAAGGTTGGGGTCGACTACTTTGACCAAATGACCCGGCTCTATACAACGCGGTCTGCATCCAGACGATGGCCTCTTGCTGTTTGGGAAAATATATTTGATATTGCTGCGATAAATGCGAAAGTATTGTTCGTAAAATCCGATGGAAAACATATCAGCCGACGACAATTTATCTTTCAATTGATAAAAAACTTATGTAATGAACCAGAACCAACAGTTTCATTTTCTGATGCTATTTCTGCTGCATACCCTACTCGCAAACTCGCAAACGAAGGAAGTGCCATGGTAAAAGCTGCAACAATGCAACCACTTGTTTGTGTTTGAGCTGCACAAAACCAACATGTGGAACATGCTCTGTTGGTAATTCAAAAGTAACATTTGCTAAATGCAAGTTTTGCTCTTCTTGATTTTTTCAATCTTTACATTTGCAATTCTCTGGAATAAATGATTTTTATCACGACAAAAAAGTTTACAGTATTATTACTTGCTGTCGTATTACGCAGTGCACTGGAATCGAACTCTTAGGAATTAATTACTATAGATTTTTTGAGCGGTATTGAAAAGTGAAAGCATCTCAGACTTAATTTTAACAAATATGTGCAAATGAGGAAATGAATGTTAAGGTTTTGCAGATTAATATGCTACATGCTCACATCGGTGTCAAAAACGACACCTCCGTAAAAGAAGGTGTATAAAAATTTCCGTAATTCTAGTGTTAACCAAGCTTAAAAGTTAAAATATTTCAACTTCGATCTTTTTCAGCTACGCGCGAAAAATTTTGAGCTTGGGTCATTTTTTACGCTTTCCACTTTTAATTCGAACAGAATTTTTTTCGCATTTTACCCCACGCTTTAGCATTTTCTACATCCGCTTTCAGTCTAAACGAGTGGTTTCCAACCTTTTTTTATTAAAAAATTTTCAAACTTATGGCCACCGGATTTTTTAAATCTGACTATACTGACTCTAACTAATAATTTTGCAAAATTTTTAACAATTTTGTCCAACTTCCAGTGTACTTGCGGATCCCCTGCAGCTTATGAACCCAATTGGGTTCGTGTATCTTTGTTTGGAAACCACTAATCTTACTGATCTTGAGTACCTTCTAATAATTTTGGCATACTGTAACCATTTTTAAACAACGTAGATTACATAACTTATATAGCAATTATAAAATATTGTTTCCAAGTTTTTCTGCCTTTATCTGGGTTTGATCCTTTATTTTTATTTTATCGTGCGCTTTCGCGCTAGAATCTTCCCCGGATCACCTTCATTGTAATCAGCAATAATCATTTGTTTGTAGGAGTTTGTTCCTTTTCTTCATTTTGGAGATTCATTTGTTTCAAATGCTGGTTTACTCCGTTTAAGTGGAACAATAATCTTTGAAACTTTTGTTTAAAAATAACCAAACACGTTGCTGCGCCCATGACCTCCGTGAATTTGTGCGTTGTTTCGCTTTTTTCAAGAACACCAATAAGATCATTGTTGTCTAGTGCCGATTTGAGGATTGCTGCGAGCACAAAAAGGCTTGTCAGGTTGCGCTTTTCAATTTGTACCTATAAAACTGAAATCTAAATATTTTTAATCTATCAAATTTCATTCAATTTCTCTCTGCTTATAAAACACTCTAAGTTAAAAATTAAAAAGCAAAAATAACGCGTGTGATATCGCACGTCAGAGCAGTGAAATTGCACATTAGAGTAGCACCCACTTTTTATCACACTGTATAATAATGCTGTGATGCTTTGTAGTAAAATCTCTGCCCTAGCCTCTACATATATTACCTCTCTTTTAAAAATATTTTTAACGCACGGTTTGATTTCAAATATAAATTTGGTGAAGATTTGAACGAGAAACATTTTGCTTTTGATGCGGAGGTTTAAATGTTTGTGGGTAAGTGCCACGAAATCATCCTTTGTAAGCCGCGTCGTCGTCGTCGTCATCGTTTGAAGGGCATCCACTCCAGGCCAGACACAAACAGAACTGGGGCCGAGGGTTTATCCTTTTACTACCCCAGACTGCTGCACTGCCTGGATCAGATGCTGGCAGTGATGTTATTAAGCCAGCATCGAGTTTCGTCATCCAAAACCGTCAGACCTCGTGCTCCATGTGGTGCCCGATGTATGGGGCACGCTGTTAGTACATGGTCTGCGGTTTGCTCTGAGGCGCCACACTCGCAATTCGGTGAAGGAGCGAGACCCATTTGTGCATGGACGAATGGAATCGCCCAACACCAGTCCGCAGGCGGTTGAGCTTAACCCAAGCTGCTCGGGGTAAGCCCATCCCAACAGGCCTGACACTGGTCCCGGGCACAAAAGTACGGAGCCTGGAAGCATTTTCACAGTACTCCGCGTTCCATTTGTGATTTGTCCATTCAGAGGCGCGGATGCCAAGTCTGGCAAGATTGTCCAAGAGATTCCGCGCACCTGGCACAAACGGGCGTCTGGATCTTAGTCTCACTTGGCCAGTATCTGAGGCGAAAAGCAACAAAAGGTTGAGAATCACCGCAACACATCAAGGGTGCCCAACTCAGGCCCCGCGTAGTCTTCCGTAGCGGCCCGAAAATAAATATAAAAATAGTTTTTGAATTAACTTAATTGTTTTTTAAATGTACAGCACTTCTTTCAAAACCTTAAATTAAGATTTAAGCATGGTTTTGTTTTTTTAACACGATCGAATAGCGCCAAAATTGCGACGCTATAAATTTTGATTCGTTCGTTAGCTTGCCTTTCCTGGTTAAAAGATTGATCTCGATTATAAAAGTAGCAATTTTATTATTATTTGAGTAAAAGTTTTGCGGAACCCAGTCAGATTTATTCACAAAAGAGTTTTTACTTCAATAAAAGGCATTATAATAAAGATAACAGAAGTCAAAAATTTTTTTTTACAAAAATCGTGGAAAGGCCGCTGTGTAATAATTTGTAATAAAAAAGCATCTATGATAAAAGATTAAAACCATCCTATTTGTCCTTGATACAATTGCAGCCCGAGGAAAACAAAGAAGAAAAATTTGCCTCACAATGAGTAAAAAGTCTGGCAGGTCTGCAATGCGTAATCAAATTCTTGGTTAAACTGAAACGCACAAGACTCTTAACTTTTTTTCTTTGTGTTTGTTGTTCGTAAACACTATAGGTTCGTTTCCACTTTGAGCGTGAAATGGAGTATTTTTTGTTTCTTTCATTAACTTGTTTCTGCTTCACGTAGCGCTTAAGCGCCGAGAGGAATTTTTTGCTTCTTAAAAATTTTTTCAACGCTAAAGCGCTAAAGTAAAGCAAACAAATGAATAAAACAACAAAGAATACTTCAATCCCACAAGAGTTTCAATTTCTTATGATTGTGCCCATAAAAATAGAAAAAACTAATGTTGGCGATTAAGTGATAGACCCCGAAATTGGTTTTAATTTTTTATTATATCTTTGATAAATTATAATCTATTCTGTCAGAATTTTCTTAACAAGATCTAAAGCAAACTTTTTAGTATTGTTTTTAATAACAAAAATACTATGTAATGTTTTTTTGTAAGAAGTTTGATTTGGTAAGTTATTACTTTTTGCTTTGAAGACAACTTTGGTTGTTTATTTTAAATTTATTTTTTTCGTACTTCATCTAAATACAATTGGATTTTGTTTTAAACTACTTTATTGCATTCAAAAAACAATGTTTGGTTCAAAACCCGCATTCGTCAACACAGTCCTGTTATTTGTCGTCTACCTTTTAAGAATCAATAAGGAAGTCGGGGCTAGTTTTAGGAAATCATTTATCAAAGCGGAGAACGATCAGAATATTTCACACAATAAACTAATTTTATCATGTTATGTAAAATGCTTTGAGAGAATGTTTAAATTATAAATGGAGGAACTACATTAATCTTCAATGTATGTTCAAGGCGTTCATGTCGTTTAGATTACTCATCCAGTAAATTTATACTAATAAAATTTCAATAAACGATGGCAACTGGCTTAGGGCTGGCGTCGCAGAAGCGTTGATTGACTGTTTTTCTTTTGTTGTGTTTTTTTATTGCATGCAGGACAGTCAGCGCGTATTGTAGTCACGAACGGTTGTTTTTTGTTAGATCAGGGTGGTCCAACTTCTTCGAGCTTGCGGGCCTTAGCCGGCTAGAAATTGCTCCAAATCATAGTGTTCTCTAAAAAAAAAAAAAGAAAAGGTCTTCACTTGGAATCGGTCTCCGATTTTCCTATTTTTGTTCCAAAATCATAGTGTTCTCTAAAAAAAAACTTTCACTAGGAATCGGTCTCAATCCTAAACTCTGTCCCATAAGCTTGTCATGCCTTGTTATAGAAGGTTGTCGCCACTTATGATCGACAAGACTTGAATTGTCTAAAATGGTTCCGCAGGCCGCAAAAATTCTATGTGCGGGCTCATAGTTGGACCACGCTGTGTTAGATCATTATACAGGGCGTTTCAAAAAATTGACATCGTTTGACATGTAAATATTGCAGAAACTACATAGTCGAATCAAATGAAATTCAACAGGTTTAATGTTGACCAAAACAAGATTTAATCCTGTAAATTTGAATAAGAAATTCAAAGGCACATGAATACCACGAAAAGTTTTACAAATGTTCAATATGCGCACCGCCTGTAACGTGACACACGTAAAGTCGGTACTCTGGCTCCTCCTAAAATATGCTGCAGCAGCTCGTTTCAAATGCAGTAAACCGTGTGTCTTTAACTTGAATAGGGATAGTGGTAAGCATTTTTAAGGTCGTACGTTGAAAAGATGGAGCACCGATAACGTTTTAATTAGATCGTCAATTTGCGGCAGTGGGTAAGCGTCCAAAAGCGTGAACAGATTTATAGTTTGCAAATAGCCTATAAAAAACTTTCTCTTTTCTATTCAAGATTCTTAACAACTAAAACTTTTATTCGCCAAGGTGAGTTCCTTAGCGGATGATTTTCAAAGACATACTAACTTTTCAAGTTCTGATGCAATGAAATTTTGATCTTTAACGTTAAAGCGACGAGATCTAGTAGCAATAGGATGCTAGATGTTATTTTCCTGGCAGATTAATTCACAGCCGCCTGAACACAGTCTTTTATAAACAATTTTTTGTACTTATATCTTTAATATTATGCCTTTTGTCCAAATAAAACTCTTATCAGAATAAAGCTGACAGGGTTCTGCAAAACTTTAACTTAAATAACAATTAAATATTAATATCAATCTTTTAAATACGAAACACAAGCCGAAGAACAATTCAAAATTTATAGCGGCACAACTTTAAAAGTTGGTCGCGATGTGCGCCATATAGACTCACGCTGAACTTTCCCGACGGGGAATATGTACATAGTGATGGCTTTACAAAAAGGGGGACCCGGTGCAAGAAAAGTAATGAAGGCCACTATTTAGTGTTCCAAGGAAAAGCAATCTCTAAAAAAAGTTTATTGTTATAGAGGAAGCCACTTTCTAGTGTCTCAAAAAATAAGTCTTTATTTTAGGGGGAGCCACTATTGAGTGTTCCAAAACCATGTGATCTCTAAAAAAAAAATATCGTTTTAGTAGGGGCCACTTTCTAGTGTATCAAAACAAAGTGATTTCTAATAAAAAAAGTCTTTTTTTCAGACATGCCACCTCCTGAAATAGAGCAATATCTTGTGTAGGGTCAACCACTTTTTGATGTATTTTAGGAAGACCCGGTGCGGCCGCTTTGTTTGTACCCTATTAAACCATCACTGTATATAATTATATAGTAGGCGCCTATAAAAAACGTACTTTTGTAAAAAACTATATTTTTGGTCCAAATTGAAAAATTTTATGATATTGTAGCGTGAGTGATTGGCACACAACTAACTTTGACATCTTTTTATTAAGAAGTGGCACAACTTCAAATAAACGGACAAAACAAGATTTTAACTTCGGAACTAGAATCAAAGCTGAATTTTTTCCTCAAATCAGTTGTAAGAATATTCTCGAGTCAAATTTCACAAGTCGCTCATATTAGTCTGTAATCTAATCTAAGACGACAAATTGGTCTAGCACGTATATGTAGTCGTAATGATTTTATGTCTGTATTATTGTGACATCTGCTTTATTTACCAAAAAAACACGTGATCAGGCTACGTCCTGAGAGCTGTGTGTTAAGAAGGTTTACAAAAATGGCCTTGATGCCGCGATCAGCCAACGATTAGCTGGGGGAAACAACAGAAAGGCGGTACATAAGCAAAATATAAAGAAATGCGAAATTATCGCATGACGGTTGTCATGGCAGTAGATAAACGTTGTGCAGCGAGCGGGAGGGCGCTGCAAGTCTCTATAAAGAAAGGTAATCACTTCAGGGGGAACCACCGTCATGGTGATACTATGAAGAAATAAAACAATATTTTGCTTAGGAGCCCGATAGGAGGGGCTTAGTGCGCCCGCTCCCTACCAAAGCCATTACTGCTGATTTTACTGAAATATTAACTGAAATGAATGAAAAAAATTACGAGCTATTTACAGTAGAATTTTCCTTAGTTGCCCCCTCAAGGGAAGCAAAAAAGTGGCAACTTAGGCAAACAACAGGTTAAATACACATACGTCTGCACAAATTTTGGATCACTTTTTTTCTGCAAAGGCTAAACGTTTGAGAAATAAAGAGCACAAACAGAAAGCACTTTTTGGAGTGCTGTACATTAACTTTATACAGTATTTATACAAACAATCAAGATTCAGTCTTAATGAACCCGAGATTTATTCTCTGCCGTAACCTTAATATTTGCTCATTTCTTAGTCACTAACTACCGTAATTTATTTTAAATAAGCTGATGACTTTTGTAACTCTCATGGCTAGGCGGCTTCACATGGCAGTAAAATGGCTTACTAAACGGAAACTAAAACTTATGAAAACAATCTAATGTGATGAAATAACGGGGTTATAAAGGAAGTTGGCGATGCACAGTGGGGTTGTGTTACATCAGTAAGCATCGTAGACAGACAGACGAAACAACTGTAGTGTGGTGGTAGCAGACTAAAAATTTGGAATAAAATCATGATAACAAAGTTTTTATAGGCTTGAAAATTTCGGCAAGTTTTTCTGATCATGGTGAGCAAAAAAGGTGGTGCGTTAGGCAAAATGACAAGTTAGCCGAAGGTGACTTAAACAAATTTTACAGTGCTAAATCGGCCAAAGTAGCAGACAACAACCGACCAAGATACTAGAACAAAAAAGAATTCTTAGATTAATTATTATACTAATTTTAACAATCGGACAAAGCACTTTATGACGTTACAAGTATAATTTTATGACAAAGTACACCCGAACTTGCTTAGCTTTAGAAGATTGTACCAATCGTATATCTTAAATGATCTAGACAAAATCACGTCATGGCTGCCCCAAAAACGTCAATGGCTTAGAATTTGAGTCAGTCAACGTCCAAATAAAAACAATAAAAGTACTCTTTATAATACACTTATGAGAACAAACTAAGTGGGGACTGGGCACCGACGACGCAATTACCACACAACAGTGGAAAGATGACGCCACAATCAAAAGCTTAAAAATCACTGCCAAAGATTGAAAATCAACTATACGTTTATAAAGTTATGATTAGAATTATAAATGAAATGTAACACAAATTTACCACGTAAGTCCTTTGTTTTAATTCATAAACAAAAGTACGCACTTTTTGCGCTATTCATGTTGAAAAAACCAAATTACACTTATATATGAATCTAATTTTTGATTTAAAAACCAATAAAGTTAATTCAACTACATCACTTTTATATTCATTTTGGGACGCTTCAAAAGACTACGCGGGGCCGCGAGTTGGGCAGCCTTGATGCATAGCGGTGATTTTCAACATTTTGTTGCTTTCAGCAGCCAAAAAAAGATGATTTCGCTGCACCAAAAGACGAGCCTTTGAATATCCGCATCAAAGCCAGAATGTTTCTTGCTCCAACCTTCACAGGATCATTGCTTTAAAATCAGAGACATAGACATAGACATTGGCTTATTTTGTTTTCAAACAGCATTAAAAAATAGAAAACGATAAAAAATAGAAAGAAGTACATAGTGTATATAATGAATGATAAAAAATGATATAAAAAATAGAAATAAGTACATAGTGAATAATGAAAAAAATAACAACGGAATAACATCAACGGTATCTATATTTAAATGTGTTTGTTTGACAACACGGAAGCTGCGAATGGACTTTGTCGATCTTTTAGTCAAATAACCACCCTTTAAACTTAAATCAAAAACACAGAAGACAATTACAATCTCATCCCGATGTTAGAATTTGAGGATTAGAAATTTATCGTATTAAATTGCAATAAATGCGACTTTTATTTGATCTTGAAAGAAGTTATTGGAAGTTTTTGAATTGCTTGTGGAATAGAGTTTTATATTTTACACAATGATGCTTAATACTTCTTTGCATTCTTTTAGTACGATATAATGGTTTGTACAAATTATACGGGTTTGCTCAAATTCTTGTTGAAGGGCTGGACACATCAAAAGATTTGTTAAAATAATTGGAGAAAAAGAGTGGAAGTTTACTATTCACATAGTCATGCGCTAGTTTAGCAGTCTAAAATTAATATAAGTCAAGTAATTTAAGCATTTTCAGTTTAGCATAGAATTTAGTTCTACTTTCTGAAAAATGCCCTCCGCCTATCTGTATCACCGCCTTATTTTAAATAAATGCGAGTTTTTGCAAGTAGGTGGGAAACGTAAAACTCCACGCAACCAGACCGTAAAATGGGAATTGAAAAGTGCATTTTCGAGTGGGATAAATATAGAGATAAAATAATTAAAAATAAAAAAATAGAACATACTTTTATTTGTATAAGATATCAACAACCCTGAAGAGCTTATTGGCTACAACATTTTGATGAAATTGAAAGTTTAACTTTGAGTCAATAAATACTCCTAAATATCTAACGAGATTTTTAAAAGTAATTGGTGAGTTGTAAAACATTACAGAAAAATCCATTACCTTTGAATTAATTTTACGTGAAATGATTATGACATGACGTTTTTGCGAATTTATAGATAAATTATTTGAATTGCACTAATTACACAGTAGAGACGCTTCTTTATTTAATTTTTTAGGGTTTGGATGGGAAAACAGAAAACAATTATCATCAGAAAATAACGGTGCAACATTATAATCAGCTTTAGGAAAGTCATTCACGTACAATTAAACAAAGCATGGTCGAGTGTTAATCCTTGCGGTGCCTCATAGCCATTAGTAAAGTGAGTATTACTTAGTAATAAAATTGTTGTCGAAGCAAATAATAATCTTCGTTAACTGGACCGCAAAGTCCATAATGGTCTACTGCCTAAGAAGAGTTTTTATGACAAACGGTTTGAAAGGCTTTTTTAAATCTAGTAATAAAAAAGCTTTAAACTAATTTTTATTAATATTATCATATACAGAAATTACTCTAATGAGAATAGTATTTACTGTGAAGATACCTTTTTGAAATACATTTAGTTAGGGGTTAAGCCAGCTTGGTTAGGAAGCCGGTATTACTACGCTTAAGATTAGTTTTGAATATTTTTGAAAAACAGGTAAGTAAGAAGATGGGTCTAAAATTATTTGGGTTAATAGTGTCACTATTTCAGTAAATTGGTATTATTTTTTAAAATTTTAGAATTATTTGGAAAAATTCCGTTCGTAGAAGCATAATTAATTAAATATTATTAGAAATGGGGCTAATATGAAACGTGAGTTGAAAATAGTTTAAAAATGGAGACAACATAAGCAGAGGCTACAGCAGAATTTTTACTCTAAAACATAACAGTTTCAGCATACGGTATAAAAAGTATTTTTGCTAATACGGACTAGAGCTCGCGGGAACTCAGCAAACTGCAAATAGCACCCGCCACTCCGGCCAAGAACCACTACTGCACAGGCTCGTTTCCACTTGTTTTGTTTTGTTCTGACGTACCAAGATAATCTTTCCCCTACTTTCCACTGTAGGTCATGCTTAGCGTAAATCACTGCAACAGAGGAAAAATAACTAAAAAATTATCTTGCCTAACCTACGTAGCCCAGTGCTACCGTGACAGTACGCCGAATCTGAAATAGACTTGTGCGCCGTTCCAGTAAAAGATTTATCGCCTTATCTGCCTTCTGGAAAAAATTTCTAGTTTTTCATTCCCATATAAACAAGAATATAAAAATGCAAAATTGTTTCACAACTTTTCAAAAACGTTTTTATCAAAATGTGCAATGACCAAACGAGCAAACTCCATTTTTCCGTTTTTGAAATTTTTATTTCTATTTTTGATAAATACTTCGTAAAGTTTGATGTGTCGTAATTTTATTTTATAAAAATTTATCTTAAGTTATCTTTATATTTATCCTTATAACTCGCAGGAAACTGACAAAGGCGTTACTACATAGGGTATGTAATTTTCCCCACCTGCTTCTGGAGATGCCAAGATATTGCTGTCCGCTTGTAATTTAATAGAGATATGATTGTAATTTATAACTACTTGCCAAGACCATTAAGCATAAAAAAGTGCCGCAAAGTGTTTTTCACAAGGATACAACAGAATGACGCGAGTGGGTTTTGAACCAAGGCTATATTGATCATAAGAACGGCGCTTTAATCACTCGACCATGAAAAACACATTAGTACTTAGGTAGGTTACATTCAATTTTTAAAATATAATTAAAAATATTTTTTTAAAAAACTTTATTGAAACGATCAAGTTTTTTTGTTCCACTGTAGTGTTCGTGCAAGCTCATGGCAAGGATCAACAAGCATTAGGCTAAATTGCTGCTTCTGCGAGTTACTTTTAACTTATTATTAATAGTAGCAAACATGTAATTTTAGTTAACACGTTAAGTTTAATTTAAGCAGATTCTAGAAAAAAATAATTAATATCAGATCTTTAAATCATGCGTTTCAAGAATTTAAACTAAAATTAATGTGTTAGAAAAATATTACGATGTCTTGTTTATAAAATTTTTCTTCAGGTTACGAGAGTAAACTGCAGCCGGTTGTAAGCTTATCAATTGATAAGTTGGTATGAATGAGGATATCTAATTACAACTTTCTTCAGGTCATCCTTGAGCTAGGTTTGGCACCTGATACCCTCCCTGTGCTGCGGGCTTCAAGCTATCAAATAATATAATTAAAATAAATCGGGTTCGATTAATCTTGTGCCTAAAATTTTAGTTTTTTTTCTTTTTTCTTTTTCAATTTTTTATTTTATTTTTCTCTAGGTGATGCAACCATGCAAATTTTCGTTTTTAGCAATTGCAATTTAATGAGTTTTTGCATGTTTCAACTTAGTTTTCGTTTTGTTGCATGATTTCTTTTTCCGTAGTGCAGGGTTTCCCAAACTTTTAGTTCATTGGTACCTTTTGGACACTGTAGCAGGTTTGCATGTACCCCCGAAATTTTGTGACGTTTCTCTAAACAAAAAAGGCTTTCAGTTAGAATCATAAGCGTACCAGCCCAAAAAATTTTTGGGGGCAATGAAGTTTTGCCCAAATCTTGTGACATTTGCCCAAATCATGATTTGCTTGTACTTTATGGATAGGTCAAAAAAATTTGTCTGAGATTTTCGGATGGAGAAGAAATTTCGTCTTGAAATTATGGTGATCTCTAAAAAAAAAAAAGAAGGTCTTCACTTGGATTCAGTCACATATTTTTCAATTTCCGTCCCAAAATCAAGGTATTCTCCAAAAAAAAAAAAAAAAAAGGTCTTTACTTAAATTCAGTCACAAATTTTTTAATTTTCGTCCCAAAATAAAGGTGTTCTAAATAAGGATATTCTCTCACATAATAATGTACCCCTTGAGAAGCCTAAATGTACCCCAGTTTGGGAACCCCTGCCGTAGTGTAATTATATTGACCTAAATATTTTGTTCGACAAGTGGAAAAAATAAGAAAACGATTAAAGTAAACTGAACTTAACACTGATTTAAATAAACAATATAAAATATTAAAAATAGATAAAACTGTTTAACATGATGGAGCTTTCGAAATCAAAAGAATTGTGATTTGCAAAAAAGCGGTAGACCTACACTTCACAAACGCACTGTTGTATAAAAACTAATTCAGATTCAAAAAAAGTCTGTCACTAATCTTTTCGGCTCTTAAAGCCGCGACAGTCTTCTTCGCCCCTACAAAGCAAGTGGCAGCTTCCAACATTACCATTTTTACGAGTCAGCGATTGGCCAGCATCTTTTGTACAACTTTTATTCAAATCTTTCTACTCTATCATTTACAAGCAAAAATAATTCGTTCATTGTCTTAAACTCTTCTAGCTATTTTTCTTTTCATTGGTCACTATTTTCCATCAATAAAATGTTTAAAGTTCGGTTTTATTCTTCATCTGACGATTTTTGTTTCAAGTACAAGAAAAGCTTTGGAAATAACTTCATTTTTACATAACATTTTTAAATTCTCTTTTGTGATTATATCAATAATTTACTGTATTTTAAAGTGTTTTTTTGTAAATTTACACTTTCCCAGTCTAAATAGAATTATTATAACCATCAAGCGATCATGAAAGATGTTAATTTTGCTGTACCGTAAAGTTTTAAAGTTTTTTTTATTTGGGATTTTTAGTTTTTTATTTAAAAGGCATCGTGACCCGACAGTTGATCGAAACGGCACTTGATCGAGAGACACTTGATCGAAATTACATTTGATCGAAGGACACTTGATCGAAAGGATATTTGATCAAAACGCAGTTGATCGATATGACATTTGACGAAGCGACACGTGATCGAATAATAAAAAAGAAAATTTACAATTTTGAATCTATCATTTTTTTTGTCAATTTTTTGTCCCAAAAACAAAGTGATCTCTAAAAAAGGTCTTCTCTTTGAATTTGTTTTTGATTTATTAAGCAGTCTCCAATAGTGGTTCCATGGCACAATTCCCTTCTCCCCCTAAATACGATACTGACTAGGGGTAGGGAATTTTTTCGGAATTAAAGGCCACTTTGGCAGCATCCACTTCCCAAGAAGGTTGCAAAGAACAATTTTGCATATTCCTAATAAAAAGTTATATTGCAACTATTGGTGCTCCAGTTGTTGGCGTAATGGTATTGACTCGAACTTTTATTTGGTAGCCCTGGCTTTGATTCCAGACTGAATCATTAAGCGCTATATATTCTTTAATGCAAGCTTAAAAGGGGTGACAAAAATACAACTATTGATTGCATTTATATTTGCTATTCGCAAGAAAGTGAGAATAGATTACAAAGAACAATTGAAAAAGCTTAGTACTCATTGACATGTTTAACCATTTAATGACTTCCTTGATATTGCTTCTGTTGAACCAGCATTAGGATACTTGGTTCTACTGAGGACGTTTTGAGATTCAGGCCGCACTGTGTGACTTGGAAGGCCGCAGGTTTCCCACCCCTGGAATAGAATGTTAAAAAAATGCAAAAAAATATGGCAGCAATAAGCATCTAACAAAACATAACCATGACAAGAGACATATTTGTTGGCTCCCTAAAAATGCTTTGGCCAGGAAGTTTGTTGAGAAACCCTGACCTTGACATTGGCAAAAAATTACAAAAAAAGAAAAACAAACTGTCTTCTTACTGATGGCCTCTGCTTTTTTTGCATCTAATATACAGTAACAAAAAGATGTTTAATTGCAGAAACATACAAGAGTAAATCTTTTTTTTTCATCAAATGTCATTTCGATCAAATGCCGTTTCAATCAAGTGTTGTTTGATCAACTGTCGTAGTACCGGAAGACATGGCTGCTTACTAAAACTGCGAAGAATAAAATTTGAAAAGTGTCTTTCTCAAGGCATACTAAATTATGCGAGTAGGTTTGAAACCGCAACTGCATTGATCGCGTGCATTATCACTTTGGCGCTTCTATCTATTAGGTCAGGCTGTCCACTACTCAATATAAACGGGATGTCCAATATTTGTCATGGTTTAGATTGCTGGGTCACAGTGTTATAAACAGTTTATAAAGTACTATTGTAATTTATTTGTTGCTAATATGTTATGATAAAAAATTTGGTTTTAAGAAAAATTACTCTACTTCAGTTGCAATTTTAGTGATGATGAATAAAGTTAATCGATCATTTGCATCCAAGCAATCTACCCTTGGTATATTTTTTAACTTGTCAAAAAGTCTTTGACACTATAGTATAGACCATAACATTTTACTATCTAAGCTTGAAAATATTGGTGTTAGAGGAATCTCCTTAAAATGGTTTACTAGTTATCTGGCTGGAAGGACTCAACAAGTTGTATGTAATGGAGTTCTTTCTTCAAACATTAACCAAATAACTTGTGGAGTACCTCAAGGTTCTATTTGGGGTCCTTTGCTTTTCTTACTCTAGAATACATTAATAATTTTGGGCTTTTCCTTTTAGATAGTGAACATATTATGTATGCTGATGACATAAGTGTATTTATTAAAGATAAAAACATTCACAAACTTTTTAACAAGGGCAATAACGAGCTTAGTCGCAAATGGTTGATCGCCAATAAATTGTGGGTAAATACATCAAAAACAAAATGCATGTTATTTCGCTCAAAACATTCAAATACACAACATACAAACCTGAATTTAGTCTCAAGAAACAATAAAATTGAACATGTGGGCTCTTTAAAATTTATTGGTATTTACATATTTTTCTTAATGTCCACATATGAAATATTTATTGTCTAAACTTGGCTATTGTCTTAGAGCAACAAAAAGGATTAGGCCTTTTTTAAACCAAAAATTTTTTCTTACTTTGAATCAGTCTTTTTTTACAGTCATCTTCAATACTGTATAACAAATTGGTGCTACAGCAATAAAATTTTACTCAACAAGTTACAACAATTATGTAACAAGTTTATTAGAATGACCTTCGTATAAAAGGAAATTTCAACTTTATGACATTATTTTAAAATTCGAGATATTAAGCATAAATTAAATGCTATTTAAAGATGTAAATGTGTAGATGTTCAAACAAAGTATTGGTAAAAATCCAAGTGTATTTTTATATGTATTTACTAAAGCAACGTTTAATTACACTCAAAATAAATCTAAATATATACCTAAATAGTATTTTAACTCTTTGTGTCAACTGTCGGTTTCTTATCGTGGTCGTGGTTCTGCATTTCGAAATAAAGTTCCGATACTATTTTCAACAATAATTTAAAAATTAAATGATAAATAGTGATTAATTAGTTTTAATAAAAAGATACTTTTGGTTTTTATTTTTGTCTTTTGTTTTGTTATGTATTCTAAATGAAAGCAAACCACAAGTTGTCAACTATCGGTCAAGTAATGATTGTAGATGACACTCCAATCCCAAAACTTAACAGCGATTTAAATTTGTAGTTTAAAATTGTTTGTTTTTTTTGCCGGCCATATATATTTGAAATGTTCCTTTTGACCTGCGGCAGGATTTCTTTTGGTGGGTTTCTTTGCCTGCCTGACGCCTTTTGGGTCTTGACCCTTTTGGTCACATAGTTTGTTATTTCTCTCACCCATGATTTTACAACATTCTCTTCACATGGCTCGGATATCTATGTTTGATAGCAACTAATACTGAATTGAATTAAAATTGTTTCTAGTTTGTATTTTTTCTCTTTTGTTTCTTTTGGTGACGCAGCCATGCTCTGTAGTATGTTTTACTTCTTTCCGTGCTTTCTTTTTGCCTGTTTTAACTTCTGACGTTTTGCTTCGTCTTCCATTTCTTAACTCTCGACTACTTTTTTCTGTGTAAAATTTACTATGTGGGTTGTCAAGAATCAAATTAAACAGGATGAATAATTTAATGAATGTTATTTATGTATAAGTGTATATCACTGATTACTTTTCTTCAAGGGGGAGCTGACCCCATCCTCCCTTGTGCGTATTCCTTTGTATATTAGAAACTAATACGAAAGTAACACTACATAACAAAATTTTTGTTTGGCTGCTTTTTTTAGCGCCCCTTTATGTATTTTTGGGTGCTGAATTCAAAAATGCAGGTGTTTTTTCGTAACATTATTACTTTTTGAAATATTCAAACTTTTTTTTTGATCCAACGTAGCTGTAGTTAGCGAATTGTGTTCGATTCTTGCAGTAGATTATATTTGCCTATCAGGGTTCTGCTCAGTTTATTAAATGCAAAAATTAGCTTTAAAACGTTTATAAAAAAGAAGGTTCAAATAAACACAGATTTTTTCAAATAGTAAGAATCACTCAAAAATGCACTGTTGAGCGAGCTTTTTTTTTATGACCACTCTTATCTTGCCTTACCAAAGACCAAATGTAGTCTCCCATCATTGCACGGTCCCAGCGGCCTTTATATCGTTTTTCCATAGGCTTAATAACCTGGTGAAATCTCTCACATGCTCCTCACTAAAGTTACAAAGATTTTCTTCAAAAAAGTCCAGATGGGAGCATAAGAAGTGCAGTTTTACAGACATGTGACAACTCATATTTTGATAACTTTTGATAAGTTTTTTCACTAACTCTTTGTAATTTTGGTTCCTTTTATTTTCCAAAAATTCATTAACCACACCTCGAAATGCTTGCCACGCTTCCTTTTCTGTTTCATTCATTTTTGTTTCCAAACTTTCATACTTTAACATTGTGCTTATCTGGAGACCAACGAATATCCTCCTTTTATTTTAACACTTGATAGTCTGGGAAACATTGTACGGATTTCTTGAAAAACTTCTTCAAAATCCAAAGTTTTAACAAACTGTTTTACTAGACCTAATTTGATATGAAGAGGTGGCAATAAAATCTTTTCCCGTCTTACAAGAGGCTCCCTGATGACATTGTACATTCCTGGTGTTAGTTTTTCCCGTGTCGGCCAATGCATTTTCTCATTGTGCTCACCGTCAGCTCTACTATTCCACAAGCACAAAAAGCAAGATTATTTTGTGTATCCACTCTTTAGACACAGCAAAACTCCTAGCATTTTAAATTCTCCGCAATCATACCACTTAAACCGAGCATGATTGATTTTAATGAGTAGTTGCTTGACATTTTCATACTCCTTTTTCATCTACAATGAATAAGC
This sequence comes from Diplosoma virens, assembly GCA_963680785.1. NCBI lineage: Eukaryota > Metazoa > Chordata > Ascidiacea > Aplousobranchia > Didemnidae > Diplosoma > Diplosoma virens. The sequence goes on along the minus strand of OY796887.1, from coordinate 11,755,578 downwards.
AAGTGGAACTGACGGATATATATTGCCATTGTGAAGTAACACTATTTTAAGACTTTTGGTAGAATTTTCAATGAAAAGCTGTCACTGAGTAGGATCATGATCTATTCCAACAGCGATAAACAAGCCTTCCACATATTTGCAGTAGCAAAGGTCTTCACTAGCATTAAAATAGACAGAAAACTCCAAGTGCCTATTTCTGTAGGCAGTACTCTTACAGTCATTGACAAGCAGATTCCACTCGTTCAGTCTGGATGTTTATAACTCTGCTCCAGATTTTGTAAGACCCAGATCCCGTATTAAATCATCCAATTCTTTTTTAGTTGGAAAATAAGGTTCTGAACTTGTTGATGGTGCATATTCCGCATCAGCGTCTGCATTTTTGGTATCAGTGTCAGTTGTTGTTGATGAATCTTCACTAAAGTACATTTCTACCTGAAGTGATAACTAAAAAGTAGGCTACATGACATACAGTATAAGAAATTGGATCCAATCTCAGAACAAATATATTAGTGTTAGTGATCCACAAAAAAACTCACATTTGATGGTGGGTTTGGAACCGGTAAGGTTCTATTGTGAAAAACAGGTGCAATCGATGAGGGTACCCTATATTTGGATATGTCATAGCTCTTCTTCCGCTGACCTTGCGATACTTCAAAATGTTTATCATGCAAAAATAGCAATCATCATTATGATTTTTGGGTTCTCTCCAAACTCTGGGAACTGCAAATGACATAACTTTTTCAAAACCCCTCAATCATCCTTCAAGATTAGATCTACAGCTGCCACAGATTACATATGATGCCCAGGACTTATCCTGATCACCAATGTCCATCCCAAAATATAGTTTATAAGCTGTCCAGTACTTTGTCGCTTTCACATTTTTGTATGTAGTGTGTTTACCGCTGATGTAGAATCCACAGACATAACAAAAACAATTTGGTGAATTTTTGCACCCTCTACTAGACATTTTGATTTTCACTATTTAAAAGATGAATTCAATCTAAGATTAACACAAGACTTAACTCTACAAAATATAATCATAGGGGGTACTAAGTAGGCTGTTGGCATTTAAGTTTGGCTGTTAGGTTCTGACTACAACGCAATACTTCTCTCTGCATACACTGAACAATGTAAACATGACTTTCTAATCGAATATCCTGAATTTAACAGGCAGAGACAAACAAAAACTGAGGACTGACAGGTAATAAACGTACTTTTAACAATGAGATTTCACTCTTCCATATGCCCATTCACTCCCTCAGTTAAATAAAAACGCCGATTTACAACAAGATAATGCTGAAAAGAGATCATAAGAAGATCACAGCAATCATAACCGAATCATACATATACAATTAACGGAAAATCACAAAGAAACGAAAATTTTCGTATCTTGAAAACGATCGATGATAGAAAAAAACTGATAGCATTTTTGGAATCAGCCCTTGAAAATCATACAGACACATCTAAAAAATTTAGCCAAACAAACTTTTTGTAAAATTTTGTTACGTAGTGTAATTACAGTAGTTGTAAAGTATAAAAAAATAAATTAGCACCGCCGTTAAAACGAAAATAATAGTGTTTGCGAGAAAGGATAGTTAAATAAAGCCATATTTTTGAAAATTGAGAAGTTGAACTTTTAACCCTACAGAGAAAAAAATTCTGGAGGCAATTTCTCTTGTTTAGCAAAATTTGATTTTGCAAAAAAATTGACTTCATATTTGTACTTATAATAAGTATATTGGAATGATACAACTTGAGGTATTTTCTAAATTTTATCGCTATTTATTGTTTATCTCGGACAGGTTTTATCCATGGTTGTAACTCCATCTAAGTTGTTTCTTTTAAGCCTATTGTAGGCATTAACTTTATTTAGTATTTTATTATTGGTCTAATTCTACCTCTTTTTCCAATTATTTTGCCGTTCAAACTGATCTAAATTTTACTTTTTAACTGGATGGTTTATTAGTATTTTAATTTTAATTTAAGAAAGTAAAAATTGACAAAAAATGAGTGTGACTTATGATAGATAATACATTTGTAATTCATATTATAATTTCAACTATTTTCGGAATACCGTTTTTATTTTTTGGTTGTTTTTTTTTTCAATTCTTTCACAAAAAGCATAAAATGTAATCCACATGAAATTATTATTTTATGCAGCTTTCACATCAATTTTTATACCGGTAGATAATGAACTGATCATAAATCTTTGAATGGAAAAAATAGCAATTAATCATTTGCTAAAAAAAGGCAGAAGTTATCAACAAAATATGACTAATAGTTTTTTGAATTAGGCAGCCGTTTTTTAGAAGAATTCAAGTGATTGAAAATCAGGGGAAAGCCATGTCAATAACCAAATCAATCCAAAACAAAAGAAAAATCTGAGTGAGCAATAAATTTTACAAAAGTTTGTGTGGATAAAAAAGCAAACAATTAATTTGAATATTTTTGTTTCATTTTAATTAGTTTTAATGAACTCAGTGGGAATAATAAACGAGAAAAGGTGTATTCAGAAAGCTTTTCAATAATTTTTTCCCGAGGTCCCCTTGAAATCATCTTGCCGCAAGCACTCAGAAAAAAAACATTAAACGTCGTCGACAATTATTTTGTTACCAATAAAATACGTTTCCAATAATTTGCCTATGAGCAATGTTTTTAGATAATTTCGGTTTTCAAAAATCCTTACAAAAAGTTCAATACAAAGTTGTAATCTGAAATTTGATGAAAAACTTAAAGTTTAAATTTGATCATTTTTTTTTAATTTGGACCAGATGAAACCATTTTTACTTACTTTTCAATATGCAGTTGGAAGTAGAGTTTTTTTTGTGTTGGGCTGGGGTGCTTTAATTAACTTAAAGGCTTACTAACCGATGTAGCTTAGTCAAAAACTAGTTTTGGAAAAAGAAAAAATTTTTTTTCTTGATTTGGTATTCTCTTTGATTTACTGTCGCACTTCATTCCTAATCTTAATCTTATAACACTGTAGTTGATTTTCAATGTTTTACAGCTATTTTTGAGCTTTTGATTATGACGTAATATTATTCATTGTTACAAGTGATTGCGTAATTGGAAAAGCCTCACTTAATTTATTTTTTCTGCAAGTTGTTCTTAACAGTGTTTTATAAAAATTGGTTTTAACTTTTATTTGAAAGCGCATTGATTGTAGTATTAAGTCATTGTGACAGTTTGCTACAACTCTACATAATTTTTCCTTAGAACATTTAAGAAACGATTGACTAGAATAGTTTACAACTACTAACAGCTGATCCAACATTTCGAATTATTTAATTTGTTACTATCGTATCTTCTGGTTATACTGGATGTCATAGATTGCTTTGGGCGATTGCTAAACGTAATATAACAATTAATTTAAGAAATCTGGTCCAATCTAATAACTTTCATTTTTATCTCGTAATGTTGCATGATTTATATAAATAACGTAATAAATTTTTTTATTTTATTGAAATAAGTGTTTAGAAATCGCATTGTGTTACTGTTCCCAGTGTGAAATTGTTTAAGTTGTTAAAGGTTTAGTGTTGATGCCTAGGAATTAATTCTATAGTGAGATAAAATTGTTTTAGCTGTGTGGAGGATAAACTATTAAATTTAATATTAGCCATCGGAGAGTTAATTTATTCTTATAGTTAGGCAGTACGACGTTGTTGAGTGATTATTTATTTGCAGTTGTTGGCACTCTAAATTGTTTCGAAGTTTGAAACTTAAAAGTTAAGTTTGACAAGAATTATTGATCAAGTTCTTTCGGTTTTTGTGAATATATTCTTTATAGTTAGAAACCGTGGTTTCTTTTTATCTGTAGAGAGAAGTCCAATTGTACTTAGACAGAACTAACTGAGTCTCGCGGCAACCTATTTCTAAAGCCGACGTAGCTAAAAATGAACGCAGCAGTACTTCAGCGTTGGTATTTGGATTGCCTAGTTTGACTGCTCCTTTTGGGTTTCCGAGTAAAGTTACGACACTTATAAGGGAAAAATGTAATCTAAAAAAATAAAACCTCTTAAGTACTTTTAAAAATTACATATTTGCGTTTAGATCATTTAAAATTCATTAAATGTCAAGCACCTCATGTGTAACCACCCCTAAAGCACAGTCATTCGAAGCTGGGATCCAGGGGAGCGATTGTTCACGCAAAAATTTAGAAAGAATTAGATTTTTTCAAGGATTGAGGATGGATTTTTTGGGGCAGGAGGAAGTTACATTATGCCAATTTTTCTGGAAAATTTATTCTATTCCATTTTGAAAGAAAAATTAAGATTAGTGTCCTATAACAACTAAAATGTAATGTGAAGACCTTTTATATTTTTAAAATTGTTTCCGCAAAATCAATCTCCTTGTATTTAAAAATTTTAACTTTGTTCTATTACAGCGAAAAAAACAAATGAAGACCAAAAAAAAGTCTTCATATTAAATTTTAGTAGTATTTGAGCATTCCCTTAAAATAATTTAAAATCATGATTTGGGCAATCGTCGCACGAAATTCGGAAAAAAATTGTTTTGCCCCCAAAATATTTTGGCCTGGTACGGCTTTGCCCTATAGTATCATGCATGTGACTTCAAGCTATATATTATAGCTTGAAGTCACATAATGGTCTGTGACTAAACATACGGCCCAACATGTTACCCTTTGATTAAAAATCAAGAGGTTTACGTTATAAATCGCCAGAGCAAGTTTGCGGAAATTTAAACTATTTAGTTGGCTTAAAAAAGTAAGCTATGGCTTTTAGTTTGTATATTTTCATGTCAAAAGTATTTAAACTACTGTAAAGAGTTTAGAATATTTGAAAAAAATTTTTGGGTCGGATTTTATCAGAAAAGTGCTTGATGACATCAAGTCATAGGGTTAAATTTAAAATTATATTTAACTGTTAAAATTAAAATCAAAATTATTAAATTCATAAACAAGAAAGCAACTTAAGAACGTTTAAAATTAAAATTAGAAAATTTAAAGACAAGAACTTAAGAGTTTGTATATTTACCTTTGAAGAGATTATGTGTTTCAAAAATTTTTACAAATTAACTAATAAAAAGCATTTGTATTATTGAATTTTGACTCTTTCAATTAGTCTAACAAAAGACCTGACAAGTTGTTTAAATTATTATAAACTAATATTTTTTGGTGTTTAGGTATGTTTTGATTGGGCTGGAACTGTTCTATTAACATTTAAATTAAAATACGTAAAATATATGTTTGCACGTTATCAAATTCATTTAATTATGACTTTATAAAAATGTACTATTCTTTTATAATTTTGAATGATACAGTAATTTAGTTATGATTTTATCTTTACAGCTTTACGACAGACTTTTATACAAACAGGGGCGCCGGAGATGTTTTTGCCGGTAGAGAGAGCAAAATTTAAAAAAAGGACAGTTTCAACAAAAACAAATTTTGGCAATTATGCTCAGCGGCGCCGCAACGTCAATTTGTCGGGGGAGTCAAAAGTTAAAAAAGCACGTTTTAGAAAATTACCACTTCGTAATCGTTATCGTTTTCAGCGGAAAAATCTAGTAATCTCTAAAAAAAGTCAAAATTTGTGACCGAAATTTCTATTTTGGTTCTAAATTTAGGGTGGGGACAAGAACCAGAATAAAAACATTTACCTTCAATAAATCTAAATATTTTCATTGAGTTTCTCAGACTTAAGGGGCAAATAACCGGTACTCAACCTTTTTTAAAAGAGCATATTTGATGGCAAATTTTCTCTATGCCCCACACTTACAGCGGCCTTTGGGGACAGAAAAAAATTGCTCCCTACCCCCCGCTTCCGGGCCTCTGTGTATAAACTAGCTAAATTAAATTTAGGTTGGCGTACTTGACTTTATAAAAAAGTTTAGCTATTGGTTAAATTTAACTTTTGAATTAACCCATTGTTTAAGTAAATTTTTTTATGGTTAACTTTTAAGCGGTTTGTTTTCTAAGTAAATTTTTTACTGTAAACCTATAATTCCCATTTCATTTAGATAAAAAAAATTAAATCATGTGTTTAAAACAGCTAGCTTTATTCTTTTTAGTATTTATTGATACTTAATATGCTATACGATTGCTTAAATTTATCTTTTTTTTAGCTACTTATGTAGCACTAATTGGTTTTTAAAAACGACAAAAGCTGAAATAAACTTTATCTCAAAGCATAAATTGTTGTAACTTTAAATCAGATATTCTTAAACTGGGGGAAACTCCCCCCCCTGTGGGGCATGAAAGGCTAATGTTGATCTGTCCAATGCTGTTAGATTTTTTAACATGATTACAATAAATAGCCGTACGAGCCGAAGGAAGACAATAAATTGATAAAAATGTTTTTAGTCTTCACTTTAATTGTGAATAAAAATGGAGAATATGATTATAAAGTTTAGATTTTGTGGTATCATTAAGGGGGTATACCTCAAAAAAGTTTAAGAAGCCCTACTTTAAATAGTGTCGCGATTGTATTGTAAATTTTATGTCGTAATTTTTATTCAAATGCCTGCAATTTCCCACCTTTTTGCTACTTAACAAATAGCCAATACTTTACTGTCACATTTCATTCACAACTTTATCTTAATTTCATACAGTATATCTGTAGTTAATTTTCAACTTTTTTAGTAGTTTTAAATTTTAGTATGATGTAACCTATTTATATCAAGTAATGATTGCGCAGTCGGTAAAACTCTCATTTCATTTCATTTATTTAACTTATTTGCAAGCTGTTTCATCATTGTTTTAATTGTTCGTTTTTTCAATTGCAATCATAGGCACGTGCCAATCAGATTAAAAGTTCGTGACCTGTAGCGCCTAGGGCTTTCTCGATTGTTCTGGCATCGAGTTCTACCGTTAAATAGTAGTATCTGGACTGAAAACTGACTTAGCGCACAGACCAACAGTTTGCCGAAGCTAATGTTAGCGAAGTCGTTTTGTAATTTTTCACAACTCGTAATTGGACAAGCAAATAGTAGGAAGTTTACTATGTTTTTATTTTTGTGGAATAATTACAATGCTAGGTGTCATGATGGCCATTCTTGGAAAGGAAAATCATATAGTAAATGTTAATATTTTGAATACGCTCAGATGTTTTGCAGCTTTTTAAGTCAAAAACATCAATTGCTTTTTTAGACTTTAAATCAAACCTTACGTGTAGTTTTAATCTAGTTTTAAAGTTTTAAAGAAACAATGTGTTAATTTTAAAAATACATTTAATCACATAAACATAAAATTAAGGTTCAACAAAAAGCAAGCCGTAATTAATTTCTCTCACCCACAAATAATAATCAAAATTATACCAGTATTTATATAGAAGTCCACGGTTCTGGTATCGCAAATCAGACTTCTATTAATAATTACGTAATCCGGTTGCGTCACTATTCTCTGATTGCCGGTGTGGTGCATGAGTGTCAAACATAACGAGCTTTTTTTGGCATGTAAATGTTGGGTTTTATTGATTGTAAATAACTTTGCAAAAGTATTGATTCCGAATTTAAAATAAGTGGAGTGAAGTTTGGTTAAGGTGCCCGTCAGAGAATACTTGTTTTACCGTGGAAGTTATAAGTATTTAAGTCTTGCGTAAAGCCACCAATAATGTCCATAACTACTTTTTAAATGGTTTTTAAATTTGATACTGGTATTTAATACGATACCACTCTAAGTATTTTTGGTTTTCCATACTACGGAAACCATTGTTCAGAATTTGTTTTGATTTAGATTGTGAGAGGTATTGCTACCGTTGGGTTAAGAGTGGTTCCTAAAATTTGGAATTGTTTTGTTGTAAAAGGAATCTAGTTGTTGATTTCCTTCTTAGAAACATGATATAGTTTTCATAATGAAAAATAAATTTTTTAAAAATAATACGAAAACTGTTTTTATAATCGATTCAAAGAACTTTTTGTTAGAATATGTAGATACAAAAAGATACAGTAGATGTATTTGTTTTTTATTTCAATTGTTTGAAGATGACTCATAAGAAAGCCGAAACCGCTTACGTTCATATTATTTTATATTTTGCTTTAAATCACATCTCTGCTTATGAATTTTTCAGTGCACTTGTGCTATGTTTAAAGAAAATGTTTATATTTTTTTCTTTTAGATTACGTTTAATTTACTCAATTTCTACCAATATTATATTGTTAATTTACTGTTTACACAACCGCATGGCGCTAGTTTTCAACAGCCAGGACAGTTACTTATAAAAATTCATTTGGTGAAGTCCAATTAATAATCAAACTAATCAGGAAAAGAAAAAAAACAAGATTAAAAGAAAAATTAAAGACATATCTAGTTGAGATTGGACTGTAAATAAAGATTACAAAAAACTTTACAAGTTTCAAACTGTAAAATATATTTATATTTGAGATGAGTATAAACAAGGCAAAAAGAAATTGCAGAAGGCCTTTATACAACTTTAAACAATAATATAATTGCAATTAAATTTACAATATATATACTTGCTTACATTACAGAATATTTGTTAAATTTGCAATCTCAAAACAAACACAAGCAATAAAAAAGAAATAAAAATGCCAAAACCCTTTTCATGGAGTTAAGGATACCTCTTAGTACAAAACATAAAAAATAATTAACAACAATAACTGAGGGTTAAATAATATCAAATTAAGTTTTTGTGATTTGTCCGACTTTAACTCTAAACCAATCTAAATTTTGTTGGCAGAATATCTCAGTGTGATAATTATCTGACTTACAACCAGAAGGACGTTAGCTAGCTCTGTGTTTAGTGTATATGAGTGAAATCTGTTGTGCCCTTACGAAAGGCATTTTATAACAATTCTTCAATGGAGTCGCGCAAGCCGGACACTTTTAACCACGCTGCTGATAACTACGTCGTATGATTAAAACACAATGCAATAACTACTACAAGAAAAGAATTCTAACAAGCAAACAAACATATTTACAATTTTTTTTAATTAGTGGAATTTTTCTGCTGCAAGTTTGTTAATATCTTGGGACTTATTTATGCAAAACAATAAGTCATTATCAAAAAAAAAAAAAAACTTCCATCGGTATGAAATTATTGTGCAGGTTGTCATAACTAATCGAATTAGTCAAACGACATCTTTTTAAGTTTATGCTTTTGTTCGTTTGCTATAAGTCTCAGTTGCTAATAATAAATGATATTATCAAAACATAAAGTTTTTTTTGTCAATGTAGAAAAAAAACATGCAGCAGTTTAACTTTAGCAACTTTAAAGCTTAAACAATGCTAATGCTTCACCAATTTCGAATTGCACGTTTGAATAGACTTACTGTCCAATAAAAAAAAATGATAAAAAAAGTATAATATAATTAGTTGATATGATGAAAGTAAACCAACGGCATTTATGAATTTGTATTTACTACACAAAACATATCAACAAAACGCATTTACATTTTTTACGTGTTTTTAATGCTGAAGTCCAATGACTCTTAAATTAATTTTAGAGCACAGCTAAAGAGGAACCAAGGTTCTATAATTTATTAAAATGTTACAGCATGTTGTTTTCTATTTATTTAAAAAATAAATTTTTTTCCTCAGTGTAGATTTATATTCACAAATTTGGACATTTTCATCATTTTCGTTGATCTAAAAAGTTTATGCAGTATATAAATGAGTTTATAAAAAAATATATATATAAATATACTGCAAATTTTTTAATAAAATTAGATTAATTTTTAAAAGACATGAGGCAAATAAGAACATTCTGGAACATTCTTCGAAGATTTGATAAGCACTTAGCAATTTTGTATTCTACTAAAGAAAGCAATGAGTATGTACTGTAAATATAAGTTGCAAAATATTAAACGATTTATATCTCAATATCGGGTTCTAATCTTGGGATTTGGAGCGGCTGATCAATAAAAAATGCAAGCTTTTTTGTCTACTTTTCACAACAGAGAAATAAAAATTGACATAGGCCTTCCAAAAAACTGAGTACTTTGAGATCTATTGAGATTTTTGGAACCGTGAGCATCACTAGCTTTTTTTTTTTCTTTCTCTACTTGAAATAAATTTGTTAAAAATTTTTACTTTTTCTTTTTTTTAGAAAATCAGCGAAATCATTTTTTTTATCCTGTCAAAGAGATAGATAGATGTGCGGTGTTTAAATTTTAAGGAACAAAAAAATCTATAATCTATAAAACTTTTTGAAGAATTAAAAATCTATAAAAAGAAAAATCAGTTGCCGGACTTCTAAGTCAATGTGTCCTAGAAGTAATTTTACAGTTGAATTTGCTCAAATAAGCTGTAGGATTTTGTCCCAATGATTTTGATCTATCAATCCTATATCTAAAATTGATTATAGCTTACTTTTGATGCCGCAACTATAAAATACATTTAAAAAAAAACATTATTATTTTGCGAAATATACCGGAGGTGATTCGAAACAATAACTAACGTCATGCTTGCTGTGGCTTTATGAAGAGAAAGTTCAAGTTTCTACAGCATCTGCAAACACAACTTATCAAACTAATCTTTTTCTAGCCAAGTTTCGAAAGATAAACGTATTGATGCAAATGTCTCAAATTGACTTTGTTGTTAAAATTATAGTGGAACATTTAAGCTGTATTGAACGCCGGAATTTATAGATCAGATAGTACTTAAAATTATTAGAAAAGCCAAAGGTGTTTGACATGGCGTCAGCTATAATGTAATTTTTCCAACAAAATGTTGAAGTAACTTAATATTTTTTATTGTTTTAAATACAACCACTCAAGAGCGTTCCCAAAAAATGCTTTTCCGTTTAGTTTAAACTCTTCCTTTACTCAAACCATCTAAATCTATTTTTTGTTGGAATTGAGCTGAGCTGTAAAAAACACATGATGATCAAGGTAAAAAAGGTGTGGTTTCTCCTTTTTTATTCTTTAGAAGATGTAGTTGTAGCTGAATTTTGAAAGGTTAAAAAAGGTTGAAAACTGCCGATTCAGAGATTAAAAAAATCTATGCCATTGAAATTAAGCAGGCCAAGAGATTTACAATAATTTTTAAGTTATTGACTTGTTTAAAACTCACAATTAGCATTTGCACAACCAATTACGCTATCCTCCCAAAAGCTTTGAATATTAAGTATTTGAATAAATTCTTTGTTGTACAAAATTTTAAAATGACCAAGCTAGTCTTTTAAAAAAAACTGTTTTTTTTTAATTCTTTTGGCTAACTTTTGTCAGAAGAGATTGTTGGCAATGGTGAACTGCAAGAAAACGTGATTTGTATAGAGTTAGAGGGCATCGAAAGTAACGGCGTCTCTGATTGGTTTAGAGAAAAGGAGCATGCGATTGGTTGCGCGCTGACTTGCGCTGAAATAAGAAAGCTTTAGTCCATAAACAAATCCTTTCTGAAGACAAATTTTATAAAAGTGGCTTCAAGTGTCGTCAGATAAAAAATAACTATCCTGTAGCTAAAATCGAGAACCAACTAGTATTGAATTTTTTCTCATAAATCTGGTTATCTAGCAAATGATGATTAATACCCAAATTCCAAATAGAAACATTTTGAGCAGATTTGCATTTGAATGTAGAAAATCTTTTTGTGGTTGAGCTTGATTTTAAATTGATTTTGGAACAAGTTGTCGAATTCGTTCTTCCAGCTATTGGAACGTTCGCTTTATCGCTGGACTGAAACTTTCTCGCTGACTGTCCAAGTGAGCGCACAACCAATTGTGTATGCTCTCTTTCTCAAAACAATCAGAGAGGGCTATACTTTTGATGTTCTTCAACTCTGTATAAACTACGTATTCTTGTAGTTCGTCATTGCCAACAATTTCTTCTGATAAAAATTGGCGAAAAGAATTTTAATAAAAACAGTTTTTTTTAAAGACTAGCATATAAATTAAAAGACGTAATGATTTTGTCAGTACCATTGGTCATTTTAAATATAAAAGTAAAACGAATTTTTAGGCATGAGCTAATCTGAAAAGTATACACTTTATTGATTAGACGGCAATATTTTTGTGGCAGGATAATTTGTTTATAAACGTTTTTAAGATTTAATGTTTTTAAAAAGAAAATAGTACAGTGAAGAATTATATATAAAAAAAAAACAGTTTCTATTAATCAAATTAAACTTTTTATCTAACGTATGGGGAAAACTTATTCATACGCATGATAATGAGCAAGCTACGGGAAAACCTCAATTTTTCTTATAATTCGATACCAAACAAAATTTTATATTTCTATAATGTAATAGCATAAATAAGTTTTTTTGGAAAAAATTTTGATTTTTTGTGTTTTGTGTTTTGAAGGCAGAATTTACTAAGTTGAAATAAATTTATAAAATATTAGGCTAATTGTTTGTTAATATAATTTTACTTACTTTTTTAATCATAGTTTCAAAATCATCACTTAGGTAGTTTTCGGTGATAACTTCAGTAAACGATTTGATGAACTTTGAGCAGACCACATTTTTTGAATGGACGGTTGATTTAATTCCTGATCACAACATTTGTCTTATTATACTACGTAGTTTTTTTTGTCTCTTCTCCATAGAATAAGATTTATATTGCAGTACGAAAATTCGACGGACAAAAATAAAACACGCTTAAAGATATTGCTTTTTAAATAAATTAACCGTTTAATAGTTTTAAAACGCGCTTTTTGAATATTTCAGCTAACATTTTAAAAATTTGTAGGGCTCTTAATAAAATTAAAAATTAAAAAAGAATTTTGCAATTTCAAAAAGCTTTGAATATTTCTGTATGTATTAACTTTTGTACTTTAACATAAGCGAGATTTAAGAAACATATTTATGGTAATAATGCTTTAAACCAATGACAACAAACATAAATTTACCTTCAGGTTTTGCAAATACTACAAATACATCTCGTGTTTTAGAATAATTGCAATGATTTTCCGCGAGATCAAAAATTTCATCGTCTAGACTCTCTAAAAAATTTTGAAGCACATGTTGAGTGATAAAAATTTTTTTAATTTAAAATTAATTTACAAAAGTTTTTCTCTTACTCGGAAAAGTCCACTTGTCATTGCTATTTTCCCTTTTTTCATTTTCATCTTAAAACAAAAAATATAAAAGTATATTCAGTTTATGCTTTCTATTGGCCTAAACATTATTACACAAGCCAAATGTTTTACTTTATCCATTACGTCTAAACGTCCCAGAAGTTTGTAGTGCCTGTTTTCGTAACACTGCTCTGGCAACACCACGACTTAAGTGTTGCAGAGACGGCAGCAGTTGGCTATTGGCTATGCCAGTCACTTGTATTAGTCTCAGCCAAAATTTGTTCTTGTTTTTTCAAAAAATTGCAAATGTGGAGCTTTCAAATAAAAAGCAGTATGTGACGCTTGGTCAAAAAGTTTTGAAAAGCAACACTTATGTCAGTAACTACCGGTATATCACTTTCGTTTACTAGGGCAATCAAATTGCAATTGTTAAAAATAGTGACGAGATTAAAAATTTTAAAAACAGGTTTTTTCTCGTTTAAAACTCACTAACAATAAACAAGTTCTCTCGTTATACAGGGTTTTTCAGTTGAAAACTTTGGCTTCCAAATAAGTTGCGGCCAAAAATATCAGTTAGGATTAAAGTGATAACTAGGGCAAGTTTTTATTGACCTAAAAACTCTAAAAAATTGACTTAAAAAATCCCAAAAATTGACTTTATTGACTTAATAAAAATTTGGCTAAACAAGTTAATGTTTTTTTGAGTTTCTGTATTAAAACGAACACTGAATCAAATAGAAAGCACAAAAATTTTCTAAATACAGCAGCTGACCCACAATAATTTGCCACATGCAAGCATTGAAATGTAAAATCAAATGATATTTTACATTTTCAATCCAAAAATTTCTCTCCTTGTTTAAGATTTTTCGCAGCATAGAAAAGCTTCTTTTCACAGAAGCGCTTATGGGCTGACAATGTTGAAGCAAACTGTAAACAGTTGGAGAAATGTCTGATCTTTCCAATTTCGTTATTTTAGAAATGTCATTTTTTTGTATTCTTTTTTTAATGTAACGGCTAATGCTGCAAGTCTTTTCTCCAAAGTTAAGTTCTTGAATTGCCTGCACCGCTTTTTTTATAGTGCACTTTGTATTTTCTATCATTTCTACGAGCTTTACCAAGCATTCATACTGGTCTTTAATTTTGAAAGGTTGTGCAGCTAGATCAGGTGTTTCTAAATTGCTTGAGTAACTGACACACCTTTAAAACTTTTTACAATTGCTTTTACTACTGGTAAATTATTTGCATAATATAAGGCAACATTTAACCAGCTTCCCCATCTTGTAACGACATACTGAAATGGGTTACCAATAGCAGCAAACTGGGCTTATCTGGTTTTGTTTTTACCAGTTGCAGCTTTGATTGTTGCTATTAGTTGATCAACATCATAAAAGTGAGATTGACTTTCATCACACAATTGTGCAATAAATGTGCTACACAAGTGACATAAAACTGTTTGGGGTACAGGGATTTCAGTACTGTGCCTGTGGCTATCATATATCTTTCAGCATTAGATATTAGAAGATAGAAGGAGGTTTGATTGTTTCCAAGAGATATGACAGAATTGTCAATTGCTTAAACAATGTTGTCACTATTTGGTGAACATGGTAAACTTGACAATCTTGCAAATAACTGACATGAGGTATGTCTAGGGTTTCAAGTAAAATATTTAAATTGTGCCAGATGGAGTGCTTTCATCAACAACCAAAAAAATCTGTGTGTCATCTTCATTTCTTATCCGCTGTAATTTATCTGCGCTTAATTTTAGCACCGTTTTTCTGCAAGCAGTTTCAGTTAGTAAACTGTGACAGATGTCAGAAAATAGATTTTTGACATGCTTATTGTTTACCTTGTACAAAGGAATGTCAGCAGACAAAAATGCCTTAGTTAACTTTTTCACAAAATCACTGTTACTGCTCCTCCAAAATGTTTGAAAAGTTTGGGGCATTTGTAGCTTACATCTGCCTAACATTTTTTGGTGTTTGGATGTTTTCCAATGACTATCAACAAGAAAACGTTTGTCACAGGAAAGCACATATTTGCACAAATTGCAATATAGTTCATTGTTAGGATTTTGCGTTAATTCGTTAGGAAAATCGTAAAGCAGAGATTTAATTTTAGATGTATTGGAAGTTTTAACTCTTGGCATCATTGAAAGATCATAATAATACTCAAACTAACGCAAAATTGAAATAAAAAAGTCAGTCAGTATCATCTTTATGATTCTAAGGTAGAATAGTTGAATACCATGTACTTGCAAGCTTGCACATTACACCTGAACTTTCATGATTTACCTGTATTGATTAAAAGTTAATTTAAACTAGCATCATCAATACTTATACGCTGTACTACAAATAATTCCACCTCACAAAAGCCAATTCTGCCCCTCTTTTGTCCTAACTTTTCAATTGCAACACAGTTGCAATTGAAAGGTTTTTTACTTTAATCGTTGCACCACTTACCGGTAGTAGATCTTTTTCATCGACATGCGGAACGAGGAAAACAAAGCCATCGCGAAGAGGATAAGAGAATAAAGAAATAAGAGCACAAGTGATAGAAATAGAGGAAGAGAACAGGAATAAGAGAAAGAGAATAATAATGAGAACGTAAAATAACTTCCAAAAACAGCGCAGTACCTAACAATTTCAAAAATTTTCTTACAAACAACTACTACAGCGTTTCTCAACCTGGGGGTCACAACCCCCTAAGGGTTGCCTAGTATTTTTAGGGCAGTCACAAGAAAATTTTGTACAATACTTCTCAAATCTACAGCTACAGAAAACAGAAAGAAAGGGGGTTACAAGCTGTATAAAAGTGATAAAAAAGGTCCCAAACTGCAAAAGGTTGAGAAAAACTGAACTACAATTAATGCTAAAACAAAACACAAAAGGTAAAACTTGAGCTCTGATAGGTTACACAAAATGACATTTTGCACTCGTTTTCGAAATGTCATGACGTTCAGCAAACTCGTTAAAAAATAATAATCTCTTGGGTTATATTCATTAGCTAAAGTTAAACTTAAGAAAATAGTTCTAACTAAACTATGTTTTCCTGCCATTCGACAATGACATCAAATTCCAAGCCACAACATTTTGAGTTTTCACACAACTTACAGCTTTACAATTTTTTTTTAAATTTTACTCTTTGTATGTTGAAAATTTATAGCAACCAAACTAACCAGGTTCAAGAAGAAACAGAAATATTTTGGGTTTAGCCACCAAGTAAATATGATTTTTTTCAATAATTTTTTTAATAAATTCAGTAACGGAATATGCTTCTTCATTGCAATCCATAAAATATCCCAGATCTAAAATTAAATCAATTTGTGATAAATAGTTTCTTAAATTTTTACAAAAAATTTTATGAATAGATTTCTTAAGATGTTTCAAAAAATTATCTTCTCGTTGTGTTTCCCAACTTATCTCTGCAATTTGTGCAATTATAGAAATACAATTATCATCACATATTTTGTAAAATGATTGCTTCGTTAAATTGAACAGATATTTTAGCAAGCTTACTAATAAACTATAACTAGACTAGAAATAATTAGGATTTTTCTGAGCTGAAATTAATTAGAGTAAGTAAATTTTAAATCTAAAAAGTACTTTGAATAGATTAACGAGGCTGCCTTACTTTTTAATATCATTTATCTTTATATCTTTTTTGGTTTTAAAATAATTTAAAAATGTCTTTAAAAAAAATGATTTGCATTCTTCTTTTAGTTCGGCCGTATTGCCAAATTGTGCTTTTATTTAAAGCGGAGTCACATTGTAGGCAAGCAGCGTGATCTCATCGAGAAATTCGTTGTAAAATGGCTTTTCTAAGAGCACAATAGAAATCACTCAGGCAGACTGAGCATTGAACTCGAGTTAGAGGGCTATCGCATTGTGTTATCCCGCTGAGGCGGTTAGATCGAAGGTAGTTTTAGACATGCATACTGTATATAATTTTATTTGCCAAACAAACAAACAGAACAAAAATTTTGCTTTTATGTAAACTATTTTATTGATTACAATAAATGAAAATACCGTTTACTTGATGAGAACCAACAAAAATCAAAACCATTCCAGCTGAAGCACAAGAATTTTTTATGATTTTAAGGAAATCGTTTTCTATATCCTTGAAAACAAATTTTTAAAACTTTTAATCACCTGGTTAACTATTTTATAATAAACTGAATAAACATATACATTCATACACACCTGGTTAACTATTTTATAATAAACTGAATAAACTATTTGCTAAATTGAATAAAGATATACATTCACTACCAAAAGTTTAAGACCACCCTTAATTTTAAAACAAAATTGACAAAACTTAATTCAAAACTCTCTAAAAGCTGATTTATTCTCAATAATTTTTTATTTTCACACAAAGTTCACATTGTAATTGTCCTTTTAATGCTGTATCCACCAAATTTACAGTATTTTAAGCCAAAAGTTAGTATTTTGTGGATCCCTCGCCGGTTTTTATCACTTCTTGCAGGCGCCGTGGCATAGTGTGCACAAGATTTCTGCAAAATTCTTGGGAGATTTCTTTCACCCACGCTTCTTTAATCACTTTGACAATGTCCTTAGCACTTGATGGATGTTTCTCGGTAACTTTATTCTTCATATTAGTCCCCAGATTCTCGATAGGGTTGAGGTCAGAGCTGTTGCCCGGCCAATCCAGAACCTTGATTTGGTTCTCATCCAGAAAAGTCCTGGCAACTTTCGATCGATGGCAAGGAGCGCCATCTTGCATGTAGATAGTATAGTTATGCACTGCCATATGAATTTCTAGCTTTTCTGCCAGTAATTCAATGTAACGAGAGCCGTTCATGGTTGTTCCAGGTGGCAAAAAGGAGATCTCAGCCACAGCATGTTCAGAAATCGCACCCCAAATCATTTGACTTGATGGACGCTTCATCGTATAAATTGTGTATTTCTCATTGAATCGCGTTCCACATGGCGGTCGAACGTGTCTTTTCCTAACTACGAATTGTTGCAGCGTAGATTCATCAGAGAATATGACTTTGCTCCACTATGCTGGCGTTCAGTTCTGATGTTTCTTGGCAAAGGCTAACCGTTTAGCCTTCATTGCAGGTGTAAGACGGGGTTTACTGGTAGGCTTGTAGAATTTTAGGCCAAATTCTCATGAAAGGCGTCGCGAAACAGTCATGCGGCCAACAGTAACCCCTCTTTCCAGCAAAGCAGCTCGAACTTTGTTAATAGAACTCAGTGGTGACCTTGTAACTATTCTTTTCATGAGGTGGTCATCTCTAATCGTGGTTTTTCTTGGTCTTCCGCTCCTATGCAAATCCTTGTAGGAGCCATATTTCTTGATTGATTGATGCACAGCAGTTTTGCTGACCTTTAATTTAGCAGCAATTTCACGTTCTGATAGCCCTTCATTATGCAAAGCAACAATTCGGCCTCTTTGAACTTCACTTAGTGACTTTTTTCGACCCATTTTCACAATGTTTAAAATTCGAAAAATTCAGCACAAAACCACTAAAAATGTCTACTCTATTAACCTGTGTTGAAAAGAGATCATTAATGAGGTAACAGAGCTAAAACAATAAGTATGATGCAATCTCAAACTTCGGATGATGCAATATGATGCAATACCAAGAAATCTTATTATTTTCGTAAGTGGTCTTAAACTTTTGGTAGTGACTGTACAGTAATAAGTAAAGTTTTATCAAATAAACATTCAAAGTCTATTCAACAGTCTATTCAAAAGTCTAATTAAATTCCGAATAGGTCAGAACGTTAAACTTAATAAATGAGTCAATATACTAGACGGGCTTGCATATTTACTGTTGACAGCAATAATGTTATGTAAGGCACGCATAGAATCATTTTTTTAACTTTTAAACTATGATTTAATCGACAAAGTCCAATATAGGTAATTGCTCTCATATAGCGCACTATTAGGAATCCAGAATTTCCAGGTTATTTAAGAAAAAAATGAATTTAGTGTTGCTTGCAAGATGCGAATACAAAGGGCTCCCGGTTCATGCTAAGAAGAAGTGTTTGATAAAATGGAGATGATGCAAATAAAACCCGAAAAAACAAAACTCAGTTTAATTATCGTTTTTGTATAATGCAATAAGGGCATAATATTACAATAAGAGTCAAGGATTCTTTTTTGAATCGATATTTAAAAAGTTTTATCACGAAATATCTTCAAAAATTAAAAAAATATATTCATAGAACATGAAACTTCTATTTTAGACCTACTTTACAAGATTTATTATAGGATATATTCTTTGATTTAATAAAATATTTTCGCGACTTTAAGAAGTTTTTTAAATAAATATTGTTAAAAGAATCAAAAAATAAATATTTTTTTTAAGATAAAAATTTTTCATCACCAAATCAATAAAACTGAAATGTCTGTTTGAAATTACTTTATATATATATGTAATGAGATTTAATTGCATAAATGTATGCACTGGTTTCGAGTAAAAATCAACCAATTAACTTTTTACTATTAAACAGTAGGCCTATGTTATAGTTCAGACAGAATTTTGTGTAAAATTTATAAATATTTAAGTTTATAATTATAATGCAGCCAAAATTGTTTTCTTTATCAAAATCATCACCACAGCTTTCATATTTACTTACATTTTTATCTGAATTTATTTTTGTGTTTGCCTTAAATCCAATCTTGTTTAGTGTAATTCGCAATTGTGCAGCATCTTTTTCGGCGTGCTTTCTGATTTTGTTTGAAAACCTCCAATTGTTGATTAAAAGAGCATGATTACTGTCGAAATTTGCTATTGAATAGTTCTATTTTTAAAAAAAGTTGTTATTTGAATCACGTATTATAACTGAATATTTTACAATTTCTTAAAATTTTGTAGCTATTTGGATCATAGTCGTCCGTAAAATTAGTATGGAGGGTAGCCCATGCCACGCCTAAAAATAATAATTTTGAATGATTACATAAAAAAGATACATATCTTAAAGTTAAAAAATATTGCCAAAAAAAAATCTAACCAAAAAGTTTCAAAAATCAGGGACGAAATTTTTTATAAGAATAATCAGTGTTTTTTTTAAGGCGTTTTGAGGAACCGAAACGGTCTCTCAAAATTGTCCAGCGGTTTCTCAAAATTTGCTTCTACATTTATGTAAACAAAGCTAAGTGCGGTCAGGAGCGATAGAAAAAAAACTAGGGGTCTTTTAAAATTGCTTAGAGGTTCCACAAGCCAAACCTTAAAAAAAACACTGAGAATAATATCATTCTTTTTTTTAATTCATTGTGCTAATCTTTGGTATTTACGCTCACGCTTTGGTATTTTTCTTTTTATCTGGTTGCACAGTACATAGTAATGGTTTGCTTGAAACTTGTTACAGCGCTTGGGACAGTTGGTTTTTCATGTTCTGATAGTATTTTTTATTTGTGCAACAAATTTCATATCAAGAACCACCAATTTCTTGCGCAAAAGGTACTTTGTATAGTGGATGTTCTTGATACGGTTTGAGCATTGTCTTTTTCTATTAAAATTAAATATCCAACAGAGTCTTGGATGTGAAGCTTGTAAAGATTAACATCAAGCTATTTTTAATTGATCAATAATAATGCAGTGTTTACATTTTTGTATCGCAATATCATAATTTTCCCCATATATTTGTAATGGGCGGTCAGAAGTAGCTTTGACAATGGCATCGCTTTAGCGTAAACAGATTGATAATTATTCCCTCTTTTTTTACCATGAGATTTGCTAGCGTACAGATCCTCTGCACAATAACACATTTTTCTATAATTACTGTATATTTGTCTACGATTGCAATGAATATGGAATAAACAGATTCTCCGATTCGAGAAGAATAAACTCAATTTTAAACTTTTAATTTAAGAAAACTTGATAAAAGTTCAATTTAAATTGATTGAAAGTTATTTTAAATCTTATTATACGTACGGAGTCATTCATTAGTCTTTTTTCATTGATAATTTTATATGTATATTTTTCCAAAGTTGCTTCAGTTTGGGACAAGTTTTTCGCCATGCTTCTCGAACCTATAACAAAATTTTAAGTTCTTCTCGTAAATGAAATTCTATAGAAACCACTGTAACGACGTCAACAGCGCTAAATGTTTTTCATCTTTTTTTTAAAAAATTTTAAAATTTCTTTAAAAAATACAAACGATGATATGCCGTATTTGCACGAATGGTGGTTATTTCGCAAATAAAAATTTGAAAACTTCAGAAATATTCCGAACGATTAAACTTAATTTTATGACTTCAGTTGTTAGGTTTCTTTCTTTATTTCAAGTTTTAGGTATTATCATTGCATTGAAGGGGCAACAGTAGAGGCATTAAATTATTAGCATCTGTCAAAAATTATCCAGACCATTTTTTGGAGATGGCAATAATGCTTGTCACACGTCATTCGTAATAATTTTAAATCATGGCGATATAGTTTGTTTCTGTCTTAAAGTAGTTTAAAGTTTTATTATGATGTAGAAATCGCTTGGGGAAGGTATAATCGCTTTTGTATTGTGTGATTTTTATTTATTTTTTTTATTTTTATCTCTATATTTATCCTCCTGACTCGCAGGAAAGCGACGGAGGCGCTATACATAGGGTAAGCAATTACCCCGATCTGCTTCCGGAGATGCCAAGATATTGCTGTCCGCTTGTAGTTTAGTAGAGATATGACTGCAATTTAGAACTGCTTGTCAAGACCACCAAGCAGAGGAAAGTGCCGTAAAGTGTCTTTCCCAAGGACACAACAGAATGGCGCAAGTGGGTTTTGAACCTAGACCATTTAAATATCTGCGGTTTGCTTACAATCGCTCGAACGTATCTTTCCTTTTTTTTTCTTTTGCCAGACAGTAATTACGTAAAGCGCCTTTTTCGTCTTATTTATCTGGCACACTCAAGGTATTGTAGAAGATTCCAGCGTTGGTAAACTCCCGAATGGTATAGCACAGGTCTGGGCAAAGTTTTCCATGAAAGAGCCACATGTGAAAATTCAAAGCTGCCGGAGAGCCACAAATGCTGCTTGAGGTTTTAATGCAAATGCAGTAAACAAAGCAAGTTTTAATCAAATAATAAAAACAAATACAACGTTACACGATTTACAATTTTTCCGAGATTTTGTCAGCATTAGATCTACTCTGGATTTCTACTTTATTAGCAAGCTTTTGAAAATCTGGGCGATATGAAGTCAGTGTTGCCAGTTTGGCTTTTTTGACGCCAAATTTGAGAAATCTGGCATTTTTTCATTGTGGTTGGCATCAAAAATTTTGTTTGGCATTTTGGCTTTTTTTGGCTTTTTTCTTTATGGCTTCAGGGTGCAAAGGAGCCATGATTTTGGGAGAAAAATTGAGAGATCATAGACAGATTTTTAGTGAAGACTTTTTTTTGAGAGAGCACTTGTTTTAGCGACAAAGTTAAATTTTGCTGAGCCTAATTTTGATAATTTTGGTTGCATTTTCACCTCAATTGGTTTGTTTTCAAGTTCTACTTCTGGCAACGCTGTATAAAGTCAAAATGGTGTGAATTAATTCTCTCAAATCTTCATTTGTTAAACTTACGCGACGTAATGATTTTACAAATTTCATTACAGAGAAGCAAATCTGAAAGAAGCGAGCATTATCTTTGTTTTTTTTATTTCAAAGTTACCAGCGAGTCTCGGCGGGCGAGAAATAAATGAAAGGAAGATAGCGCTCGCTTTGCTCAAATTTTTGCTGCAGTGTAAATGCTCTTAACAACAAACAAAAAATTCTTTATTTTCACGCTATAATCCGACTTAGCACCTAATTAAAAATCTTCGTTTCACCAAAATTCAACTGTAAATAACAATTGTACATTGTTCGATTTCGTTATTATTGTTTAGCTAGAAGAGCCACAAACAAAAGGTCGGCGAGCCGCAATTTGCCCACCGTTGGTATAGCATGTACGAGTAAATTGGTCGTCATGTGACATTTGTCTACATATACAATATACGCTCGCTCGATCGCATTGATAGAGACGATTCGAGATAGAGTAAAATAATCTGGTGAAGCGTTGGTATGGGCGCAGAGCGTGGGCGAAGGATCCTTTGATTGTATTGCGTTGATAAGTGCTGTAATTGTTTGTGCCAGTGTATTGGAGATTAATTCTACGGAGGTAGAATTGTTTTGTGTCCGACGAAATTAACCTTTGGCGCTGGTATCGCTTTGCAGTGGCAAAGCATAAAAGAGAATTTTCGTCAATAGTGAATTGTGAATTTTGTAATACATTCGTTTTAGTAAGAGACAGTGATCTCTGTTTGCCTGTGGAGAAAATCCTTCAACGAATCAATCCGAATTTGGTTCAAGCCAACTGTATAAAAGCTTCAGGCTCATAGCAAGCTACTTCTTGAGCCGGAATAAAATAAAAATAGACTCAGTTTTGTTTCAGCGCAGATATTCGGGTTACTTTGTCCTATTGGTCCTATAGGGTTCCAAAACAAAGTATGTGACAGTGCTGTTTGGTAGTGATAAGAGTGCAATTTAGACTCACTTGCCTAGGCCATCAAGCAGTAAAAATAGGCGTAAAATGCCTTTCTCTTGGTCAAAGCCAAACGGTGGGACTTGGAGTGGTACATGTAAACGGTTTTTAAAATTTTTATGCTGCCAATGTGATTATTCTAGTTTAAAAGTTAGAAAATAAGGTTGTAATTTGCTAAACATTTATTGAAAAATATGTTGGATCAGTGCTATCTTTTTTTTGATATAGTAGTACCTGTGTAAAATTGTTTGTTTGAAAAACTTTGGAAAGATTGTGATTGGCTACTTGCTGAAGCTTCAAATTCAAGGCGAACGTTTTGAACTAAAAACAAAATTTTGTAAAAAAATATTCAGTTATATATATAAACTTTATAATTTATGTTTTATCAGGTGGGAATTGCTGATATTGATAAAAATGCTCCCCTACAGACCTACAGTATTTTGTAATACGTACTGCAACACTGGTTCAATATTTTAATTTTTTTTTTGATTTATAAAAAAATCTCACAGTTTTACTTGCTTAAAACATAAGCAGCTTTTTTGAAGAAAAAAAGCTAACGGGCATCTTGGCAAAAAGCATGCATACTTTAATCCCAGAGGCAGTGATGCCTTTAGCCCGGAGCAAACAAAACGAGCGCACCTGGACCCAGTAAAAAACGTCGAAAAGTGACTGCCCTAAGCAAAATACTGTTTTATTTCTGCATTGTGGCACCATGATGGTGGCCCCCTGTCTATATTTTAACTTCAAGAAGAAAGTAGGATCACGTGCTCGATTGAAAATGATGATTTTTTTAAAAATCTTTATGGTTTTGGGACGAAAATAAAAATTTGACACATTAAAAAATGGGCCCTTTTTTTCTTGTACCAGGCCTCTCCTTTCGTAACTTCCCAGAGGTTTACTGGTTAAGTATCAAAATTGAAAAACAATGAAGTATATCTAAGTCAAGTGATATCACGTGGCCGCATATTAGTGTATCCACAAATTTAGAAACGAAAATTTAGTAATACTGTATTAAAAATTTGAGAATACTATTTAACTTTTAATAAATGCCTTGTCGTGATACACTTGCTGAATAAAAAAATTACTACAATACAATTGCAAAAGTGATATTTTATGACTATAATCTTACCCTAAGGTTATTTTTAGACATAGCTGTATAATGAGAGCTAAATATTACAAAATTATTGCAATAGAATCAATCTAGGAATGAAATTTATTAAAATTTTTGAAAACTTCTGAAAAAATTACACAAAATAGGAACAGGCAATGTCACTGCTGTGACGTATAAGCCTTTTTCAGTGCTTTGATGACCAGTGCTTTTTTATTCTACATAAATAGCCTAAAAATTTTTTTGCTTTTGTGGTGCCTATACTCGGTACAAGTTAAAAATCAATTATACGCTAAATAGAAAATGTTTTTAGAAACCTTTGTGAATTCTTTTTCTCTGCGTACACAACAAACTTAACAATCACGTAGTAAAATAAACAACCGTTTTGATCATTGCTCCCTACTTTGTTTTATTTCCTACATTGAAATAAAATTGGTTTAAAATGTTAAATAGTCCAAGCTTGCTTTAATAAGATATTAAACTATAATAGTTTCATTTATAGTTTCATAATTAAACAAGTTTCACTAAACTGGATTAATTTTTTTACAAAGCTTTTTAAGTGGTAACCTCAGCTAAAAGCTTTCACTAGAATAACAAAGATAAAAATTGATGCAAATATAGTATAAGTAAGTATAAAGAGCAGGAGATCACCAATAATAAAGGATTAGGTAGATAGGTAAAAGCCCCATAGGCTTGGGGCCAATTGTAATAACCATTTTGAAGGCTTACCTTTCTGCTTTCCTGCTTCGTATGAAAGTTTTAATTGGTTTTCCTGAGAATCTAATAAATTTTTTGTTAGCAAAATTAAATAATACATAAAATAAACGTATATTTGTGAATTTCAAAAATAAATCATTTTTAACCAAAATCAATTTGAATTTTTGAGAAAATTTGAAAATTTTATTAGTAACTTCAAGCTAGCTATTGCGGGGGTTTTTATTCTCTACATTTTTTTTTCTTTATTTAAAAACCCCAAATACACACTATTAACAGAATAGTGTGCCGGACTTATGTCTATTCAGATTCGAATCTGACCTGAAACTGAAAGATTACTCAAAACCCCAATTAACACTGAATGGTAAATTAAAAAATTGAACGAACTGATTGAAGATATGTCAAAGACAGTAAAAGACAATAAAATAGTTCACAATTGATCATTTCTTTATTTTCGATTTGAATAGTTTTTCAATATACAGTCAAACCTCGATTTAACCGACCTCGATTTAACGGACCTCGATTTAAAGGACTTCGGATTTAACAGACTTGAGAGCATAAACTTAGCATAAAACAAAAGTCGACAATACAAGAAGTTGACAGATTAATATAAATTAGGATTATACTGCTGTGATTAGTGTGACATCACAATGTGATATCACAAATTCCACAGGCATATACAAATGTGTAAATGTGACATCACAAAATCCATATCTAGCACTAGTCTTTATTCTTCATGAACACTCAAAGTATCAGTACTGTATTCGGTCCTTTCCGCCCTGCTGTGACAAATTCGTCACATAAAAAACAATGGTTTATGGCAAGAATAATTGCGGGCGTTCAGTCTAGCAAGCAATTGTGATAATTTCGACACCTGAAGCGATTTCATTGAGAGAAGTCTTGCGTCATTTTTACTTTCCGATTGTGCGCGAGTGTGACCCCATTTCGTGAGAAATTAGTAAGGTTAATGAGTGACAAAGGCCTCACCTTTTCTCAGATATATAACGGGAATCAAATCACTATGGGAATCTCAGGATAATCAGGAAGCTTATTATCAAAGAACACCACATGGGGAGTCACCAAACTAAAATCAGCAGCTTCTTTGATCCTCGTCGTCCTGTTCAAGATGGTGCTCCTGCTAGTCATTTCCCATCTCTCCTGGGCAAATCTCCTGCCCTTAAAGATTGCACTAATGCTGACCCATGTTGTAGTCTCAGCATAGTCTCAACATAGTCTCATCACATAGTCTCATCAACCCTGGAGATGATGTTCAAGATGCTGATTGTGCTGAGGTGATGATCATCTCGGACTCGGATTAAGCTATCGATACTGAAGTTATGAAAATACCGTGTTTAAATCTGTATTCATACTGTATAGTAAATACATCTTGCCATTAAAGATAGTTAGCGTCATTGTAGTGTTTTTCAAGTAACAGAGAAGATTTGTGATTACAAATAGCCTAGATTAGAAATTGTGGTGCACACTATTGTAGCAGAATGCGGAATACTGCATTTTTGATTAACGGACTTTTTCCAGCGACGGACTGCCCCTGGTCCGCACTTGTCCGTTAAATCGAGGTTTGACTGTAGAACAGGATGCACTTTTTTAATATTTTTGCTCTGTGTTTCCTATAAGATTTTTGAGAGAATTACCTATACTCACGTCGAACCAATTATCGATTTATTGCTCCCTAAAGAGTAGACTGGGTTTGACACGGAAAGTCAACCGCAAATCAAGTTGTTCTGTTGACACAGAATATCGAGAATTTTTTGGGGCTAAGAAGAAAGCTCATGCCGTGTTTTTCAATCTGACAACAACACACGACACTGTCTGACACCGTGGCCTTACCTACAAGCTGCTGAGACTTCTGCAGGATAAGCACATGGTAATAATAACCATGGAGCTTGACCGAAACCGTTGTTTCACTCTTACTACCGGTGACAGCAAGCAAAACAGACTACGCCGTCTGAAAAACGGCGTTTTTCAGGAATCGGTCTTGGCTCCCCTCCTATTCAACATCTATACATACAATCTGCCTTCCATTATTTCCAAAAAGTTTGCTTATGCAGATAATCTAGCAATGCTGCACTCTACTGGAAATTGGAACGACATGGAGGGGACTTTTAAGTCAGACATGACTGTACTTTCAACGTATCTCCAAACTTGGAGGTTGCAACTCAGTCACATTAAGATCGCAACGGCCGCTTTTCATTTAAATAACTGATAGGCAAAATTCTACAACAGCAATAAACTCTTACTGTTTTGTCCAACTCTTATTTATCTTGCTGTAAAACTGAACAGATCTCTTACGTTCCGTCACCATCTAGCGGCATTGTGCAAAACACTATCTTCGCTCATCGCATTGCTGAAGCAACTTGTATCCTCAGGATGGGGTGCTGGTTCCAAAACACTGCGCACAGCTTCCCTGTATCTGGCTTATTCAACAGTTGAATGCTGTGCATCACTCGGGTGTTGCAGTGCTCACACTCGCCTCATAGACAATGTCCTGAATAACGCTTTGCGCATAACCACTGAATGCCTGCGTCCCACTCCAACGGACCATCTATCTATACTTTGAAGCATCCTGCCAACTGAGATTTGTCAACTAGGAGTGACACTCTCCTTGGTTAACCCCTGATCCCTGGACCCTGACCATATGTTGCATACTGTTTTAAGTGGGTCCTCAGAAATTAGCCAAAAGAGATTAAGATCTAGTTGCCTGTTTGGGCCAGCCACACGGAATCTATTAAGTAATCTTGCCGAACTAGATATGCGTACTTTTTATTCAAAAAATTATAGATGGAACATGGAATACTGTGAAAATAAATTCATGCCCCGTGCTTTGATAGCATGACAAATACCAGGCCTGTTGAAATTTTTTGCGTCAAACAATTTGCATTACGCTCAATCACCTGCGGACTGGTGTTGGGCGATTCCATTCGTCCATGCACAAATGCGGTCTCGCTCTTTTACGAAATTGCAAGTGCGGTGCTCTTTGAACAAATTGCAGACCACGTTATAACAGCGTTCCCATACATGCATTACATAAAGCACGAAGTCTGACAGTTTTGGATGACGAAACCAGATGCTGGCTCAACACCATCACTGCCAGCATTTGATTCGAGCAGTACAGTAACCTGGGCTAGTAAAAGTGTTACACTTCATTTTTAATCCTAATCTTAACTTTATAAACTGCATTTGATTTTCAGTCTTTTGAAGCATATTTTAAGCTTTCAATTATGATTTAATCTTTTTTCATTGTTACGTAGTGATTGCATAATCGGTACGTCTCCCCCTGCTTAATTTAGTTTGCTTGCAAGTTGTTCTTGTAAGTAATTATTAAGAGTTGTTTTACTAATTTATTCAAAGTGCATTGATTAACTAAAGTTTTAACCCATTTGCCAAGAAACACGCGGCAGTAATGATGTCATTTTTAGTACAATCTAATATTTTAAAGCAAATTCCATTTTGCGAAATACATAATCAGTATTGTACTTTATCATATGATTGTATTTGTGACCTCGTAAAATGTTTTGTCCTACACAATAAATGATTAAGAGTTTCTGTTTTTTTGAGTGTCTTCGCTTTTTATTGGGCAATTTTTGCTGATTTAATATATAGCTTAAAGTTTGCTTTTCATTCGTTCTAGCTGAGTAATTCAATCTAAATAAAGAGTAGAAATCGCTTTGTGATACTGTTGGGCTTGGGCTGTTATTTAGTTGTTAAGTATCAGATTGACGCTTAGTTGTTAAAAGTTAATCTTATAGTCAGAAAGAATTGTTTGGACAAACTATTAAGCCTAATATTAACCATCAGGGTGCTAATTTACACTTAAAGTTAGTCAGTTCAAAATTATTCAGTGATTATTTTCCGTTGTTGGTACTGTAAATTACTTTGAAGTTTTGTTAAACTTGAGAGTCAAGTTTTATACGAAATGTTCGAGTTTGTTTGATTTTGTGAGTAATACAATGTGTTTCAAAATTATATTAACACTTCTATGTTAAAAATATATTTTTAATTTAATAGACTATATGAAAATAATCTTCCGTACTCCATAGCCGTTAGACTATCTCTGAAGCAGAAAAGGGTGGTTGCAAGCTGGATGGAAATATTTAGCTCACTAACAAGAGTGTGTAGAGAGTTTGCAGAACGGTTTTCAGATTAAAATCCTTCAAGTAGTTTAACAATTTATTGCATTTATGCCAAGTTTTTATCTACTGGATTGGTAGCAGACAACTACAGAGGAAATGTAGGTTGGCCCAGAACAGGCAGAAGTGACATAAACATGATGATAAAAAGTTAAGACCGTTCAGTAAATTATGTGATCAGTTTACAACGTTTTCTGAATAAATGATTTTTTTCCATAAAAATATCAATATAATTTTGAAACACCCTGTATATTCTTTATAAATAGAAACTATGGTTTCTTTCTATTTGTTGAGAGAAGTTTTAGAGAGAATTCAGTCGTTCTTAACCAGAACTAACTGTATTAAGCACTTTAGTCACGCAGCAAAATATTTCCAAAGCCGGCATAAAATACACACAGTTATACTTTAGCGCAGGTGTTTGGGTTACTTAGTTTAAATAGTTCTTTTGGTTTCCAGAGTAAAGTTATGACAAAAAGGATAAATTTTCGGCCCCAATCCTGTTTGTGCCTGACCCGGAGTGGATGCCCTTCCGCGACAATGGTATTTTTTTTTAATTAAAAAGACAAATTGTACAGTGACCTGAGCTTAAGCTTGAAGTTTTTTTGCAAATTAAGCCTGATCCTGCGTTGAATACGAATTAGAAAAATAACACATTTGACGACTTAAAAGTCAATTTCGCTTAGGGTCTAGACCTATTTCCAAAACAACAATGCTTAACTTGTTTTGCCTTTTTTTGGTTTTATCTATACTTCTTAAAAGCCTATTATACGGCAGTTTCGCCGGATGCAAAATTAACTGTTAAGAACTAGACTGCCTTTTGTGAGGAATGCAAACTCAAACTTTTTTTGCTATCATTCAATAGATAGAAAATTTTTGAACTCGCTGAATTAAAAACAGTAAACTAAACTCGACTTGATGAATTGAAGATGGTAAACTAAAAGTCAAACTTGAACTTGAACCGGGAAATTTTTTGTGAATTTGAGCTCAAACTCATACTGGGTTGAAAATGCGTCGAGTTCGCAGCCCGGACTACGTTGTAGTAAAAATTAAATTTTTAATAAAAAAACCTTTCTGTTTTTATCAAATACTATCATGATATGCTATACCAGTTTTTTCCGTTATAAGCTAACTGATTATTTGTTTACCTTGTCTTTTATTGATAGTTTTTGTTTTTTTTAAAACTTTATTGGAAGTTTCATTCTGAAAAACAATATTTTGTAAGTTTATTATAAATATTTACTTTATAGTCTTTTTGTTAAAAAAAAACTTCTATTCTTCGTTATGGTACTACGACAGTTAATCGAACGACATTTGATTAAACAAGAGTTGATTAAACGACACTTGATTGAAAGACACATGATCGAAACGACATTTAATCGAAACGACACTTGATCAAAACGACGCTTGATGGAAATGACAATTGATAAAAAAAAATATTTAATTTTGTATGTTTCTGCAATTAAACAATCTCTTTGTTACTGTAAATTAGATTCAGAACAAGCAGAGGCCATTAGTAAGAAGACAGTTTGTTTTTATTTTTTATGTTAATTTTTGGTCGATGTCAAAGTCAGGGTTTCTCAACAAGGTCGCTGGGCAAGGCATTTCTGGGGAGCAACAAGTCGATCTCTTGTCATGGTTATTTTTTGTTAAATGCCTATTGCTGCCATTTTTTTGCATTCGTTTTAGATTGCAGTCCTAGTTTAATCACTCATCGTAAGATATTTCATGTTACAATGACTCTCAAGATTAAGGTTGTCCTTGCTGCAGCAGAGAAGCTGGCAAATTTAAGAAGTTTTAAATGCGTGGGAATCCAAAATAGGCTGAAATTTATCGATTATAGTAATTATAAAAATTTAAATGTTTTCAGAGCAGTATAAAATAATTGTAGCTCTGTATAGCACATTAAGCAGTTTTTAATTAAATTTTGCCTTTTCTTGCTTTTGTTGTTGTTTTTTTTTGATTAGCCTGCTTCCTGTAAAATGTAAATTCTTATCTGTGCTATCGCTTTATCTGTGCAATTTTCCAGTTGCAACTATTTATATAAACTATAATACAAAACAAAGATAGTTTCTTCAAAAAAATCAAGGTGGCTTTGCAATGTTTTGTTGTAAATTTTCTCTTTCGTTATTTGATCAAGCATCATTTTTATCAACTGTCGTTTCGATGAACTGTCGGGTTAAGCTTGATTATAGCTACTTAAACTTTTTGTGACGATCAAATTATTAAAAAAATGAAGTTGTTTTATTAGTCGTAAACAATTAGAAAGCTAATGAGCAAATTTTTAAAAACACTTATGAAACCAAAATGCATCTGCTGTTGTCAAAATAAAAAATTACCATAAACTATCATAAAAAATGATTAGCTATAAAGAAATTACATTTTCAAAAATTTCAGCATTTTCTTCCAATTGTTTAGTTCTTTCTTCAATTTGCTTTCGCTTCCTTTGCTGTGAACCTTAAAACATTTTTTTGCAATACCAAGGTACGTTATAACGGCAAAAGCATAGATTTTACTTTATGCACACTAAAAAATTTGCTGTGGTGTGTTGCAGAGGTGGCCGGATCCACATAAAATAGGTTCCGGAACCGATCCGGGTCCGCAAAAAAAAAAGAAACGGGTCTGCTCCGGATCCGCAGAGCTTCAATTTTATGAAATCTGAATCCGCATTTCATAACATTGATCTCATAACATTTTGAATTTGTATCAGATTTCTTGATTTTTGTCGTTAAAAAGTAGAAATCTCCAAAAAAGGGTCTTTACTTTAAATCTGTTTCGCATTTCCTGATTTTCGTTGCAAAAAAGTAATGCTTTGAGATTTCAAACTGCTTCATAGAGATTTGAGAAACACTGTTCTATATGAATGGACGAACAAAAATTCGGATGCGGATCCGCAGTCTAGGTAAAAAATTAAATCTGGATTCGTTTCAGATCCGTGAAATTTAGCGGATATCCGCTCCAAAACTGCTCCGTGCACACCGGTATGTTGTAGAGTTTTTGTATCTTAGTAATAATACTTTTAGGATTCGGGAGAGTTTTCACAATCATTTTTATTGTACCTAAATCGATAACAATATGTTTATTTATGGCATTAACTCTTCGCTGCTGTTTAGGAATTTTATACAAAGGAGTAAATATATATAAAAAGTGACAAATGTACAAAGAAATTTTACGGTGTTTGTTGGTTTTTGCTTCGTATTAACTGTCTTATTGATGCCTCAAAACTTTTTGTATATGACACATGCGTAAATGCGTGATTGCTAAAGCTCCGTCTCCAAATGTTCTGAAAAATTAATAAATTTTGAAATGATCTTGAATTGAAATTGGATGTAAGAAAAGAAATACAACTTTTAATCCTTTTAAACCAAACGGTTTGACATTTCTTACCCAAAACAAAATTTACTCTCTTAATTACAGATAGACCTACTTAAAAAAACTTTTTAATTAATACTGCACATAAAATAAAATAATGTTTTTTTACAAGAAAAATTACAATTTAAGAGTCACATTTTGTTGGGGAAATCTAAATTTTCTTGTACGATATTTAGGCGTTCTACTGTATATATAAACTTAATTTTTTTCTATAAAATTGCTTTAAAAGCTGCATTTTGTTTTTTTTTAATTTAACAAAACTTTGACGTACTTAGCTGGAAAGCATCCTTGAAACCAATCTATTTAAGATGCAACTTATTTTAAAATAAAGGTATAGGCCGTAGTATATTAGTATTTTACTGTAAGAGAAAACTTAATCTTGAATTAAATGCATTATAATTTTTTTTTTTAGAACTTGGTTTACTCTCTTTCTATTTCATTTCTACATGAAAACTATAGTAATAGTACAATTACTATGCCTTTTTTAACTGATTACAAAACTATATGAATAATGGATAAACTGCAAAAGCTCGATCATCAAAAAAAAATCATCAAGTTTGCCAGAATTTATTGGGTTGGCTACATCATTCTAGGAAATAATCATAATAATAATTTAGAAATACTACTGACTGAAAAGTTCGAGAATAGTTAACTGTCTTAGTTCTTCCTAAACAACTACACAAGAGTCAATAATTTTTAATCGGAAAATTAGTCTTTTTTTTCTGTAGCCTACATATACATTTTTAACCTCAGGAGTCTGCAAATAGCCTTCTGTCAAAACGCAATCTAAAAAATCACTTCTAACACACTACCAAAAAATCCTATCCATTACCCAAAATCTAATGTAAAAGTTGTTGCGACCCAAATATTTATGTATTTTTTCCATAACAGTAAAATATAGGCTAAAAAAGATTTTATGTAGTTCTGTGAGAAAAACACGGTTTGGATCAATTAAGAACAAACAAATTCTTTACAGAAAAATTGCGCAATTTTTACATGTTTATATATGACATCATAATTAAATGTTTGAGTTTATGTAGCCTAAATCAAGCGGATAAATAATATAGCATCAGGTCTACCACGAAGTTAAAACTCCCAGTGAAATACTCACCTTGTGAAGCATGCTTTTTCAGCTTTTTTGCATGAACCAACTTTATCGTGCCTCCTTCAGTAAGATCTTTTTCATTCAAATCTAAGAGATCATTTGATTTCTCTACTCCCAGATCAAGTAATTTGTTCGCAATTTTTTTTATTTCTTCTTCATTATTTTTTTGAAGAGCTTCTCTGACAAAACTTTCCATTTGACCACGACTTGATGTCGTAAAATTTTCGCCCATTGTTCTCGCAAACTTAAACAACCGTCTCATTCAGCAATTTATGGTATAAAAAAATAATTAAACTAAAAAGAAATACAAAAACAAAATTATAATAGTAGTCGAACGATTTGTTTTATGTATCTAATGAATTTATTAAAGGTATTGTTCAATTTTAAAGTCTTATCAGTTAGACTTAAGCAATTATTGTAAGTCAAAGAGGATCGCAGCATGACCAAGTTGGTATAATTGGAAATCGATCATAAACTACTGTGATTGTCATAATAATGATTTTAATTACGTTTTGCGCATAGTTTTATGTCTACCTGTGCGGTGTTACTGGCCTATTGAATTTTGGGACGTCAAACATTTCACATCATATTCTAGTTTTAGATGTGCCGATTTGGTTTCTCGCGTTTCGGGTCTTATCTGTTTTCTGATCATTGCTTTACAAAATTTAGCTCGACCTCATTTCGTTAATTTGAGTTTCCGGACTTCCATTCTTGCATTTTGTTTTAAAATCATACCTAATATTAACTGGATTCATTGCTGACTGTCATTTTAATAACCATTAAAAGTATCATAAAATTAAGGTTAAATGCATGCCGTTTGATTACGGTGACAACCGGTTTTTGTATATGGTAAATTGCTTTGTGTCTTGCTTTAGTTTTTCGAACATCGAGGATCAATTATAATTTATTTATTTATTTTTTTTTTGCTCGTACCCCAACGTCGCCCATCGGAAACGTCTATACAGTATATATTGCTGCACCACGTGATATATAGAGACTTGGACCTATTGAGAAAGCCTTGCACAGAGCACCTTTGATAAAGACTGCGAGAGGCGTAGAAAAGAGTTAGATATCATGACGACTGTGGCCGAGACAAACTGGAATATCAAAGTTGTGGAACGTGTAAACGTGGATCGTTTGTGGAGCGTAAAAGTTGTGAATTTCTTAAGTCATTTGAATTTCTTTAAATGCTTGCAGCAGCGTTGACAATTAATCATAATAAATTATTTTGAAATTAGTTTGAGCAATGGTTTACAAAGTCAAGTATTTTTTAATTTTTCTGACCAAATCGACGGTTTAGCATCTAAATCAATGCTTGTCTTGGGATCTTACTACTTTTTTTCTCGATCAGCTCCTTTAAGCAAGTTTGCCAAACGCCTTTTCCCTGGGAGAATAAAATTGTTGGCTTTAGCTATAAGAAGCGTGACAGTGATTGATTTTGAAAATGGTTCTTTTCCCTGTTTGGCGGTATTTATAGAAAGCAGTTCAGTCTCATCACTTTTTAAAAACAGGTAAACCAAGTACAAAACTTTTATTTAAACAGCAAAAGGCCTAACTTGGCATCTGCGAAAGCACGTCGTGATAATTGCTCAACGATCTGTGTAAGTGCAACGATTTTAAAATTCTCCTGCAAGTCAAAGGGATAAATATTTGGTCCAAAGAAAATAAATATGATCATAAAAATATGATGATAAACATAAACCTATCTGTCTGTTTAGCTTGGGTTAGAATTCAAAGTTCGGCTTGTTGTGGATTTGTAAATGAAACTTTAAGAAAATCCAGTTAGTTAAAACTTGGAAATGTTAGTTTCCAGGTTTCTTGGTTAAATAGATCTTCTTTTGTTGGAAGACGAATGCCTTAAATTTTAAGAAAGATGATAATTTTCATCTTTAAGAATTTTCATCTTGCTTGTAGTGATACCTTTGATGTTATGCTGGAAAATGGTGGGTATTAATCATACACGCACAATAATTAGGCAACTGTAAAAAAAAATTTTAAATAAGAATTAATATAATTTAAGGGACATGTCACAACTTTACTCAAGAATCCAAAAGTACCAGTTGAACAAAATGAACCAATACTTGTACTATAGTAAAGCTATGTTGCTTTTTGTTTATAATGTCTCAAGAAATATTTTGCCACGAGACTGCAGTTTAAGAATTTTGGCTATTCTCTACGAAAATTCTCTTAACAAAATGGTTCTCTACAAAAATTCTCTTTGAAAATGGTTCTCTACGAAAATTCTCTTTGAAAAATGGTTCTCTACGAAAATTCTCTTAACAAAATGGAAAGAAACCACAGCCTCTTACTATAAAAAACTATATTTTTCACGAAATTAAACAAATTTGATCAACTCTCATAAAACTTAAATCTCACGCTTTACAAAACTTCAAAGCAAACCACAGCGCCAGGAACTGCGAATAATTACTTAACAACTTTGTACTGAATAACTTTAAGATTAAATTAACACCCCGATGGTTAATATTAAACTTAATAGTTGGTCATTTGTCCACAAAATTCTCTCTCACTTTAGAATCAACTTCCAAGACGTCAACCTAACCCTTAAACAACTTAACCACGGTCACAATAGCACAGTAACACCAAACGATTCTAAACACTTTAACTTAAATGAATGAATGAATAACAAACTGCAAGCTATATATATACAGCCAAAGTACCAAATAAAAACCAAAGATACTGAAACAAAAAATAATTCGTAAATTACTTATAATATACGTTTGGCAATAAGCAATGCGCTTTATGACTCTTCTTCGTTTTTGGGGAGATATACGGGAGCTTGATAACCACTAAATGGCTAGACATTTTTCCATCAGACTGGTCACCGGCTTCTTTTTGACATCTAAGAGAGCACGGACTCCATTAAGTAGGTAATAGATGGGGCAAGATGTTAATACAGTTCAGCTATTTGCTCCTTTGCGCCACACTCACAAGCGGCTGTAAAAGCCATATCCCATTGTGCATTTTTGAGCGGAATAGACCAAAGCCGGTTCGGAGGCGGTTAAGCCTGACCCATGCAGGTTTAGGAAAGCTAATTCCCGGTGGCGTTGGGATAACATCCTCAGTAAATGTCTAGAGGCGTTTTATCGCCACTCCATGCCCCCATGGCTCAATTTTATCTCCATCGTCCTACACTGGTGCCTGACCGGGCGGGATCGTTCGGCAGTTCCAGTGTAGCAAACAGAAATGGGTGTCTTGATTTAAGTTGCCGCAGCCGTCCACCATGTGAAGATAGAAGCCTTTTATATAAAAGATATTCTGGTTCCTGAGCGCGGCGAACTCGAGACAGTACGGCTTTTTGGCGTCGAAGTTTAGTTGGTTGCATGCCTGATAAAATAAAAGGTTGTCTGTTGGTGTGGAACTCAGACATCCGGTCACTATTTGCAAGGTATTGTTAATGAGTTTACCAATAAGGCGAGTATGGGCACTGTGACACCATACAGGCGCACAGTATTCAGCCGTGAAATGGATTAAGGCAAGGATGGCTGTGCGAAGTATTGTGGCATCCGCACCCCAGCTTGATCCAGCTAATTGCTTTAAATGTCCAACGCAAGATATTAACTTCTTGCGCAGTGACTGTAAGTGTCGGCGAATTGTGAGTGCCCTATCCAGTTTTGTGCCGAGGTAAGTGGGTTCAGCACAAAATGGTAGATCCTGCCCGTTGACAAAGATGTGAAACGCAAGTCGTGCCACCTTGCTGTAAATGTAAAAAGCTGCCGACATATTTTTTGTTGTACTGACCAGACTTTTCATTTGAAAAGGTTAATATAAGATTTGTG
This sequence comes from Diplosoma virens, assembly GCA_963680785.1. Taxonomy (NCBI): domain Eukaryota; kingdom Metazoa; phylum Chordata; class Ascidiacea; order Aplousobranchia; family Didemnidae; genus Diplosoma; species Diplosoma virens. The sequence continues at coordinate 11,717,940 of OY796887.1, read as the reverse complement.
GTGCCAGGCCTGTTGGGATGGGCTTACCCCGAGCAGCTTGGGTTAAGCTCAACCGCCTGCGGACTGGTGTCGGGCGATTTTATTCGTCCATGCACAAATGGGGTCTCGCTCCTTCACTGAATTGCGAGTGCGGCGCTTCTGAGCAAATCGCTGACCATGTACTAACAGCGTGCCCTATACATCGGGCACCACATGGAGCACGAGGTCTGACGGTTTTGGATGACGAAACTCGATGCTGGCTTAATGACATCACTTCCAGCATTCGACCCAGGCAGTGCAGCAGTCTGGGGTAGTAAAAGGATAAACCCTCGGCCCCAGTCCTGTTTGTGTCTGACCTGGAGTGGATACCCTTCAAACGACGACGACGACGACGACTACGACGACGACAACGATTTGAAAAGGTAGGAGGATAGGTTGCATGTCCTGAGTAAGAGTCCCCTCCAACGCCTGCCAGTTGCGTATGTAGTGCAAGATGGCCAGATCATCACCATATACAAATATTTTTCCAGCTGTCGCTGGCAGGTCATATGCATAGATATTAAAAGAGAGCCAAGACGGATCCTTGTGGAACACCATTTTTCATAACCTTCTTTGCTTTCCCGCATCGGTTGTGAAGGTAAGACTTCAATCACTAACAAGTTCCATAATCAATGAGACCATGTGCCTGTCCGAAGGAAGACAGAGTAGCTTGCAGGTAAGGCCGGGGTGCCATACAGTATCTGCTGTGAGATCAAAAAACACAGTGACAGCCTTTTTTGGCCGAAAAGCTATCCTCAATTTCTTAACTTTGAAGAGTGACTTGATTTACGGTCAACCTTCCGTTCGGAAACCCAATTTGCTCTCTAGGTAGCAGTGGGTCAATAATTGGTTCAACGAGGGAATAGATAAGTCTTTCCAAGATCTTGGAGGGGATGCAAACTGAAGAGATAGGTCTGTAGCTCTTTGGGCCTCCTAATGGCTTATTCGGCTTCGGGATGGCAACCACTATTCATGTCCTCCATATTTTTTGAAAACTTGAGTTGACGCTTGCAGGAAGACAGGAACTTGTTTAACCAGTACTTCAAAGCAGAGCTTGTGTGGAGGATAAGCTTTGGGGATAAAAAGTCAGAGCCTGGAGCTTTTCCAGACAAAACCGTTGGTGAGATTTGGAAAATTATTTCAAAGAAATCTCCAGAGATACATTTGTCAAACGATGTTGGAATTCTTCAGAGTTAGGACACCTTCCAATGACGAGTCTGGCTGACTCGCGGCTTTGGAATACCCCCACATGGTCCCGTGTAACTTTTTTCTCTTCCCTAAAATCAAATCTATTCTGAAGGGAACCCATTTTTTTGACATCGATTCTATCAAAATGGCTGCAACGACGGAGCTCAAAAAAATCCCAGAAAATGCCTTCCAAGAATGTTTTGAATTGTGAAAAAGGCGAATGCACAAGTGTTTTCAAGTGGAAAGAGATTACTTTGAAGGAATCTGACTTTGGTATATTTCAATATTTTTCTATAAAGTTTTTATAACACCAGTCTCGTTAGTTTTTGGACACCTCCTACCTCTTTGGCATATTCCCACGTTTTCTCAAATACTTGCTAAAGGGCAAAGATCTGGTACATGGTGGATCTGCCAGAACGAAATTCGTATCCTGAAGTTGCTTGACAACAGTGGCGGCAGTTTTACGTGCTGTGGGTACCGCAATCGAAGTTTCTGAGATGATTTGTTTGTTGACCGAGCTCTAAACGCAGTTTTTTTGCATGGATAGATTGTTTAACTTCCTGTTTCCACCAAGCAGTTCCTTTCTCACTACCCATTTGACCTCCCACACATTTGCAACCACAATTAGTAGCTGAAGATGTAATGACTGCTAATTTAATTAAATCTCAATCAGTCTTAATGTCTTCAGAATAGTTTTCTGAACAGGAAAGCAAATTTTTTTACTAAAGTGTGTCTCACCTTTTTGTCGGCTAGTAACTCTCACTTTATTCTGTTTGCTCTTCGTGCTCTAAATCGTTTTCTTGTTCTTGGATGGTTCAAACTTCTTAGAATGCAGACAACTAGGTGATGGTCAGTAGACAGTTAAGATCATTTTTTGACACAAATATCGACAACAGTAAAAACAAGTCAGCTGAGACAATACAGAAATCAATGATAGAATGCTGTCCCACTGAATCTCTGTACCAGGTGTATTTGTGAATCCCCTTGTGCCAAAAAAAAGTTATTGGTTATGCACAATCTGTTGGTGGGACAGACCTGTAGCAAACACCTTCCGTTGCTGTTAATGTCGGAGTCTCCTTGTTGTCCAATAGCACCCTTCCATGTCTTGCCGTCAATAACCACGTGTGCATTGAAATCATTCAGTACAACAATTGATTCTGAGGATGTTACTTTCTGTAAAGCAACACCTACTTAATCTAAGAAAGGCTGGTGCTGTGCTTCATCGCTTGGTGCGTACACTTGCAAAATACACAGTGACCGCTCCTGTGGCCTAAGCTTAAGAAGACATACCCTTCCTCCGAGTGGGATCCAATCAGTGACGCAGTGGGCCAAGCCAGGGCTTACAAAAATGCCTACCCCTGCCTGAGCAGACATGGTTACATCTAAACCTAAGTAGAAAAGCTTCCAGCTTTTATTTAACTCAACAGTATTAGAGCCACGACACTTGGTAGAGGAAATTCCAACAATATCGAGATGATACTGCTCTGCCTCCCAAACCAGCTCCTGTTCTTTTTCATTAAGAGAAATGACGTTCCAGTTGCCCATGCAAAGATCCCGATGTTTGGAACCAACTCGAGTACAGATGCTGTGAGCTACCCCCATTTTCCTCCCCAAACACGTATCCTTATCTTCATCACATAAATTATCAAATTAATCTACTTGTGAAAACATGATTACTTCTGCCGCTGTCAGTCGTCTTACAATAGGCATGTTAAAAATATTTGTTATTAAAAAAGGACTTACGTACTTCAAAGAATAACAATCTACTGATAAAAATAGATATTATCCTGTAGTAAAACTTATTAAATCTCAAAACAGCGTAATTTCAAGATGATGAGTAAATGAAATATTATTAAATTAATTTTATTATACTAATCTTTAATAACTTTTACTAATCATTAATTAAATTTTGTTGTTATAAAATAAAGGTTCTGCTATCAACTTGTTGTTTGTAACTAAGATAAATTTTATAAAATTTTGAGCTGCGTCTGCTGATATACAACAAATAAAGCTTTCATCAAATAGATCTGATTTTGACCTAATAAAAGAAAAAAAAAATGAAAATCAACAATCAGGTTAACAGAAATTGTTTACCAACTGTCTAGCTGATCTAAACTGTCGAATAAACCGTTTTGATACTGTCTAGCTTAGCTATCGCTGTGATAAAATTGTAGGCGGTCAGATTTGACCGATCGTCTTTCTAGATATACTCCTTCATTGCAAACGTTTGATAGGTTAAATCCAAAATTTTTTTTGGTTTCCAGATAACTTTAAGAAAAAGAAAAAAACTCATGGGATGACTTAAAGTCGAATTTTAAATGCCAACGCTGTAAAAAGAAAAACGAAATAAATAATTGGTCAAAATTAACCGCTCGTCTTTCTAATGTTAAAACTTTAGTCAATCAAATTTGCTTCAAATAAAACATTAAAACGACTCTTTATAATCACTTATAAAAACAACTTGTAAACAAAATAAGTTAAGTAGGGGTTAGTGTACCGATTACACAATCAATAGCCTACGTACTTCAAAATTACTACAAAAAACTAAAAATCAACTATAGGTTTTTAAAGTTAAAATTAGAATTATGAATGAAGTGTGACAGGATGTATCAGCTTTGGTTTGGATTTTATTGTTAAATCTATATCCTTTGCTAACATTGTCCTGACTCTTCCTTTTTTAAGTCTATTTCATGTATCTCATGGTGTTTCTGTTACTAATTTTACTATGTTTGTGGTCAAGAATAAAATTAAAACTAACGAATGACCAAATTAATATAGGCATGCCGATTTCAAATAATATTTTTCTAACAACTTATTGTCATTCGATCAAGCAAACCACAAGCTCAGTGATGATTAACTAATCTTAAAACTTTGATACTACTGGTCGAAGTCTGTAAAGTCTTTTGTTTAAACAAAACAAAATACAAACTTTGCCATTTTGACATCTGTAATAACCTTCGATAAAAACTCCAGGTTATTGCATGCAATTGTTTATGATTTATCACAAATTTCTTACTGCATTAAATTTTCCTCTAATTATTAGTTCTGATGCTAAAAATCAGCAGCTTGTAGAAAAAAATGACAAGTGCCTTGCTTTTTTTACACCGATGCAATTCATTATGGTTCGTTAATTAAAAATACTGCAAACTTTTGTTTCCGCTTGTTAACAGTCATCAAAACTGAAACAAACAACCGGATGCTACGCGATTTTTAAAACAGAGTTTAAAAGTTTAAAACACAAAAGGTATACAGAAAAAAAGCTTTCACATGAAAGTAATCATTTTGCACTGCATTACATTGTAAACCTAACAGTGAATAAACCAAAATAATGTTCCGAGATAAACAAAAACAAGTACAAATATCAGAGAAATAAAATATTGTAAAACCTATTCATCATTTTATTATGCAAAATTAGATCTGTAGTTTGTTTTATAAGACAACAACAAAAAGCAATTAGGCTTAACATATTGAATAAACCTTTTTCCATAGCTTAAACATTGAGATCAAAAAATCTGTAACAGCGCAATCTTAATTGTGAAGTAAGAAACTATCAAGCTTTTTGAGATATGTCTTATTGTCAAAGACTTTGTTTGGAAATCCTAAGAGACCAGTTGAGCAAGGTAACCCGAATACCTGCGCTGAAACAAAGCTGTGTCTAATTTTATTTTATTCCGGTTCAAGAAGTAGTTTGCTATGAGCCTGAAGCTTTTATACAGTTGGCTTCGGCTAAGTTCTGATTGATTTGTTGAAGACTTTCCTCCGTAAACATACTGAGACCATTGTCTCTAACTAAAACGAATGTATTATAAAATTTACGATTCACGACTGACGAAAATTCTCTTCCGCGCTCTGCCACTGCAAAGCGAAAATCGGCGCTACGACTTAATTCGATCAACACAAATGATTCTACCTTCGTAGAACAAAACTTCAAAACACTGGCGTAAAATAAATTCAACACTTATTACTGTAATACGATCAAAGAATCCTTCGCCGCGCTCCATGTCAAACCAACGCTTAAATCTTCTCTCGTCGTCACATGCCTTCAATCGAGCGAGCGTACATATATACAGTATATAGAGCTACTACTTGCAGAGCTACTACTTGTCACAGCTGAAGTAATTCATAACAGCCTTTGTTTTTGTAATTGTACATTTAATTTTCTGTTTTATTATCAAGTGAATTTACAGCAAATACTGTAATCATATGTTCAACATATCAAAAGGTATTTCCGTTTTTCGTTTTGATCATATGATTTTGAATCTGTTTGTTTAGATTTTGAATTGCTTTTGTAGGTTTAGCAATTCGCAGCCTGCATCTTTGTGGATTCGTGAAAAAAATTTTTAAGTTAGTTTGTTTTTTATTCTAAAACTTGAGAATATTAGCTTCCCAGCATTGGTGAAAAGAATTTTTCTATAGTTAGAAGACGAATGCCTAAAACAGTTATGAAAGATTTTGAAAAGCTTTTATCTTACTTTAAGTGATGCCTTTGATGTTAAGCAAAAAAATGGTGGACAGTTTGAACTTGTTGAGGATGTGACAGCTAAAAATTCGTTTATCTTATTAATTATTTATACACGTGACCCGACAGTTGATTCAACGACACTTGATCGAAACGGCATTTGATGGAAATGACACATGATTCTAGATTTAATTCAAGCAGCCGTTTCTTTCTTTCTGTTGTAAGACGATATAATTAGCAAATTTAGCAAGGTTTTGAACTCATCTCATTCAAACTACGAGTATATTAACAACTGTTGACGATTATGAAAAGTAATATATTTAATGTAAACTTGCAATTTTCAAATAAAAAACAAAGTAACAAAAGGTCACTTCAAAAAGACATCTATAGTCCAAAATAAACAAATAAATTTATGTTAAGTCATTCAAACGAAAAAATTGTATATTGAAACCTATTTTTTATAAACAGACAACCAAATTACTTTATTATTTTTTTATGAAGTGTCATTTCGATCATGTGTCGTTTCGATCAAATGTCGTTTCGATCAAATGTCGTTTCGACCAAATGTTGTTTCAATCAAGTCTCGTTTGGATCGAGTGTGGTTTCGGTCAAATGGTGTTTCGGTTAAGTGTCGTTTCTATCAAGTGTCGTTCGATCAAGTGTCGTTCCATTTTTGTCGTACCATTTATGCATGCATGCCAACAATAAAGCATACTCAACGAACAAAACGAAATTTAAAATAAAATTAATATAATTTGTTATAAACTCTTAGGCAATTATGGCGTAACTGTCGTTTTTAAAAGGGAACGTCAAGTTTTGTTTAGTTTAAAAAACGCGTCGTCATCGTCGTTTGAAGGGTATCCACTCCAGGTCAGACACAAACAGGACTGGGGCCGAGGGTTTATCCTTGTACTAACCCAGGCTACTGAACTCTCTGAATCAGATGCTGGCAGTGGTATTATTAAGCCAGCATCGAGTTTCGTCATTCAAAACCGTCAGACCTCGTGCTCCATGTGGTGCCCGATGTATAAGGCACGCTGTTAGAACATGGTCTGCGCTTTGCTCAGAGGCGCCATACTCGCAATTGAGTAAAGGAGCGAGACCCCATTTGTCCATGGACGAATGGAATCGCCCAACACCAGTCCGCAGGCGGTTGAGTTTAACAGCTCGGGGTAAGCTCATCCCAACAGGCATGGCACCGGTCTCGGGCACAAAAGCACGGAGCTTGGAAGCATTTTCAGAATACTCCGTTTTCCATTTGTGATTTGTTCATTCAGAAGCGCGGATGCCAAGTCTGGCAAGGTTGTCCAAACGATTCTGCGCAGCTGGCACAAACGGGCCTCTGGATCTTAGTCTCACTTAACGAGTATCTGAGGAACAACTTAAAAGATCATACAAGATATGATCGGGGTCTAGAGATCCACCGTGAACCAAGGAGAGTGTCGCTTCCAGTCGGCGAAGTTAAGTTGGCTGGATGCCTGATAGTACAGGTAGGTGGTTAGGTAGCTGAAACCGGACAGTGACGAGGAGAGTGTCGTGACCTACCAGTAAAGCTGTTTAAAATACTCCGCGCTTTTCGACTAGAGTATGAAAAGTCGATGCTTCGAACTGCCTCGGACCATCAATCCCTCCGCTTTCTGTCAAGCTTGGCAAGCAGAGCTGTAGCATCCAAACTTGAGTCGTCTCTCTGAGGAGACTGTAGGAAAGTTTTATAGAGGGATTCACACTCTGCATCCCAACACGGAATATAGTTATTTCGATACCCGCGTGGGATAGTCTTTTTGGCTGCTTTCTTAATTGTGTTACAAAAGTCCTGGTAAGCTGCATCCACATCAAGTAAATCAGGCGACAACAAAGTCTTTGCAAATTTATTCGTCAAAGCAATGTAGTGACTCCATTTGGCCTTGTGGAAGTTCCATCGCTTAACAGGCATGCTTGGCACTGCCATAGCAAACCTTGGTGGTGTAAGAAGCGAAGGTTGATGTTGTGACCTGGAAAACTTCTCAAGGACACGTCTATCCGGTGAGCGACTGTTTGGACCTACGCTAGCGAAAGCTAGATTTGGATTGGTGCCAGTGTTTCAGCGGCCGGAATAAAAACTGGCAGCGTCCTTGGCATTATATAGGAGGGCAAGACAATTAATATTGCCCATCCAGCCAAGCATTCACCGTCCGGGCTGTTGTCATCGTAACCCCAGTCGGCATGTCGACAGTTAAAATCGCCAGCATAAAGACAAGGGTGAGGAAACACTGGGAGATCCAGGGTTCGCAATGGCGTTGGCGGTGGTTTGTAGACGTTGACTATTTTATAGCCATCAACGTCCACACACAGCCACTCGATCTCCGATGTCAGTGGAGATTGGTCCAAAATCGTGTATCTCAGTCGCTCGTGGACAAACATGGCAAGGCCATGCTTCCTGCTTAAAGAAGACCCAGCTAGTTGGTAGTTTGAAAGTACAAATTTCGCTGCATCAGTGCAGTGGGTCTCCTGCAGTAGGATGACGAGTGCCTCAGACTGCATAGCGAAGTGATGAAGAACATTCATCTTGCTTGCAGTGAGGCCTTCTATGTTCAGCTGAAGAATAGTGGGTCCTCGGAACTTGTTGGCAATGTGCCCTGAAAAGGGCAGTTTTATCCTGGCATTGCCCAATCCTGAAAAGGACGTTTGCCGATTAGCAGACCCACACTGAACATCGGAATGGGTGGATACCCTTCTATTTTGGTAGGTTTGGTTTCGGTCTGTCATCTTTAACACCAATGAACAGACTTACTCACAGCCCAGGCTGCGAGAAAGCACTTACCATCTGAGCCAAAAACGCACTGAGCTATTTTGACACCTGTAAATAACCTTGATGAAAACTACAGGCTATTGCATTCAATTTTATATGATTCATTGCATTATTGTTTTTTATAGCTAATCTTACTCCCACAGCTTAGATTGTTCGTGAACAATATCCGCTTAACTTATAAGACTTATAAACTCTCCAAATTCACAACATCATTTTGCTGATAACAAATAAATAGATGAGTATAAAATTACTGAGTATGAATGAATGAATAAGTGCAAGGCACAATTTTAAGAATTAATTTTTTCGATAAACGTAAGCATCAAATGAAAATTCTCTTTTAAAATTAAATTTCTGAGGGCAAGTAATTTTTCTCTAACTATTTCTCTTGATGCAAAAAATCAGCAGCTTGTAGAAAAAATTGAAAATAAGTTTGCATTTTTTAGACTTATGCAATTTTTATGGTTCGTTTTTCAAAAATTTTACAAATTGTTATTTCTCCTTGTTAACAGCCGTCAAAACCAACAATCGGATGTTATGGCATTTTTTTAGAATAGATTTCAAAATTTTAAAACACAAAAGTTGTACAGAAAAAAGAATATGCCATAACATCCGGAATTGTCATTTTATTGCAATTTTACCTAAAAATAATGTTTCTAGATGAACAAGTATCGATATTAAAGAAATAAAACTTCTAAAACCTATTCATTTCATCACAAAAAATGAAATTTTGAGTTTTTTTATTTAGTATAACAAAACGCAATTGGGCTTGACATATTGAATAAATTCTTTTTTTATAGCTAAAACACTAAGATCAAAAAAGCTGCAAAAGCACAATCTTGATTGTAAAGTAATAAGCCAACAAGAATTTGAGATATGCCTTATCAAAAAAACTTTTTTACGTATCTTCAAGTTTACATACCAGTTTAACGTATAGTATAACGAGGTAGGCTACTTAATTCGCTTTATCGGTACAATAGTACTCTTCTCTTTAAGTTTTTACCATTTTGCTAATATTTTTCTATGTATTTAACATATATCTATCCTATAAATTGTTCATTCACTATGATACTTTCTGTATCTTCTTTTACTCTTTACAACAAGAAGTTAACAGTTTTTAACCTTCCAAATTTATGATAATATTTATATTTTAAAACATTATTATTTGTTTTTTGTTTATAAGTTCTGCAGGTTTTTTCTCCAGATTTGTACTATAGATTGTACAAATGCAGAGCTACTACTTGCCACAACTTAAGTAATTTATAACAGTCTTCTTTTCTGTGATTTTACTTATAATTTTCTGTTTTATTAACAGGCGATTATATATTAAATAAGGATATTTTCAACATACCAAAAATGATTTCCTTTTATCGTTCTGCGAAATTAAAAACAATTAAAGTTCATCAACCAATTTTTTCCTATTTTTTTCGCAGTACAAATCTCCTGCGTCACATTGTCTATTTTTTTCTTTATTTTTCGCGATTACTTCTGGTTAAAAATATTATCTGTCCTTTGACTTTTTTCACTGGGTTCATCTGATTTGGAGAATTGCGGCAAATATAACTCCACATTTAGTGGCGATGAGATACGTCTAATGACCAACTTCTTTATGTTCTTATACAGTCTGGTGCAAAAGTATAAGGCCAGCTAGATTTTGGTCTTATCCTCAATGAATTTTGCTGATTCAAAAATTATATATTTACATATGCTAGCAATAATGTAAATGTTGCTGAGCGATTGGATTTGGGGAGAGCTCACACGACATACGAACTCGTATGAGAAGCAATGGGAAAGCACAATCCAATTGCTCAGCAACATGTCGTTCACTTAATGGTGAAGCAGTAAACAGCTTGCCATAAGTGAAGTCCAAAGAGTTTTGTAACTCCCTCCACACAGTCCAACGTAAAACATCAAGATCCAAGGTGTGTTGGATTTTGAAACATGATGTGATTGCATTTCTAGCTTGTCTTTTGATTGCTTTACAATCTCTTTTATCTAATTTTTTTTGGTCTTCCAGCTGGAATTTGTTTTCCACGTTTTTCTGGATCAGACAAAAAGTTATTTACAACAGTTTTTGATCGACCAATTCTCTGAGCAATCACTCTACTACTATATTTTTCTTTTTTTATCTGCTTAATTTCGTTCTGCGTTTTTACTTTTTAAACTTTGTATAGAATTAACTTCCTATTTTTTATAACTTTCTATAAGAAAGCTATTCTCAGCGCCAACAACTGCAGATAGTCAATCAGCAGCTTTGTACTAAGTAACCTTAAAAATAAATTACAGTAGTACCTCCATGGCTAATACTAACCTTAATAGTTTTTCCAAACAATGCTATTTTACTCTAGAATTAACTTCCAAGGCGTCAACACAAACCCTTGAATGCTTAACACTGTCACAAAGGCAACATTAACACAAGCAATTTCTAAGCATTTCCCTGATTTAGTTGGAATGTCAACTGGAATGAATGAAAAACTTACGAACTATATACCGTAGAATTTACTTAAGCCGCCATCTCAGGAAAACAGAAAAAGTGACGACTTAGGCGAACTGGCGACTTAGGCAAACAACAGATTAAATATGCATAGGCCTACACAAACTTAGGTCCCCTTCGTTTCTGCAAAGACTGAACGTTTGGGAAATGAAGAACAAAAACAGAAAGCACTTTTGGATTTCTGCACAATAACTTAATACAGTCAGTGGTGGATATTCAAAATTAGGGGCCTGAGGCAAAATCCAAATTAGGGCCCCCAAAATGACGTCATAATGACGTCACATTCGATTACCATTTTACCAATGCCATTTAGAAAGATAGGCTACGAAATATTAGAAAAAAATTAATTCTGATATGAAACTTAAAATAACTCAAATCAGTGGCAGACACAGAAAGTTATCATGAAAGATTTACACGTGACTCAACAATTAATCGAACGACACCTAATCGAAATGGCACTTAATCAAAATGACATTTGATCAAATAATGAAAGAAAAAATTTACAACTTTGAATTTATCCCAATTTTGTCAATTTTTTGTTCCAAAAACATAGTAGGGGAGACTGGGGTAAGTCGGGACAAATTTCAGTTTTTGGACCATAAATCGGAAACTACATGAGATATTTTAAAATAAAACTTTGGATAGAAAACTTCAAAAACTAATAAATTAACATGAGCAGTACCATTTGTTTTCAAAATTGGGAAACAGCCAAAAACAGGGTTTAAAATGATGCAGTCAAACGTCCTGACTTACCCCATACATGGGGCAAGTCGGGACAAGCTATGGGGCAAATTGGGACAGCTACAACATTTATCACACACACACACGCATAAAGGCAATTTTATTAGAAAAAGAAGAATTTAAAAGCAATCAACTGTAGGCTACTACTATACATACATGCAACTGTGCATTGCAGACAACAGGAACAACACATCTTTTTCCCAATGACCAATTTTCAGCTAAAATTTAATTTAACCAATGTGTTATATCAACAGGAAACACCAATTGATTACATTTTCTGGTGCTTCCAGTGTTCTTTACTGGTTCCGGTAACTTTGCAATCACATCATTCCGTTGAAATGCGGCGATGTCAGTTTTGTTTATTATAAACACTGGCACATGTCCTACAACTTGCGGCACTTTTTTAATGAAGTTGACATACAAGTCTTCATTCATCCAGCTCGACTTGTTAGCACCTCCTATATATCTTAATGGCCCACCAATAATAATTATTCCAAAAATTAACCCTGGGAAAGAGAAACATTGGTGGCACTACAACTCCAGGTGCTCCCACAGCGTATAAGACAATGACCAGTTCTCCATGTTCAGCACTAGTCACTGACCCAATTTTCCTGTGGGTGCAACCACACCCCCCGGTTGTTGCGCAGTTGTGCAAACCGTTCCGTTTAAGTTGTAAATATCGTGCATTTCAAATTTGTAGCGATCATACAAATCGCCTAATTGATCAAGAAATTTGCCAATAGTGTGGCGATTGAACGCTGTTGCACGTGCCAGAGATGTTGCTTCATGCTTTCGCACAGATAGTCCATATTTAAACTTAAATGGTAAAAACCAATTCCTGCTATCTTTTTTTCCCGGTTGTCCGGTATCCTGATATAATTTTGTATTGCGAATTCAAAAGCTAGTCGGCGACATTTGTTTGTTGAGAATCCATAAAACATGTTACTTAATAATTTAATATGGTTTGCGAGGTGTTCTTCCATTTTTGTAGAAAAAATGCGATGCCTGTCACCCACACACTTGCAGCCTGACTTTTTTGCTGTATATCCTCATCAATTGACATCTGATCGGCAAAGCGCTTCAGTGTGGTTTTACTCACGTTAAACTCTCGAGCAGACTGCCGCAGCTTACCACTTTGCCATAAGGCACCTGCTGCCCTTTTCAGGATATTTATTGAAGTCTGTCCTCTGTTGGTCTTTTTTGTATATTTTTGAGGCATAGGCTATTACTCTCCCACTTAAAAAAGACCATATAAGCAATTTAAAATGAGCATTATTTTTATTATTTGTTTTGGTTCTACTTGTAGATAACATCATAATTAATAGATTTTTACTGGTAGGTTATATTTCTTGCTTTTAATAAGATTTGAACACGTAAACTTTCTGATTAGCTAGATTGAAAGGTTTTATTATCACATAAACTTACATGCAAATAGCTCAAGGTTATTCAATATTTTTCTGCATTACGCAGCCGTCATTACAAATGCTTATCACTTGGAAGTTAAGTTATAAGTGTAATGGGGTAAGTTGGGACAGTGGTCCCACTTGCCCCCATGACAATGTCCCAACTTACCCCAAAGACGTCATTTTGAAACTAAGTGTTGTATCTTTACTTTACTTCAAGATCTAGACCAGCTATAAATTTTAAATTACTACATTATTCTATCACAATCAGCATTGTTATCATTGTGGCATTAAACTATATACATACAGAAATAGTAAGCAACATACCTGCTTTTTTAAGATTAACTTTTTTTGCAAAAAATTGAATTTTTTCTTATCAGCTTAAATAAGTACTTGCTAACGACCGTATCGCATAACTAGTATTGTTGCTACAGCAAGATGTAGCCAATGTTAACGCAACAGATTATTTCAACCAACAGTATAAGCAGTAGGCTACATAGGTTGGACCAACTTACCCCATGTCCCGATTTGCTCCAGTCTCCCCTACTTTAAATCTGCCCCGGTTTTGTTGATTTTTGCCCCAAAATCATAAATCTCTAAAAATAAGATCTTTTCTGTAAATCTGTCTCTGATTTCTGCAAGAGGTCTATAAGGTAGGAGCCATGGCACAATGCTCCTCCCTCTAAATAACTGACAAAGTAAGAAAAATGCAAAAAAATAATAGCAATAAGCATCTAATAAAACATAACCATGACAAAAGATCTACTTGTTGCCCCCCTAAAACTTGTTGCTGCCCTTCGCCCAGAGACCTTGTTAAAAAACCTTGACCTTGACATTGGCTAAAAATTATAAAAAATAAAAACAATTTGTCTTCTTACTGTTGGTCTCTGCTTTTTATCAATCTAATTTACAGTAACAAAGATTGTTTAATTGCAGAAACATACAAAAATAAATCTTTTTTTTTTATCAACTGTCATTTCGATCAAGTGCCATTTCGATCAAATGTCGTTTCGATGAAGTGTCGTTTTGGTCAAATGTTGTTTCGATCAAGTGCGTTTCTATCAAGTGTCGTTTCGATCAACTGTCGTTCAATCAACTGTCGTTCAATCAATTGTCGTAGCACCGGGTTTACAAACTAAAAACACAATTAGTATAAAAGTTAAAATAATGTGAAAGCCTTTTTTTCTCTACACTTTTTTACTGTTCTATTGTCTTTTAATTGGTCTGCATATCCTTCATTTTTCAAAGTGGGAGGAAGGAGTTTAAAAGTTTAAAGGAATTTTTAAACTTTTAAACTTTCAACTTTTAAATTTCAAAGTGGGAGGAAGGAGTTTAAAAGTTGAAAGTTTAAAAGTTTAAAGGAACTTTTAAACTTTTAAACTTTCAACTTTTAAATTCAATTTAACGTAATCTCTGTATTTTTATATCTCTGATGATGAAAGAACCTATTAGCTTATTTATAACTTCTATACTATAGGAGAAAGAACCTGTTTATTTTTTAATTTTTGAATTTCATCATTGCTTAAACTCGATTTGACCCTTTTTTACAAAAACAAGGACTCGACCCAAGTCCTCAAATCAATAATTGTTGACTTGGAATTGGTTTTATGTGCTTAGTAACCAAGGTCATATGCAATGCATAGAAACGAATTGGGAAAATGATTTTGAAAATTCAAATTTCATACACTCAGATTCATGCCCTCATGGACTTATATTAGAATTACATCATTTTTGGTAATCTTAGATTTGGAATCGGTTTGAGCTTTTTGAAAAGCACTCGAACTTGGTTCGAATTTGAAAGTTATAAGTTGCTGGACTACTATTAGCATGCGCACAATTTATTAGAGGTATATTTTGAAACTTTCTCACCACTACATATTAAACATTTGTACCATAGTCTTAATAGTCTCAAAAAATAATAAATTTGTCAAAATATATTTCAACAGAATTAAAATTGAACTGATTAAATAAGTAGGCTACTATCACAGACAAAAATCTGATCCTTTTTTTAGTAGTAAAAACAAATTTGCACTGATTACATAGCAACTACTACAAAAACAATTTTTTTATCGAATATATATATATATATATAACAATATCAATTAATCCAGTCAAGCAAAATAATGTTAAATCTCAACAATTATGCCGATTCCACAACATACAACAAGTTTTATCATAAGAATAAAAAAATCTATGGCCTAAAACATTATTAGAAAGAGAAGCTTTAGTTATGTTTTTTTTAACACAAAAAAGATTAAGAAGTGCTGGTAATACGAACTTTTGTAAAATATGAATACCTTAATTTTTATAAAAAAAATTTAAATTACATTCGAAAGCTAACAAAGTTTGTAAAAAAATATAATTATGCTTACTTTTAGGCAAATGAGTCAAAAAAATACTAACTCAAAATGAAAATTTGTTAATGATTAATATATTATAAAGCAGCCAATTATTTATTTCATAATTTCAGCTTATGCTGCTTTAATTAAATCTTTTGAAGATTTTTGCTGGAAAGAATAGAAATATGCAATGCGAACTTGTAATAAAGCTAGCTTTAAACTAAAATTGTAAAAATAATAAAAGTGCTGTGAAATGTTGTCAAAACCATTTAATGTTATGATTGTTTGTGTAAGATAGACCAACTGATAATCACAATTAAATTTAATGTAAGAAGCCATTTAGCTTATTCTATGTTAGGTTACCTTTTAAAATTGTCATTTAAAATCAAAATACTTTACCTAAATAATTTCTAATTCAATTTTTTTCAGAATAACAATATATAAAAATTTAACTTTTATCAAGCAATTATTTTTACCAAATCACCTTACAAACCAGTTGTCAAAATGTCAATTTTGAAAAATGCTAAACTCTTTAAAAAAAGCTGCAATCAAGTCTTGAAAGTCAAGTGAATGAATAAATTGCATATGCATCAATTTAGAACTTTGAAAAAAAATGAAAATTTCCATATAAATTTGGTTAATGGTAAAACATTTGCAGACTGGATTTAGTGTTCTATTGGTTTCTATTGTACAATACATGAAGCATTTGCTACAAAAAGAAAAAAAATGTATTTTTTATCACTAGTGTTTGTAAATTTTTTAGTTATGTTGTTGTTTTTAGTCATTATTTTGTTGCAATTATGGAAAGTAATTAATATTGTATGCATACATACAACTAATTTTAAGTAGTGTTTTTAGCAATAGAAAAATTTAAATTTAAAACAAGATTTCTCTTTTTCTTAAACATATTTTTAGTTGTAGAGTTGTTACTGCTTAATTTCAATCACCTTTGGATAACTTTTATAGCAATCTGATTATTAAGAATAGTTTACATTATGTAGTTGTTCTGCAATATATAGAAACTGAAGAAATTTTATTGATTTTTGTTTTAAATTTTAAGTGTTCTGCCAACATTACTCTATGTGCCATATTATGTGACATAAATTTCACCTATTTGCAGAAAACTTTTGAGAGTTTTTGAGGTTCATGAAACCATGTAAAATACCACAAAACTACATGCGGCATTTTCAAAAAGGGGGGCCCAAGGTGATTGCCTCACTTGCCTCATCCAATATCCACTACTGAATACAGTACCTATGTAAATATTCAAGATGCAGTCTAGATCCGATATTTATTCTCTGCCGTAATCTTATTTTTTGCCCTTAGTCACTAACTACTGCAATTTCTTTCAAATAAGCTGATAGCTTTTGAAACTGTTTTTACTTTGTCATCTTTGTTTTCACCTTGTCACCTTCGTTTTCAATAGCCGATTTTTTTGTGTTATTTTTTTCTATTGTTATAAGAGATACGACAAAAATAAAAATAATTGGTTGAAACTGTCATAGCTTGGTTACTTTACTTGGCAGTAAGACGGCTGACTAAACGGAAACTAAAACTGATAAAAACAATCAAAACAATCTAAAGTGATAAAACAATAGAGTTATAAAAGAAATTTGTGATGCATAGTGACGTTGTGTTAAATCAGTAAGGATTGTAAATACAAAGGCGAAACAACTGTAGTGATGTGGTAGCAGATTAAAAGTTAAGTCAACTGCAAGCGCGCTCTCTCATTATAAAAAATTAATCTAATTTACTTCAATCAATGTAAACCTTTTGCGCGTTTGATTAAAGAACAAAGAGATCGGAAAAAGAAAAAACAAAGAAAATAATAACGTGTAATTGATAAAATAATAATAAATTAAAAACTTTTGTCTGGAGTTCGCACAAAATCGTAAGTATTTGCTCAAATCAAAGTTTTTTTTTATTGCTTAATGTGTGTTTTTTTTTTCTTTTAGTAAACTGGTTCAAATTGGAACGTTGTTCTTAATTTGTGTAGTCTGGATTTATACAACCCCCAGGCAGAAGAGAGATTTAATGCGGATCTACACTGGTCTATAGGGCGCAATGAAAAAATACAAATTTTGGAATTTCACTATGATCGCTTAGTGCCTTGTTGCTATGGGCAAGATAGACGTCTAGGCCAAATTTTTTGTTAAAATGAGCTCATCTTCCTTACCGACTTTTCATGTCAATTTTTGGCTAATTTTGCCTATATTTACAACACTTAGTCTAGTACAAAGCGCTGATAACTGTAAACACTAACCGACTTTTAAGTATGAGAAACAATTTTATTCAAACACTGCGATGTCTTAGCATTAATAATTGTTATTGTTTCTCAGTTAATAATTAAAGCTAAAATGCTTCTTGGTTCTAAATGTAGGCATAATCCGTCTGCTGCTAAGCCGCTGCCTGATGTAACCATCTCTTGCCTTGTAGCCTGCCACCTCTGTGGAAGCTTTAGTCATAACCCGGATTTCTCTCTCAACTGACAGAGTGTGGTTTGGCCACTTTGGAATACTCAGCGGTTTTTCAAGGATACCTAAAACTTCCTCATCATTGAAGGATGTCAAAAATGGAGGCTCAGTTTTCAGTTTAGTGTCCCAGTCAATCATATGATGTTCTTGGAAGGCATGTCAATGATTCTTGGTATGGTGATTCTTGGAAAGCATGGCAATTACCGTCTTTCAAGCACAACGCTGGTCAAGCAAAAACTGCATCTCACGCTTAAGAACCTTCACATCACACTTACAAGCCAAGTGGAATCCATCACAGTTCTTTGCTTTGCAGTGCACTTGGAAACAAGAGGCAGATGGACACGTGCAACTACAAACGTCAAAGAATTCACCCATTTCCATTTTGAACTCGTTTAACTTGACAAGATTTCGCTTGTTTTTGTTGACCAGCAGACCTTTCTTGCACAATCTTTTCAATTTATGTTCAATAGTTTTTTGATCCAATAAGGAAATAGTTAACCGATCTCCAATCGCCCTAGCCCATATTACAGAAACATCTAAAGCAGTTTTCTTCACAATCTCATTCACATCTCATACACAGCATGCTCTGTGCCTTTCCTGGTTATTTTTTTTACTTAGTCATTACTGCTATATTCTTTACAAATCAGTTCAACTCTGAAATATCAATAAATTATTTTACTTTAGAAATGTCAAAACTACATTACATTTTATTAAAACTTGTAAAAGTATGCGTGACAACTGACAGCACTGCATTACAAAAAAGTGCGCCACAAAGCAACGATATTCTGATAACGGCCAACAACTGTAGGCTATGTCACAAAAAAACCTGAAACAGGTGAACGGAAAAAGATAACTCAAAAATATTACAGTAGAACAGTGCTGAAAAATTGAGCTACACAATGAACAAGCGGCGTGCCGATTGGCACTGAGCCAAGAACGTGGCTGATACAGTATCATTGCTTTAGTATAGTCTCATAAAATTGTGTCAAGTGTCAAATTTCAGTCCAAAAGTCGGTAGGCAAAACCTACGTCTATTAGCCTAAAACTTGGTGTGCGGCTTTCAAATGACATGTACAACAATGCATCAAGCGATCACTTTAATCTGTGACAAAAGTGTTCCCTACTGGTCTACACTACTCTTTCGTTTTGGCTTAAACCAAAGCGAAACTTTGTTTTTTTATTTTATTGGGTCGCAGTCGCAAATCAAGCTGCTTCATTGTGCTTACGCCTGCTTAAGCAAGAATATTTTTCGCTCGAAGAGCGAAAATCCAAGCTGCTTAAGGCAGTTGCGCCTGAAACGAGCAGTGTGACAAAACAATCAGCTGATAGTACATTTGAACAGGGAAAAATTAAAATTTTGATAAAGTAAAATTTTTTTAATAGCTGTAAAAATTTTTAAATGTTTATTATAAAATTTAACGTTATGTGTTTCTGAAAAGCAATACAAGTTTTTTTTTCAGTCATTAAGGTATTTTACTGAATAGTTAATAAACAGTTGCAAGAATACCAAGCAATTATTCAATCAAACATGAAGATTATTTTAGTTCTATAAATATTTGATAGAAAAGTATATTTGGTAGAAAAAATGAAAAAAAAATTTAAAAAAATATCTAGGTTTTTTTAAAACCTTAAAAATTAAAAATTAAAACTTTTTAAATGATACCAAAAAATAGTTTAATGTCACACTTTTTAAAAACTTGCAATTTAGCACTATTTTGTTGCTTTTGGTAAAAAGTATTGCAAGTGTAATTTGTACAAATAGCAACTGATAGAATTCAGTGGATTTGTACATAATTTTTTTCTGATTTGCAATGGCATTAAAGGTTTTGAAAGGAGTTTTTAAAAAATAAGGACATAGGTTTATTTATAATAGCAGCTTTTACTACATTGACGTATTTATTATTGATATATTGGTCTACACTATAAAATAATCATTGTTATAATTTAGAGTAGATTTTTGATATAATTTTTAAAAATACACAGAAGCATATTTATATTTTTTAAAAATAATATATATTTTCTTTTAAAAATGTGGTCACTTAACCTTTCATACTGGATCAATATATATATAGGGTGGGGCGTAAATATGGAAACAAATTAAAATCGATATTATAATGTAACGAAAAATATATCTAACAATTTACAGAGATGTACGATTACATGAAAGTCTATACAAAGCAAACAAAATAATTTTATTCGAAATGGCTCCCATTGCTTTTGATTACCGCCGGCAATCTCCGGCAAACATCCTCCGCGGAGGCACGTAGCTGTTCTTGTAGAATTTCTTGCCGTGCTCGCAGTAGAGATTGTTTTAAATCGCCCACACTGTAGTGAATTTTTTCATAGGCCTTGGCTTCGAGGATGGACCACACCGAAAAGTCCATGAGATTCAGATACTGTCATTTCTTCGATTATGAGCGAATTTAACTGTGAAGATCCTCTCATCTGACCAAACAATCGCACCCGCCGTGCCAGACCTGAATTCCTTCAGAAGAACTTTGCTTCTCTCCAATCTTTTTTGCTTTACAGCTGCTGACAGAATTTTTCTCTTTTGAAGGGTGAAAGAGGACATTTTCAGGTCTTTGTGGACGAGTCGTCTCATGGTTCTGGGACTCATGACAATAGACTTTGCCATTTGTCACATGGATCCACTCGGGTTTCTCCTAATCCTCTCTCGAATCCACTTAATCATTGATTTAGACCGGTGGGTGGTTTACCACTTCGTTTGGGCGCGTGGTCTACCACTTCTTGGACGATCAGATAAATCCCCTCTTTCATTGAAACATGTCAATGTCTTTCAGACACTTTCAATTGCGAGATCCATTGTCTTCCTTTCAATGGATCTCGCAATTGAAAGTGTCTTTGCAATAGCGGAATCTAACTTTCTGGCACGATGTAATGCAACTATAGCTTCTCTCTTGTATGACATTTTGTTTGAAATTTAGCAAAAAATTATTTGATATTGTGATAGAGTGATGTCTTAGCTATAATAAAACGTATTTCCTACTTAGGAACTATTCTATAGTAACAAAATATTTTAGTTAAAAAAGTGGTTTCCAAACTTATGCCACACACTGTATGTATATAATAATTTTCACAAATAAACTGTATAACTTTACTGTTTTATCTCAATGTCCTACTTTAGTTGTATAATTACCAGCTGATTCTATGGTTTTGAAATAATCAATTCTGCTGTCTTCATTGCATAAGTGCTTAAATTATTTTAAATTAAAATTTAATTTTATAATCTATTTATTTTAATATAAATATAAATATTCCAACTTTTTATGAATAATTTTATTTTATCTGAATATTAATTTAGAGATATTTTACATTTAAAATTTAGTTTAAGAAATAATAGTGAATGATCTTTTTACGTGCGATGAAACAAAAAAAAAATTCGTTATTGCTTTACAAAACCATGCCTGCTTGTACATCCACAAGCAGCTACGTACAGCAATAGGCAATGTAGAATGAATGCTTGGCAGGTCATTGCCCAAGAATGTGGTGTTCCTGGAAAAGGTGAGAAATTTTTCATTAGAACAATACTTTTAATTTATCAATTATTATGTATCAATGGTGTGGAAGCTTCAATACAGTTTTGGTGGACAATGCACTGGAATGGGGGGTGGTTAACTACTACTGCCAATACTAATTAATGGAATAGTGTTGGGTACTTTCACATATTCTTCGACACAGATATATAAATATTTTGTAGAAGAAAGTTGCAAACTGGTTTGGAAAAGATTGAAAGAAAAATATAAAAGAAAGAAAGACCAACTTAGTTTGTCTAAGTCAGGAGATGGAGCAATTCTAGAGAAAATATGGAGCTTGTACAAAGTGATGAGCTTTGTTGATCCATACATTCAACCTTGACCGTAAGTTTTTCCTTTTATGTATGTGTTGTTTTTCATCTGCTTTGTCACCTAGCTATAATTTTTGTTAAAATTTTGCTATACCTTTTTTAAATAGTGAAGCTTTGAAACAATTAAACAATTTATAAAAATTATACCAATTTATCAGCAATAGAAAATAATATTAAACATTTATTATGAATTGTTTGGCAGCTTTGCAATACGTTGAATACAATGTTGAATTTCAGCTGTAAAAATGTTGTATATATGCTGTATGTAAAACGAAATTGGTAAATAAAAAAAAGGCTTACGTCTTTTAATTTTTTTTTGCCAGGACTCGCAAAATAATGTATTGGAAGAAACTTTTTTAAAAGATTTTACCGGAGGTGCTGGAAGCCCCGAGGCCTCAATTGCACAAGAAAGTACCTCTCTCCAAATAGAAATTGCTTATCCCTTAACTAATAAAATTTTTTCCACTCCCTCCCCTACCCCTTCGAAGCTGTCTAGTAAGTTTCTGTTGGCAAAAGTTTGAGTGCTTTACTATCGAGTTTACTAAATTTATTATATAGAAAAAAACAAAAAATGACGACACACTTCCGAAGATAAGACGCATATGCTTATCGATGCTATAAACGAAACTGGTCAATGTTGCAGTAAGATAACCCTTTATTTATTTTTCATTTTATTTATTTTTGTTATATTTATTCTACTGACTGGCAAGAAAGGTACAATGCTGACTGGCAAGATACGGAGGTGCAATACATAAAGCAAGGGGAGACAAGCAGGGGGAAAGTGCCGCAAAGTGTCTTTTTCCAGGAAAAGAAAAATGGCAGGAGTAGGTTTTCAGCAAAGACCATGTTGATCACAAGCACTGCGGTTTCGTCACTCGACCACGCTGCTGACAATTCGGTTTTTACATAGCAATTCGCGATGCACGATTAACGTATATTGCACCCTGTGATGTGTAATCTTTAAACGCACGTGCAGGTAATGCTTTATTCGTATTTTAAACAGATCACGTTGAAAATGCAACCGACCTGTTCTTTCAAAGCATGAGTGCCACCGTCAAGAAATGGCCATAAAAGAAGCGACTTCGGTTTCAAATGAATGCGATGCAGTTGCTTTTTGACACCTCACAAGAGTGTAATAATTAATTCATTTAGTATACAGTAGAAAGTTTTGTCTTCTATTTTCTTTTTCTATTAATTTTGCCATGAATAAAACACTATTACACTTGCATGTACGGTTTTTATTTTAGCACTTGTAAATTATGCATTTTTTAATTGAGCACACAATATGCGTGGCAGCACCATACACTTTAATAGCGATTTATCTTCTATTAACAATTTCCGTTTGCCAAGCCACTTTTCCAACCTCACTTAAAGAAATACTGAGCAAACAAATCTCTCACTTGCACAACCCGAGCACAGCTTTTACGCCCACTTCTTGCCAAAGACTGAAGTTGTTAGCCATGATTTGCATTTTGGCGCCATTCACCGGGAGAGACGTGTCCTCTATAATCTTCATGATCAACAGATTTCGGTGTTAGGTATTATTGCTGTTTCTTGGCACAAGAAATTGTGCAGCATCATGGCGCCTTTCACAACAGTTTCTGCGTTTCCAACGCTAACCATGAGAGGACGACGGAAAACCCGAAAGCGAGCAGTTAGAATACCAAAGGCTTCGGAAAATCCTTCGTCTCCAACAAAAATGAAGAGCATTTGTGGCCCCATAGTTCTAGGCAACGATTTTTCTTCTGATAATAGAAGTTTATTGCTTTTGAGCATTTTTCCAAATGCAGAATTCGCAAAGACACTTGCATCACTTTGTCGACCGTAGGCGCCCACATCAACTATAACAAAATTATAATTTGCATCGACAACAGCAAGTAGTACGATGCTATGCATCTTTATGTAGTTAAAATGCAGTGACCCAGAATTGTTTGGGGCCCTGCAGAACCACATGTTTACCACCAATACTTCCAACGCAGCGAGGAAACGGCCAACGTGATTGAAAATCGCTAGCGAATTTCATCCAACCAGCAACATCAGGTACTGCCGTCACCTGCATAATATTAAATTAAAATATAATGAAACTTTAATACTAAGAAATTTTTAAAACTGTATTACTTTATCTTTCACTTATTTTTGAAGCAAAGAGTGCACCCAATATTTTCTTTGCACTTTTTTTTCTGTTTCTTGCAAATTTCTTGGTATGCTTCAAGTATCAATATGTTTAAATGCTTTTTTTGCGCTGACATGAGCATTTTTTCCACTTACCAACCATTTTCAAATGTTGCTGTTTTGCGACTGACTTACCGCAGCTGAGTCGTACAATTTGGCCGCTTGATCGTGTCTGTGTAGACAATTCACGCTTGAATGCTTGCGGTCGCAGCTTAAGCTGCGACTAAAACCAAGGCCACCAAGATAAAAACCGGCTGCAGTGTAGATGCGCCTTTAAACGGCGTGTGCTTAAATTTACACCGTAAAGTGAGAACCCGAATTGCTCTCACATCAACAATTACTTGTCGCGATCGCCGCATTTTTACGCTCGACATGTTTGTGTTAATTCTTTCTTTCTTTCGTTTTATCATTTTTTTCTTTTTGGATAAAAAACGAGAGAATCTTGCGTTGTGAAAAAGCACATGTAGAAAAGTTTTTGTACTGTTGGCTTTAATAAAGAAGATCTGTAAAAGTTTGTGGAATTTACATGTAGCTATATATTTTTAATAAACCTATCTGCTACATACTTTTATATTCATTTTTGGGACGCTTCAGAATACTACGCGGGGCCGCAAGTTAGGAAGCATTGATGTATAGCAGAGATTCCCAACATTTTGTTGTTTGCAATAGCCTACAAAAGATGATTTCGCGGCACCCACCGACAAACCTTTGAAGATCCGCGTTAAATGCGAAAAGTTCTTGGTTTAAACCTTTACTAAATCATTGATTTCAGACCAAACCGTGTGTTGAAAAGATTTTAAAATATAGGCTACATATGTAGAGGCTGCTGCAGAGTTTTTATTGTAAAACATCAAAGTACTAGTATAACGTATGATAAAAAGTGTTCTAACGAATACGAGTTCTACCACAGATCGCGGCAATCCAGCCAACTGCAAATAACACCCGCCACTCCAGCTAATAACTATTACTGTTTAGGGTCGTTTTCACTTGTTTTGTTCTGACCTTCCAGGATAACTTTTCCTCTTCTATCTACAGTAGGTCATGTTTAGTGTAAATCACTACAATAGAGAAAAAATAATAAAAAATTGTCTGGCCAATCTACATACTCCAGTGCTACCGCGACAGTACACCGGATCTGAACTAGACTTGTACGCCGTTCCGGTAAAATATATATCACCGTATCTACGTTCGGGAAAGAATTTCTAGTTTTTCATCCACAAATAAACACGAATCCAAAAATTCAAAGTTGCTTCACAACTTTACAAAACGTTTTCATCAAAACCTCCAATGACAAAACCAGCAAACTCCATTTTTCAGTTTAAGAAATTTTAATTTTTGTTATTGGTAAACACTTTGTAAAGTTTCATCTGCCGTAAGTTTATTTTATGAAAAACAAATTAGTTCTTAGCTACATTTAATTTTAAAAATATGATTAAAAATATTCTTTTAAGAAAACTTTAATAAATCGATCAACTTATTTTGTTCGACTTTAGTGATCGTGCAAGCTCGTGGCAAGGCCAAACAAGTAGTTGGGCGAAGTTGTTGCTACTACGAGTACTCTTAACTTGTAAATTGTAATCAATATAGTGGTGAACAGCTACCGCGTGCAAAGTCTTATAAAGCCAGATTCTAAAAAATCTGATAAAGCCGAATTCTAAAACATTTTTTGCGAATAAAAGATAAAGCCAAATTCTAAAACATTTTTTGCGAAGCTAACGCGGTTTTCATTTCAGTAAATTTTTATAAAGAATAAAAAGACCTTTTCTTCAATTGTTTTTTGCCTTCAAAAGACAAAAAAATTTTTCCTTATTTTACAGAAATTTTGTAAGACATTGCACTTAATAGGCCAACTGAAAAGTAAACTAATTCATCATGAACGTTTTCGGCTTTCCTGAGCTCTCATCAGACTGATAAAGTGAAATAAAAACTCAGTAGCGTACATTGTAAACTAGAGATCAATAATGTTATTACATAACTGTTTACCAAAATTTTTTAGTTTAAATCCACGACGAGCTTTTAATCCACGAGTTTTTGTAAACGAGAGTTTCAGCGGAACGAACACAATTAAGAATTCGATGGAAGCCGAAAGCATTCATGTTAGATTAATTACTTTTCTAGTCATGAATGTTGTTTATGAATGTGAATCTTTAATATAAACACTGTTACCAGGGTATTACTTAGTTTAAAATTTATTTGTTCTTCTGGTAGACTTAATTTCAACAACTAATAGAAGGCGTCATATATTTATCAAAGAAAAACTTAACGCGACGTTTCGTCTGTTACATCGGTCGGACTCATCAGGTAAAAACAACACACAATGCACAACGTATTTAAAAAACAAGAACTTAAAAAACAAACTAATAAGCACAAGGTGAGAGGCAAACATACATAACAATTTAATAACTACTTCGTGCACAGAAACAAATTTAACAGAATGAAAACCCATATTCATTGTGAGATTTTTTATATTGCTATATATTTTTGGAAAAACATTCCAATCTTTGTCATTTATTGAATTTTTTGTACTATTGATATATAATGATTCTAAAAATTTTCGTTTATCATAACCAATGTTGTAATTCAATATTTCAAAATTCCCAAAATCAATCCTACGTTCACAAATAAAACAATGTTTAACCAATGCAGTTTTTTTATTTAAATCGTCTTCTTTCAATTTAGCGAAATTAATCCGTTTTAAATCACGTTTATGTTCAAACAAGCGAGTATTAAAGCATCTGCCCGTTTCACCAGTATATACATCCGAACAATCTTTACAAGGAATTTTATAAATTGCACCACGCTTATATATTACATCCACAGAATTTTTATTTTAGGTAAAATATTTTCAATTGTTTTATATGGGTAAGTATACACGCCAATATTAAATTTTCTCAAAATTCTAGACATTTCATCATTAAAACCTTTAATATATGGTAAACCAACATAGTTATATTTCTTTTTACTCATACGATCGCTTTTACTCACTTTTTTATGCTTAATTTATTTTTTCAATTTATTCAATAACCAATCTGGGTATTCATTCTCACGTAAAGCATTACAAGCAAATTTAACTTCATTAGTCCTATCTCGATAATTTGTAATTAATTTAGAATTAGCCCGGAACAATAGTGTTTTAACCAAACCAACTTTTTGAGAGAAATTATGACATGAATTAAAATTTAAGTATCTAATTGTATGTGTAGGTTTTCTATAGGCTTTTGTAGCTAATTGACCATTGTTACGAATTATTAACACGTCTAAAAATGGAATAGCATTCTCAACTTCTTGTTCGACCGTAAATTTAAGTAAAATGAGAATGCTATTCCCGTTTTTAGACGTGTTAATAATTCGTAACAATGGTATAGTAAATTTCGCGAGTAGGTTTGGAACCGCGACTGCACTGATCGCGTGCATCAACGCTACAACGCTTCTATCTATTGGGCCAGGCTGTTCACTTTTCAATACTTTTTTCGTAGAAGGATTAATTTAAAAATTATAGATAAGAGCTATTTAAAAATTTCTGATGATTATAGTAGAGTAATTACTAACTTATTTCTAAATTAAGATTAAAATCTCTATAATTTGAGTGCGCAAAAAAAGTACACGAGCTAAAAACTTGATTTATTGTCGCAATTGGTGAAAAGCGATTTAATTAAACAAACAAATATTTTATACCTTGTTTGAGATTCATTCAAGCATTTTTAATCTTTGAGGTTTTTTGATTTTTCTATGACAGTCTATCTTTGATCTATCATTGATAACTATAATTCTATGATTTTTTATGGGTTCTTTGATTTTTCTTCTTTTATGTTTTTTACCATGTAAGCAACTCCGCCAATATAAAATCGCTACAGT
Source organism: Diplosoma virens (assembly GCA_963680785.1). Lineage (NCBI taxonomy): Eukaryota > Metazoa > Chordata > Ascidiacea > Aplousobranchia > Didemnidae > Diplosoma > Diplosoma virens. The sequence continues at coordinate 11,690,147 of OY796887.1, read as the reverse complement.
TCCAATAGCGACACCAAAAGTTGCACCAAAAACAATGGCTGCGGTTCCCGTTAGTTCAACGTACAGCCATCTGCCAAAGCTAAATACAGCTTGACTCATCTTGGGTTTTTTCTAGCAAAATATTAATTTTACTAATAAATCTGAAACAAAAAGTTCTTGCGAGGATTTCGCATTGCTTGAATCACAACAGAATTTAAACAATATAGCAAAATAAGATATTTGTCATACTTAATTAACTTTTTTGACACTGGTCCAATTTTTTTAATAAAATTTCCCGATCTAGAACAACGTATGATCGAATGATTAGAGCGCCGGGATTGTGGTCAACATGGTCTCGGTTCAAAACCTACTCAGGTCATTCTACCGTGTCCTTGAAAAAGACACTTTACGGCACATTCCCCTGCTTGGTGATTATGGCACGCAGTTCTAAATTTCCGTCATATCTCTATTAGATTTTAAGCAGACAGCAATATCTTGGCATCTCAGGAAGCAGATCAGAGTAATTGCTTACCCTATGTATTAGCGCCTCCGTCGCTTTCCTGCGAGTCAGGAGGATAAATATAAAAATAAAATAAATAAACGAATAAAACGTTAAATGCATAAATGTTTTTATATCTCTTAATATTTTAATATTAAAAATTAAACATGCGTATGTAAAGTAAAAAAAAATAAACTCTAAGTTTTAAAATAGAAGCAAATAAATTTTTCATGAAAAGCTCTGAAAATCTGAAAAAAATTAAATTAGATTTTTATTTTAATTCGGATGTCAAAAAATAAATTTTAAGCACTTTTGTTTTAAACATAAAATTAGTAAAATGTTTAAATAATATTTTTCTCGTAGATTTAAGCATTTCCGTACTTTCTTAAGCACTATGACCCTATTTCCCACCAATCTATATTTCGATGCTTTGATTTCATTTCTGTATTTTAGATTTTACAACGCGCATTGAAAAATATTTGGCTGTGTTTTACGCCGGATGCCCTTTCTGTCACAACCCTCCCCATTTATCCGGGCTTGGGACCGGCACCAAGGCTGCTCTGATTTGAACAACCTTAGAGGCAAAGGTTAAGGGTAAAATGTACAAGAGTATTGTTAGACCAGCCATGCTTTATGGAATGGAAACGGTGGCAGTGACTGAACGACAAATGGGAAAAATGGAAGTTGCAGAGTTGAAAATGGTGAGATGGGCACTGGGAGTGACAAGAAAGGACAAGATAAGAAACGAATATGTGAAAGGGACTGCGAAAATTACAAAGCTGGGAGACAAACTTCGGAATGTGAGACTACGTTGGTATGGACACGTAAAAAGGAGAGAAGAAGACTACGTGGGGAAAAGGATGATGGAGATGGCAGTGCCAGGCAGAAGGAAAAGAGGAAGGCCAAGGAGAAGGTGGATGGATTTGGTGAGAGAAGACATGGAAAGGGTTGGAGCTAGGGAAGGAGACGAAGTAGACCGAGTGAAATGGAGATTACTATCGCGCTGTGGCGACCCCGAGTAGGGAGAAGCCGAAAGAAGAAGAAGAAGAAGATTTCATTTCTGTATTTATCCTCCGGACTTGCAGGAAAGTGGCAGAGTCAGTAATACATAGGGCAAGCTATCACCTTGGCCTGCTTCAGGAGATGCCAAGATATTGCTGTCCGCTTGAATGTTTTATTTTGGTGTTTTAGTTTTATAAAGACATGACCGAAATTTAGAACTGCTTGCCAAGACTGCTAAGCAAAGAAACAGTGCCGCATAGTGTCTTTCCCAAGGACACATCAGAATGGCGCTAGTAGGTTTAGAACTGAGCCATGTCAATCACAATCATAGCGCTCTGAACCACTCCATCACGCTGCCCACTATTAAATTACTACCCCACTAAATATATTAGCCTGAGAGTGCCTGACAGCTGGATGCCTGAGAGTATAGGTAGGTGGTCTGTTGGAGTGGGGCGCAGGCATTCAGTGACTATGCGCAAGGCGTCGTTCAAGACACTGTCGATGAGGCGAGTGTAAGCACTGCGACACCAGACTGGCCCATAGTACTTAGCTGTTGAGTAGACTAGAGACAAGGTGGCTATGCGTAGTGTTTTAGCGCCAGCACCCCATCCCGAGCCCACAAGTCGGCTCAACATTGTGACGCGCGAGGATAGTTTTTTGCTCAATGCCACCAAATCGTGACGAAACGTGAGCGATCTGTCCAGTTTTACCCCAAGATAAATAGGGTTGAACAGAACGGTAAAAGTTTACCGTTGTTGTAGACCTTTATCTCACGTTTGGCCTCTCGGTTATTTAAGTGAAAGGCTGCCGTCACCGTCTCAGTGTGACTGAACTCCAACATCCAAGTCTGGAGATACGCTGAAAGTGTGGACATGTCTTGGCTTAAGATCCCCTCCAAGTCCTTCCAGTTTCCAGAAGAATGCAACAATGCTAAATTATCAACATAAGCAAACTTTCTGGAAATCGTAGAAGGAAGATCGTACGTATAGATGTTAAATAGGAGGGGAGCCAAGACTAATCCCTGTGGAACGCCATTTTTAAGACGGCGTAGCCTGTTTGCTTGCTGTCACCGGTGGTAAGGGTGAAACTTCGATTTCGGACAAGCTCCATAATCATTCTGACCATGTGCCTATCTGGAATGAGTTTTAGTAGCTTGCGGGTAAGGCCACGGTGCCAGACAGTGTCATAAGCAGCTGTCAGATCGACAAATAGGGCACCGGCCTTCTTTTTAGCCTCAAAAGAATCCTCGATGTTCTGGGTTAGCAGAACAATTTGATGTACGGTTGACTTCCCGCTTTGGAACCCAGCCTGCTCTTTAGGGAGCGGTGGATGGATTAATGGTTCAACGCGGGCGTAGATATGCCTCTCGAGGATCTTGTATGGGACACAGAGCAGAGATATCGGTCAATAACTCTTTGGATCCCCCGCGGGATTCGTTGATTTTGGGATCGCAATTGCAAACGCTCTTCTCCAGATCTTGGGAACTTTGATTCGGCGCAAACAGGAAGAAATGAAGTCACGTAACCAGGACTTCGAAGCAGCTCCAGCATGGAGTATAAGCTCAGGGCAATCTGATAAGGCTTTGAATTGTCACCCCATGTTCAAACATACGATTAATACGTATACGTAGAGCCCAGCGATGCTGGGCATCCAAGGTATTAAACTGAGAAGAACAGATACTACACTTGATCTTAGTTCTTGAGAGCCGAGAAGCGATCCGAGAGAACCAATACGTACACCTTTTACTATGATAAAATCAAATATACAAATGTATACAAAGAAAGGTAAACTTTTCATTTATAATGGAAGCAAATAATTTTTTTACAAAAATAATCCAAAAATTTGAAATTAAATTAAATAAAACTTTTATTTCGACTCGGATGCCAAAACGTAACTTTTAAGTACTTCTGTTTTAAAAATAAAATTCTTGGCTTACTTATCTAACTAGTTTTAGGAAAATTATCTTTTGTATTTGTATTCAATTTAAAATAAAATATTTAATGATAATTAAATTTAAAGTTAAAGATTAATAGAGATTAAAACTATAAGCTAAGTTGAGTTAACACTTCAAAACACAGTGCTTATAGACTTTATTTTGTCCAAAGATATATCCATTAAAAGTATAGTAAGGACGCTCTGTGCTCGAAGACAAGATTTAAGTTTTCTCTCCGCGCCATTTGGCTTTGAAAATATTAATTATATAATTGATATATTACTTAAATGTTTTTAAAAAATTTTTCAAAGTCACTGTTGTCGTTTGGAACGACATATACTCCGGGTCAGCTGCAAAAAGCACTGAAACCAAGGGTTTATTCTTTTACTACCTCAGTCTGCTGTACTGCCCAGATCAAATGCTGGCACTGATGGTATTAAGCCAGTATTGAGTTTCGTCATCCAAAACAGTTAAACCTGACGTACGTATAACCACCAGAACAACAAAAAAACTTTTACTCGCGCCCTCCTGTAGTGTCCTTGGGAAAGACACTTTACGGCACTTTCCCCTGTTTGGTGGTCCTGGCAAGCATTTCTAAATTACAGTCATATCTCTATTAAATTACTAGCGGACAGCATATCTTGGCATCTCCGGAAGTAGGTCGGGGTAATTGCCTACCCTATGTATTAGCGCCTCCGTCGCTTTCCTGCGAGTCAGGAGGATAAATATAGACATGAAAATAAAATAAAAAAATAAATCTTTATTTACTTGTTCAATACTTTGATTTCGTCAAATTACCGATGGTTGTTTTAAATTATTATTGATCAATTAAGTTTTAAAATTCGCTATTACAGAATATTTACTTTTTTACTGTGAACTATCTGTTTACTTTCTTAAAAAATGTTTTTACTCCTTGCATAGTATGTACTTGATATAACTAAAAAAATTAGAAATTAAACGCAAGATTTGTAACTTCCGTTTGTCATGTTCTTTGCTTTTAAAAAACTATTCCAATCTTTAATTAATTCCAACCTTTAACAATATTCAATTTAAGAATTAAACTTTGTTCTTAAACAAGTTTACAAAGTGTGAATGCTACCAACTTTTAATTTTATCTATACCAACTTCACACTTTGATCAAAAGTAGTGAATAAATTTTGACGACTGAACAAGCCTAACGCAAATAAATTTAGTTCAGTTCAGTCGCTTTAAGTTAAAAATCAACTTTTCTGAGTCAAAAAAATCGTATCGACTATCGTATATCACATGATTAAGAAGAAAATCTCTTTTCTTTGTTACCAATGAATTGAAGTTGGTGAAGGGGTTGAAAACTTAAGGAGACCAATACTTATTGGTATTTAAAAAATATTTTTTCGACTTAAATTGTTAATCAATATTTTTTTTTTGTTCATTTATTTTATCAATATTTATCCTCCTGACTCGCAGGAAAGTGACAGAGGCGCTAATACATAGGGTAGGCAATTACCCCGACCTGCTTCCGGAGATGCGAAGATATTGCTGTCCGCTGGTAATTTAAGAGATATGATTGTAATTTAGAATTGCTTGCCAGGACCACCAAGTAGGGGAATGTGCCGTAAAGTGTCTTTTCCAAGCGCACAACAGAATGACGCGAGTGGGTTTTGAACCGAGACCGTGTTGGTCACAAGCCCGGCGCTTTAACCACTCGACCACGCTGCCGACAAATCATCGTCTCTGTTTAGCCTCTTGACTCACGGGACAAGGTCGGGATAAATATAAACGGATTGTCCAGTGGCGTCATGGTTTCGATTGCTGATCACAGTGTTACAAACAGCTTGCTACTTATGAAAGTACCATCGTAAATAACTACTGCGAAGCACAATCTTGCGGAGATAAACACTACATGTACACGTAGCCTGGAAAGACAATTTAGAACAGGTGTATCCGACTTGTAAGCGTACGCCTATGCGAGCTGCATTGGTTAAATTTAAGACAAAAAATTGGCGTGGGCCGCAAAGGTTATGATCTTTTTTGGTTACTACACTCTAGAATTTGAGTCTCAGATTTAGTTTTTTTTTTTTTTAATCAAAAGGTGATGACCAAAAATATCTTCGCTTTAATTTGGTGGCAAATTTCGGCCACGCATGGAATTATGCAAAACTTTATGTTGAAATCAAAGTGAAGACGAAAAAAGTCAGCTACCAATCAGTTCCTCTCAAAAAATTCATGTCATTTTCGTAGATATCACTTAGTTTGGAAGCAATAAAAATTTCGATTTCGTATTGATCATCTGATTAATAACGTTCTTCAAAAGACTGCGAGGTGTACCAAATGACTTCAAGAGTAGCAAGTTCGACATGGCTGATTTAAATTATAAAGAGAGTAACATGAGCTAGGCTTTTTCGTTATCTACGTTTCAAAATAACCAAAACTCATTCACCATTAAATGTTTTAAAATATCACATTTCACGTAACATTAATTCAAAAGATACAAAACAAATTTGAAAACAGACAACTGCAAATACACCCAGTCCAACAGTCTCCTAATAGACTACTATACAACATTTGAGCCCAGTAAGATTTAATAATTGTTCCAAGCTCTCCGCTGGAAATATTTCCTTTACAACTAACCAAAGCTTTGTGAATAAAGCAAGATTTTGCAAAATAGAAATGAACATCAAGCTCGTGCAAAAACCAATAACACGAAATCAACTCAATCTGCCTCTAATCCGAATGCGACCTCAAACTTTATGGACTATGAAGCAACAATTGAAATGAATTGTCAAATAAACAAATAAATAGAATTGATGCATTCGAAATCGTACAGTAATATTAAACACGGTGACAATAACTCAAACTCAAGGTAGAAAACAGTCGAGATGACAAAACAAACTAGATCCTTTCTAAATTTAGAAAATGTCTTTTTAAAGCCAATATAAGCGATAACGTCATAAGGAATTAAAATTATAAGTTTTATAATGTAGACAAGTAAAACGGGTTCAATTTAACGCAAAATTACAGTTGGCGAGCATTCATGATACAAAGCGGGCTAACTGCACAAAAAAGTACTTAGTTAATGACAAAACACAAGATATACTAAGCTTGAGTTGCACAAATAAGAAAACAAAATGAAGCACAACTAACTATTTACAAGTCAAGATCGTCAGTTTAACGACTTCAGTAATGCTGACTCCCTTGCTCGGAGAAAGTACTAAACAATACAACTTTCTTTTTCTTCTTTTTGCCTTTCTTCGAAGTGCCAGATGGCGTTTTCAAGTTTTCAAATGCAGAGCTGAGAGCAACACCAAAAGATTCCTGGTAACTGGGGGCTGCGAACAGGTCGTCGTCGTCGTCATCGGAAAAATCAGCCCTTTGTGGAGGAGGCTTAGAGGTGGGGGCACGACGAGTCCATGCAGAATGGTCGCTCGTTGAGGTCTTCAGCATCTGCACGAAAGAAAACCAACCAAAAATGACGTTATAAAATTTTTTCCTGCAAATTAGACAGATAATTTTCATGGACCAAGCACACGCACGTGAATAAATTTGTATGCAAAGGACACATTATCATGATATCACAAAAAGGTTAACATAATAACAGGATTTTTTGACACTGGACTATCACGCAACGTCTATGTACAAACCTGGGCAAAAGACAAGCTACTCTCCGAAGTGGAGCTAGCCACACTATCCTCTTCCGGCGAAAACCCGATAGCGGACGACGAGGGCATTAAAGACTCGTCGCATGGTGTCGTACCTGGGGATGGAAACAAAACAGAATACGAAGACCCGGTAGGATTAGGCGACGGAATTTGAGGAAACTGCTGGAGGTTTTCCAAACAAATGCGAGCTTCTGGATCTGAAAGAATTATACAACTTGAAGTGAAACCGATTTGATATTTGATCCAAAGACCAAGTGCATTTTCGCACTGCTTTTTTTTAAAAATCACTTACACGCAAAAAAACATTGAAATATAGCGGGAATTTTTTTTCACTGCTTTAAGACAAAGTATAAATTGTTCAGAAGAAATACAGAGTGGCGCAAAAGTCACGCATTGGTTTGAATCAGTAATAACTTTAACATTTAATAAATTTTTCTATTTTTTTTCCAGAATTTTGCAGATATAACATTTACAATTTATCATGGAAAAATTTACCACTAAGCAACGAACCAAAATTATTGAGCTTTATTTCGAAAATCATCGTTTTATAATCTTGATTCAAAGAGCCTATCGTCGGCATTATAATGCCAGACAAGCTCCCAATCAGAGCACAATTGATCGCCTTATAAAACGGTTTCGGCAGCAGGGCTCAGTCAGTGAAACTTTGAAACAAACTTGCTGAATGAGAACAGCATAGCTAAGCGAGACTGCAAATCTGTGGGTTGCAATGCTTGTACCATTTGAATTTTGTATGGAAACAGATGCAATTCCCTCAAAATTCTTTGAAGTGACCTTCTGGACATCCCAATCTGAGTGGCCCGTCTTCGAGTTAAAGTGTCTGGGTTTTCAGCAATGCTGTTCTCTACGAGTGCTACATTTTCAGCTGTACGTACTGAACGTTGTCTGCCAGTTCGTGGAAGATCACTGACTGAGCCCTGCTGCCGAAACCGTTTCACAAGACGATCAATTGTGCTCTGATTGGGAGCTTTCTGACATTATAATGCCGACGATAGGCTCTTTGAATCAAGATTATAGAACGATGATTTTCGAAATAAAGCTCAATAATTTTGGTTCGTTGCTTAGTGCTAAATTTTTCCATGATCAATTAATTGTCAATGTTACATCTGCAAAATTTTGAAAAAAAAAAGAAAAATTTATTAAATGTTAAAGTTATTACTGATTTAAACCAATGCGTGACTTTTGCGGCAACCTGTACAATGTTGGCGTAAACAAGACAATATAAAAAGTCGGATGTAAATAAATTAAAAAAAGCCATTTAGTTTTTATTCTGTATCTTTTATGCCGTAAAAAAGTGGAACAGAAAAACACTGCCTCAATAAAGTGGAATTAAAAAAAGAAAAAAGAAAAAGAAAACAGTAAACAAGTCAACTCACATTTGCCTTGTTTGCGCATGGCCGCGTTCTGAGACTTCCTCAGAATCTTCTTTTCTTCACGAACTTTCTTCTTTCGGATCCCTGCGCGATAATCGAGAGCGTCTTGGAAGGAAGCCAAAGTTTCAGTTGATACAAGCGGAGGTCGAAGGTCAAGCTCAACGATGCGAAACTCGAGTGAAAGAGGAAGATGAGCAAAAGCACGATGTCGCTTGCGGGTTTTCTATTGGTACAAATAGTAAGTCATGGATTCACATGAAATAGTTTTCAGTCGCACGTGTATATTTCAATAGTAAAAAAACATAAAAATTTAGGGATAATATTTGCTGAACAGGGGCGGATACCCAACCAAACGATCGAGCTAAGAGCAGTTGAAAAAACGGTAATTCTTGGACAAACTATGATTGCTTGTTAAGGGTTTTTTTACAGACTAGTGGTGTGAGATGTTGCGTTAGTAATTGGTTAAAGTTGAAAAGTTGATTGGTGCTTTACTCATTACGAGTGCATGAAGTTGATTGGTACGAGTGCACGAAGTAAAGCATTGTGGCGTGTGAATTTTAGGTCTTATTCTAGTAGCTTTGCAACCATGGTGATATGTTGGTTTTGATTTGATCCAGTTTTATAAGCACGTGACAGGTTAAATGTTTGTTTTGATGATGTTGGTATCTAATTTTTTTAACTGATGTTTTGCAAGGCGATGGTATAATGTGGATGTGTTTAAGATTTTTCTTGCATTCTCAAGTTTAATATCTGGACCAGAAATGATGATTATGATAATATAATAGTAGTTGTCAAAATTGCAGGTCTTTATAGTTCTGGGTGGATCTAAACGTATATCGAGGTGATGTAGAGTTTGTGGTTGTGTCGATTTAAGTTTTAAATGACATGAAGCTCGAGATGGGTGCCAATTAAAAGCATACTGGTATCAACCAGAGTGTTGAGTGGTTGCCTTTTGCGTGCAGCCGGTGCCAATGGACAGAGCTGCGCTCTGTAACGTTTGCCTTTTGCTGCTCTTGGTGTTCGATAAAACAGGACTCCACATTGTATTTGCTTATTTTTTAATGATATAGCGCAGTGTTTCTTAACCTGGGGTGCTGGTGAAGGTCACATGTGGCGGTTCAAGGTAAAAGGAATATGTTAGCCAATGGTAGGGGATGCTGGGCTGCTTAGGCCTGACCAAAAGGGGTTCTGAGGTAGAAAAAAGTTAAGAAACACTGGTATAGCGATATCTTTAAATGCAACGATGCTTCAGCCATAATGTGGGATTCTTTTGTTTACTTCATTAGCTGGGAGAGAATGCTTGGTAACAGAGTTGCGCTAAATTAAGCTGGGTATGGTGCTAAGCGTTGTAGTTTTGTCTGTTATTATGTAAGAACTGTTACTAGTAAAGCACTAATGAATAAGTGGTTGGACGTTTTATGTTAGAGGCTGTAATTGTTATTATACGGGCGTATACATGTATGATGTGATTTGCAAAATATGAACATTGAACACCAACTTTTATAAAGTCTTTGAAGAACTTGAATTAACATTGCAAATGCAATTTTGAGCGATATATAAGCCGTGCGAAATAAACACGTAATGATGACGTAACAAGCAACAGGAAACAACCAAGCCTTCGAGATTAAACGAATTCGAAGCAAAGATATGACGCGGTTTAAAAAAAAGAGATTGCAGGTATGAAATGCTTTTCTTTACTACGCCTTAATTCACAATCAGCTCAGGCACCACAGTCTCAGTAACAAAAACAAACTGCAACGTTTAAAAAACCACGTATTTCAGTTTGTTTTTCTTTATTGTGACATCAACTGACAATGAAACCAATGCAGAGAAAATAAAAGCCGGTCGCAATCGTGACGTGTTACAATTATCCCGGACGAAATGGGAAGCTTCACGTAGTAATTATGTAATAGTTTCAAGACCCGTTTCAAACTTTATATTAAACAGCTGTGGCTGATAACTTACGACATATTAATGGCTACAATGTAAATAAATTGTCATTATTGACGAAGGAGCCACTTAAAAGCACCAACTAGTGGTGATAAACATGTAGGTGCTGGTATAGTATGTGATCTACCTACATGTTTCTAGTATAGCTTGTGATCTATCTAAAAAATACGACGATGAGAGAGTACGTGATAAAATAATGATTAGAGAGATTAACTGAAAATTCCCGTACAGATTACTGGGAAATTCGACTAGGGTTAGGTTAGAGTTGGGTTAGAGTTAGGGTACTTTTTGTGAATAGAAATTGCAAGAGATTAGACAGATGTTGGTAGTGATAGATCATATTTTTTGGATAGATCACATACTATACCGGCACCAACTTTGGTAGATCATATTTTTTGGGTAGACTACATATTATACCGGTACCAACATGTACATTGAAAAACAATATTTACGTGGTTTAACTCAAATACACGTAAAAGTCATAAAATAAATGAACCATCTTTGAACCACACGATGTATTCTTTAAGCTTTTCTTGCTCTCACGGCTTAAATTACAACTAAATCTTTCAGTAAATTGAACAAATTTCAGGAAAACCAAAAATTCAAATATTTTCTTTAGTTAGACGTTACCATAAAATATCTCGCTCAAAAACGAAACTAAATGCAGTCATAATGAAAGGTTTGAGCCTACCTAAATACTGCATAGAATGAGTTAACCATACCTCGTTCATGATAAATTCTTCGCTTTCAAGTATTTTGGCTGTGATTTCGGCGGGACAAGACGAGAAGAAACCATACTGATGCAGCAAGCAGCGCGAATTCAGAGGATGCATGTAAGTGTGTTGTCCATCAACGGCCTGTCAAATACGAGTTCAATAATTCGAACAAATAAACGAAAACTATCTTTCGAGATAATCATTAACATTGTTGATAAGTGCAAAAGTTACAGACTAGAACAAGGGTTTAAAGCACGGTTTTTCCAACTTTCCGCCCCAAAGGCCAAATTATCAATCTACTAGTTCCCGGGGACCGCAAAATATATAATTGCGTTAATGTAAGGTTTAAATCAGATTGATTGCAGCCAAATGTCGCAAAGATATAACGTGAAGACTTTGCTTTGGTCTTCGTAAGAAGGAAACCAATCGTTTCTGCTTCTTTTTCTACAACGAAGTCTGGTGAAGACTAAAATAAAGTTTTCCTATTACATCTGTGTGACATTTGGCTGCAACTAATCGTTTCTGGTCCATTTTACATCTGAAAGAATCAGTGAAGACCAAAGCTTTCTATGGGCTCAAAATTTTAGTCTGCAGATTGCAATTCGCCCGAGTCCAAGTGTTAAGAGACCCTGGCTTAAAAGGTTTAAATTAATAGATTTTAAATAATATTATTAATACCTTTTGAACTAATAGGTATAAAGAGTTGTGTTCATTAACTATTGTTTAAGTAGGGGCTTCCTACAAAATCTATTGTTGCATGACGTCAGAGGATATTTTTAAATTGCAATTAGCGTAGAGTAAAAATGTTTTTCAAAATTTACTGCCTTATGCAAGCGCTTTAATAAAGTTGGCGAACATACACACGAAAATAGTTCACCAAAGGTAGTCAATATTAACCCAAGATAAATATCACTTACAAAATGCAAAATCTGATGTAATAACTTAAACCAATCTAGACAATTGGTAATGCTGGAAAAATACTAAGAGCAAAAAAACTAAAGGCGATCGTTTCACTTGAGACCTTTAATCAACTATTTTCTTCATAACTTTTAGCAAAGTGAAGGAAGGGTTAAATTTGATTTACGCAACGGCTGCGCTGGCCACTCAGCCGTGCTTCAATAAATATCAAGATAATGATGTCTGAGTGAAATTTTTTTTGCTTGGTATTTAGTTTTATAATGAAATTGTAATTTAGTACTAGTTGTCAAGTGTATATACAAAACAAAAAGTGACGTTAGTCAAGAAAACAGCAACGAAACGAAAGCAGGAATCGAAACCACAATTTATACTGCTGTACTTTTATAACGGTATTAAGTTTGACTTATCTAATCCATTGTAATGAGACATACGGTTGAAACAGAAATTTTGACTCCACCGCCCTATAAATATGTTTAAAAATAAAATCATTGTGAAAATATTTTTTGCAACTTCAAAAGTTGAAAGTGGCCTGAATAAACGTTTAAATGTAACTTACAGTCAAGATATATCATACCTCATTAAGCTTAAGCAGAGCGATTTAAAAACCTGTATTTTATTTGTTTTCTCGTTATCCCAGCCGGACGCATTCCCTATGACGAAAAAAAGGCTGCCCTAAACTTCGCACTTTCAAACCAACAAAACATCGAATAATCGCATTATTTGCCTTGCGCAACAACGCGGCTCGGTTGTGACGTAAAAAGCGACAAACGCGTGTGTGCGCTCAGCCTTTTTTCCTTCAATAAGCTTTAGAAACGAATCGTGCGTTCGACGAATAAAACAAAGACAGCTGCACTACGCTTGCTAGCTTAGCCTGACAAAACCGGCGTACTATATTGCGTTGTTAGTGTGTATGCAAATCAACTACTATATTGCGCAATTTTTTGCATGTGAACTCTGATCAGCAAAACCAAATTTACTTTTCGTGTCCGAATAAATGGAAACATAAACAAAATGTCTAACTTGGTAAAAGTAGAAATAGCCTTGATCATCGTCTCCCGCTTCATTATCGATTTTAGTTGCTTGATCAACGTGGCCTTCTATTTCGAAAATCAATTCTTTGTCATTACTGGAGGAAACACTCTTTTCCAAAATGTTGGGTGTTTGTGTTATGTTGGGCAAATGACCACAACCACTTGTAGAATCTGCTGAAAGTCAAAAATAATGCGTAACTTAAAATCAAACGAAAACAATAATTGATAAACTTAAAAAACGCAAAATTAAAATGTAACAATTTTGCATTGGATATGATGTTCAACGAACTTCAATCGAGAAGTATCAGTTTATGAAAACGATTTATTTCAGCACTAATACTTCAAGCACCTCTTCAACCAGCAAAACAAATAGCTGCAATTGTCAATATGAAGCTGAACAGATCAAGTTTCTATCTTTTCAACAAGCGCGTAACCACGTGACACGCCAGTTTTTTGAAAGGAATAAACATTTGTTAGCTGTAAAACAATTATGACAAAAATGCTACCGTTTTGAACGCCTAAAACTTCATCTGATTTTGAATTTTCGATTTCACGGAGTAAAGACGATTCTCGTTCGTTGCATAAATCCAAGGCAGATTTGATAAAAGTTTGTTCAAATGTCTGTAAAAAAAAGCAACTTTTTGATGCATCATTGTTCAATTTGAATTGAATAACAACAACTGGGTATCAATGTACAACAAATTTCTCAATAGTTGTAAAATTTATATTTTAAAAATAAGTCCAGAAAATGCAGTGCAAATAAAGACTATTTAATTTTGAAGAGTAATGGTATAATTTTAATTTGAATGCAAAAATGCGATGAAATAATTGTCTTAAAAAAGTTTTTTTTTATTTGGCAACTAAAAATTTAATAATAGCGTTAGTGAATACACTTACAGCTTGTATACGATCTAAAAAAAAGAACAACTAAGTAACATAATACACACAGCTACAAAGTATAGTCAGTCAATGTATAACATGCTTTGGTGAGAGAAAAGGAAAAAAAGTAACAAAAAACATACATCTGATTCAGTAGCTAACTTAAATTCCAACTGGGCTTTTTCTGATTGTAAAACATTTTCCAGAACATGCTGCGGCGAAGCAACCAAATACTTTTTGATACGTTGCTCCTGGATAACATAATTAAAACTATTAACTCAATGTATTGACAGAGATCTGTAAGTTCTTTTCAGGTTAAAAAGCTTTAACAAAATGCTCCCGCTCCTGTACAATAAAAAATAAATAAACTAAACAGAAACGTACAGAGGAGGAAAGTTTATCATCGAATTGATATTGGGTATCACTGCTCGTTATTTGCTTGTCAACTGGAACGGTGACCATAGAGTCCTTTGGCCGTTTCATCAAGCGCATAGTGATAAGATTTTGCACTTTGAATAATCGTTCTTTATGAACATTTACACTAAAAATAAAATAAAGTGAAAACCCTGGAACACCTCGGAAGCCTGCAGTCACACATACAAACCTTTTCAAATCTTTTTTATGTATGGCTTCATGACATATGGGACATTTTCGCCAAGTTTTGTCATCCAATGCAAGATAATGCAAAATGCAGGGCCAACAATAAATATGACCACACTTTGTTATTTGAGCAGCACAAAAGTCAGACAAACAGATGGGGCATGTTGGCAAGTCTTCTCTCCAAAGATTCTAAAATGAGATTTAATGATTGTCAAAAAAATTAGTAAAAACAGTAGTAGTCATGCAAAACGTACCACTTTTTCAACATAATCCCAATCCACAGGCAAATCCAAATTCAGGAATTGCTGTTCATATTTTCCGCCTTGCTTCAAAAGAAGTTGACAACTAATAAAAACAAATATTTGAAAAAAAAAAAAAAAAAACGCTAGCTACTGTTTTGCCTAATAACATTAAGATGATTTAGACATGATTGCAAAAACAGTGACTAAAATAGTTAGTCCATGCTATTAACCATTAAAAGTTAAGTATCTATTTCCAGCTCTTTAATTTGCAAACTGGTCTGTTCAGCAGTTTTTAATATATGTAATCTAGCCTTTAAAAACTCAGGTTATAAAAAACTTTGTGGGCAAGTATATTACAGGCAATAGTAAAACTTATAGATGCAGTAAAACTATTAGCAGTTTACTGTATATACATGCAAATAATTAAGTTTAAACAGTTATATTTGTACTAAAATGAAAAAAATGTGCAAAAAATAAAAATTTCTTACTTAGCTTGAATGAATTGTTCTTTGTTGTAAAAAGTATTTTTGACAGTTTTTTTATGATATTGAAATTTATTAGGCCCATTAAATGATTCTTCAGGATGCTCATATGTAAAATTAAGAAGGTGATTGAGACTGACTTTTTTTGTACCAACTTCTTTGCGATGTTCACATGGAAACTGCACAATATATTTATGTAAAAAAAAACAACCTTAAACAGATAAAAATAATTTCAAAAAATAAATTAAGGTTATAGTCATAAATTCAAATAGCCACAAACTTTGTTCTTTTTTCCACTCCATTCATTTTTGGGCCGTGGCTGCTTCTGATAACCAAAAAGCTGTCTTCCATTTCGAGACTGGTTGGAATTATTTGTCACGTGTTTGGGATTATTTCCATGAGCAATACGTTGTTTGCCTTTATAAGAATTACCATTATTTCGCAAACGATCTACAAAAATTAGTGTTTAAAGGATATTTAATTACTTTGAAACTACATACATAAATAGAAAACTAATACAAATGCTATTTCATAATTTTTTTTACTAAAAACTGACCAATATTAAAACAAAAAGTCATCTTTACATTAAAATTACAATAATTATTTGTCAAATAAATCTTTTTAAAAAAATGCTGCATTACTGTTTACTGCAGATAAACTAAACAGTTTATTATGTTAAAATAAATTGTACAAGTTTATTTCTGGTACTTTTAGCTTGCTTAAAAACTGTTAAGTAAAAAACATTAAGGGATAAAAAATATTTACCGTATTAGGGATGCTTAAATGAAAATAATTTCTATAAAAGAATATTGTGGAATATTATGTGCAGTGCACATCAAGATTAAGTTTAATTATCCATAAAAAATAAAACTTTCATTATTATTACCAATTTAACACAGCATTTCACAATGCAACTAATCCCTGATTGTGAAGCAAAACATGTGATAACAAAATTAGGGCAAAAAAAAACAAAGTGTCAAATCTTTTTAACAAAAATCTCTTCAGCATTATTGTTTTGAACTCATTTTATACAACTTCTTTTTTTTTTCTACATATGATTTTCCCCTATTGGAGGCAGGATTGAACTTTTTTTGCCACAAGGCAGTGGCAATAATGAATTTTTCATCAGATGTAGATATGTTTTGAAAAAAAAGTACCACTATTTTAAGAAAACTTAGAACAATACATTTTGATTATAATTATTTAATGTCATGGAAAGCAAAATATATGTAATGTTGCCAATTTATACTGTTAGTTTTATAACTGTGAAGTCATAGGTAAATCTCTGCAAGAAACAAAAAAGTGTCTACAATTTTTAGCAGTAGCAATTTTAACCCCTGATTAATGCTTATTATGTTTTTAAGGATATTAGATGTTTTACAAATCAGAAGTTTTATAAAAATTTGATTCTTGTTTTAACATAAAATTGAACCAAACAGTCTACGAGGAGCAGTGAGATATGTAGGACACCCAATTTATCTGCTGATATATATAGTCAAACTGACCAATGCGCAGCTACCCATTTTTTACTGCCTAATGCGCAGAAGCTTTTTAATAAACAAACAAAAAAAAGAAAGAAAAAAAAATTACTTCAGGATTTAGCTTATTCCTTTTAAAAGTGTCAGTATCAAAATGAAGCGAATTCAAGTGTTTTTTGAAATCAAACTACACGATTTTCAAACCACTACATTTTTTTAAAATTTTAACTTTGTCCTTCAACCTGCTAACTTTACTTACATCGCGAAATATACTGAGCGCTTAATATGATCTATAGTTTCTAGCCGGTCTACTAATGGTCAAGAACATATCTGAACAAAAAACAGCGAAAAAAAAAATTTTCTCTTTCTCTTATTAAAAGATGTTCTTTACCCATATTTTTTTCATAATGTTTTGTCTAATGCGCATAATGGTCAAGTGTAATTTGAAGAAAAACCAATTGGAGTGAGAGTAAAAAAGAAACAAAACTAGTTGCTCTAAGAGATAAAAAAAGAAAAAACCCGCGCAAATTGAATTCGTAAGCCCAAAATTTTTTTAATTTTTTTTAATTTTTAAGAAACTTGAGAAGAGCTTAGTTTTTTTCAACCAACTAGTTTCTCTCTAAAACTAACTCTTTTTTTATCTAAAATTAACTTTCACTTCAATCGTTTTTTTTTCGAATTAAACCCGACCGTGCATGATAGCAACAACGCGCTTTCAATTTGCATCTTTGGTCAGAAACAGCAAAACTTAGTGCAATGTTTTGATGTTTATGATCAAGGGCAAGGGAAGACCAGAGATTTCTTTAGGGTTTGATGATTTTTTTCTGAAATTATATTTAAAGTATTTCTATTTGGAGCATTTAGATGTTTTTAGATTCAAAAACAAAATTTCAATGAGGTGTTTTGGTTGTTTAATTAATAACAAAAAAATTGAGAAAAAGGTCTAAACCGTTTTAAAAAAGAACCTTTGTACGTACAAAAAGGTTAAGTAGCCTATCCTTGCATATGACAATTATTTTTTAAGAATTAAAAAACTTATATAGCCTGGTCGAGTGGTTAAAAGCGCCATTTTGATGGTGCTTGCATTAACATGGTTGCGATTTCAAAGGTACTCAGGTCAAATTGTTGTAGCCTATCCTTGGAAAAGAAATTTTACGACACTTTTTTCTGCTTGGAATTCTTACTTAGTATATTTACATATTATTTATATCGAAATAAATAAACAAAAATCTAAATAATAAATTTCAACCGGACAGCAATATCTTGGTAATCAACAGTGGACAAGAAAAAAATTTTTAAGCAATAGACTATACAACAACTGGCATGAAAATTCTTCAGAAATGAACCAAAAAAAGAATGCACTGAAGTTGATCAAAATTTATTTAATTGCATTAGCTTTCGTGAACTACTGCTTACTTAATAACACGCAACGAGACAACATAAAATACGCTAAATGCTGAAATAAATTGATATCTGTAAAAAGCAGACCACTACGAATAATAAGAGGCTAAATCATCGTAATCTATAATAATCTAAGTGTACTCTAATCTTCGTTGTCGATTCAAATTTGTTCTTCAAAACTAATATAGCCTTATTCTTCTCTGATCGAACACTTCTCTAAAACAACAAAACCTTATTAGAATTCCAATAACTTTTTTTTTTCTTTTTTTTATAATTACAAAAAATCTTTTATTCATTATGTGGTTCCATGCGGAGCCTAACTATTTCTATGCCTGCCTAAAACGTATCTGAATCTAATAACATCAGGAAAAAGCAGGTTAGGCTCTTTCCTTCTATAAATAATCGAATAGATTTGAAAATAATGTACTATACAATAATTGTTTAGAGATGTAGTTACGTTACCCGGAACGGAGAATTCTGTCCTGTGATCAGTGGACTTAATTATTCCCTTCCAGTTCTACATAATGCATTGATAAAACAGAAACAACATGTGAAAGGAGAACTCGGCAAGAAATTAAGACAAATTTTTGA
This sequence comes from Diplosoma virens, assembly GCA_963680785.1. NCBI lineage: Eukaryota > Metazoa > Chordata > Ascidiacea > Aplousobranchia > Didemnidae > Diplosoma > Diplosoma virens. The sequence continues at coordinate 11,671,417 of OY796887.1, read as the reverse complement.
AACGCAAAAAAAAATTTTAAAGCTATTTTTATTTTGCTTAACTGGTGGATTTTGGCCCTTTAACACCCCCTTCAGATAGTCCTTCCCATGTTTAAAAATTTTCAAATCATTTCACCCAAGTTATGATTGTTTAACTTTCAAAATAAAAAAAAATGCGCAATAACCGCGATCGCCTGCGCATTACCGCAATCGCTGGTGCATTACCCGTATCTCGTAAAAAGCCGTGCCGGCTCCGGAAGCGGAAGTTAAATTTTAAAAAAATATTGTTTTTAAACACCTCAATAAATTGTTAAATAAAATAAGTTAAATTCACGGCTTCATTACATTCAAAAAGCAAGTTATTGAATTAAAAGTTAATTTTTTCGGCATTTTTGCTGCGCATTGGCCACTTTGACTATAAAACATGTTTATCAATATATACAGGGTGGGGACTTAAAATTGTTGTCATCTTGCAATCTTAGCATCTTGATTTTGATGTTTTGGATTATCAACTGTTATACATTGGTAGAAAGCTGCATAAATGACATATATAACTGCATATATGATTGACAATTTAGAGTATATTAAAAATGATAAATTAGTTTTTAAAGTACAGTAGAACGCTGATTATCCAAACTCTACTAAGATGGTAGTACAATGCCATAGCATGGTGTGAATGACAGAGTGAGTCTCATTTAACACAGCTTTTTCTTCTAAAAAGAATGAGAGACTTGGTAGTGACAAAAAGATAAACAAACAAAAAGATGAGTGATCACTATACTGTTCAATGCACATACCATAAATAACCATATGTGTATATGATGCTTTTTATTGCAAGATTGTATTTTGTTTGATTATCCGAAAAAATCAGTTACCCAAACCAATTCTGGTATTAATTAGTACAAATAATTGGTGTTGTACTGTTTATCAAAAGCAGAAATTCAAAACTCAACAAAGATGCAATTGCATATGAACAAATAATAATATTAATGTGAAATAATAAGAAAACATAGAGCAAAAAACACTTCATACCTTCCTTAAATTTGCAAACATTTTCAGAACTTGGAGCTTTGTGAATAGGAAGAGGATTGGATCTTGCAGACATGTTGGTTAAGTGAGAAATCAGCAATATAAAATGTAATGGTCAGAAAGACCTTCGATATACTGTTAATTTCCATGAACATTTTAACCGATTTAAAAAGCCATGTTTCTCCAAAAATAACCAAAAAAAATTTTTTCTTTGTTAGGAATTTGTTGGTGTAGTGAAGTGCACAAATACGAAACAGATGAAAAGTAGTGAAGGTAAATTCCTTCACAAGTTACACTCCCAGTAAGGAGGGCAGTTTACACTAGCCAACAAAACCAGCTTTATAACAATAAAAGACTTTGAGAAACAAAAAGTTTCTCTCCTAAAAAAAATAAAATAAAATGAAAAATAAACAAATATTTGACTGAAACATTGCTTCAAAACTAAATCTAAAACTATTAAAACAAAATATCTTTTTAATGCTTGTTGCTACACTATCAATGTAACATACAAGTAAAAAATAATTATAGTATTGATCAGCAGCATGGTACAGTAAGAAACAGCATTTTGATGTGACTGTAATCCAAGAGTTTTTAAACTGAAATTTTGGGGGAATGCATTTATGCAGCCAAGTTTCTTACATTTGCAAATCAACAATCTCATATCATCATCACTTTTTACGTCTTCTTTTCCTTACAAATCAAAATATCATTATAACGTAACTCAGCTTCCATTATAGGCTTTAATAGACAAATTAAAAGCATTTTGAATAAAACTAATCTTGTGGAAGAAAAAAATGATATGTGATCAATTGGACATCTTCAAGATCATGAACAAAAGCTTTGCCTTACTGCAAAAAGATGAAATTACTGATATTAGCAAATTGGTGCAAAATCACTTGCAGTCATTACATGATCTGTGGGAAATTATTTCCTGATTTAAATGATTTTGATTACCATATATTTCGGCATATAAAACAACCCTTAAAGTCAAAACACCACCTTTAAAAATCGGAGGTCGTCTTATACAACTGATATAATTTATAAAATAAAAACATATGATAAATTTATAAAATTTTGCTCTAATTTTGTACCTCGTCTTATCTGACGGTTGCCTTATATGCCGAAATATACAGTATAAGCTGATTGGCAATCTCTTTGAGATTAATCACAGACTTATTACCCACAGTTTGCAAGATGCTTTGTTGCACTTTTGAATGATTTAATGACCAACGATATCTTTGAATCTTTATTACTGCAAAAATTCTGGTTGCAACAGTAAAGTTATACATATCCATTGGTGTCAAAAAATGTGTGGAAAGTCATTTGGTCTTTTCATCAACTTATTGTTGTAAGGTTTCTCAACTATGTGCATGATGAAAAACAAGTTTTGCACAAGGCTTTCAGTAGAGCATGATTGATGTGTGTGCCTTTCCAAAATGCTTCCAAGAATTGATTAACTTGTGAAGATTACTTTGTGAATTTTAATGCACACGTGGGTACTGATGACAAGACATGGAAGGGTGTTATTGGACAACAAGGAGACTCTGACATTAACAGAAACAGGTGTTTGCTACAGTTCTGTGCCACCAACAGATTGTGCATAACCAATACCTTTTTTCAGCACAAGGAGATTAACAAATACACCTGGTACAGAGATTTAGTGGGATAGCATTCTATCATTGATTTTTGTTTTGTCTCAGCAGACTTGTTTTCAACTGTGGTCAATGTTCGTGTTAAAAGATTTTAACTGTCTACTGACCATCACCTAGTTGTCTGCATTTTGAGAGGCCTGAACCATCCAAGAACACGGAAATAATTCAGAGCACAAAGAGCATATAGAATAAAGTGGGAGTTACTAGCCGACAAAAAGGCAAGACACACTTTTGCAAGCAAAGTTGCTTTTCTGTTTGGAAAACTCTTGGACTATACTGAAAACATTGAGACTAAGTGGGATTTAATTAAATCAGCAGTCATTACATTTACAGTTGCTAGTTGTGGTTGCAAACATGTGGGAGGTCAAATGGGTAGGTAGTGAGAAAATAACTACTTAGTGGAACCAAGAAGTTAAAGAAGCTATCCGTAAAAGAAAACTGCATTTAGAGCTTGTTTAACAAAAAAATCATCTGAGCAGGTTTGATTGCAGTACTTACAGCATGTAAGACTGCTGCCACTATTGTCAAACAGTCTAAAGAAAAGCCATGGAAAGAATTTGGACAAAAGTTGGATACAGACAACAGATCAGCAAACAAAGTAGTTTGGTAAGCCATACATCGTTTGTGCAGCAAATGAACACCAGTTGCCACTTTCATTGAGGATACTAATGTATGCTTTTGAAATATCAAAAGGGGATCCTAAATCGTTGGAGAAAATACTTTTGCAAGCTTTTAAATCCAGTAACAGTTAACATTAGGCAACATTTGAGGAGCAAATTGGTGAAGAAATTCTTCTAACCAAAGCAGAGGTGAGTACAGCAGTCAAATTTTCGAAAGCTGGTAAGGTCCCTTGTGAAGATAATATTCGACCTGAAATGTTAAAGGCCAAGAACAACTTTGGGATTTGTTGGCTGACTCAATGTATGCCAAGTAGCTTGGAAAACTGGTGAGGTACCAAAGCAATGGCAGACTGGTGTGTTAATACCTATTTACAAAAAAGGAGACAACAAGAAATGCATAACTACAGGGGCATTTTTTTATTAAGTCTTCCTGAAAAGGTCTCTATATAAAGTGCCTCAAAAAAAGATGCTGTAAAATAGTCAAACCTCAACTTTAGGATGCACAATGCAGATTTCGTCCTGGCAGATCTACCATGGACCAGATCCTTGCCCTTCAGCAAGTTTTTGAGAAATCATGGAAATATGCCAAAGAGGTGTATACATGCTTTGTAGACCTTCAAAAAGCATATGACTGTGTTCCAAGAGACAAGCTGTAGGCAGTACTGCTGGAGTATGACGTGAAAGGTCAGCTATTAGCTGCTATCAAATCATTGTACAAACAGTTAGAAGTCTGTGTTTGTGTCAATGGCATGAAAACAAAACCTTTTAGTGTCAGTGTTGGACTACAACAGGGCTGTTTTTCTACTCTTCTGTTCATTATATACATCGACAAGATAGATAGAGACAGCTCCTCTAGTAGTGGCATCACATTTGGGAAGTGTAATGTTAGGTGCCTGATATTCGCAGATGACCTTGCATTGTTAAGCTCAAAAAAAAGTGATCTCCAATATGCACTTGATCAGTTTTCTGATCCATGCTTAGATGCTGGAATGAAAATTAGTACTGCTAAAACTGAGATTATACAGGGTGTTTCATAATTAAGGCAACGGTATTTTGACCATTATTTAAAACCCTGTAAAAACATGTATAGCCATCAAATTTGATATAATTTTGAAGCTTATAACCTTGTCTTTGCAATTCAGGTCTTAAAAGCTAAACATTAGAATTTAGATAATGACAGTAGATAGAAACATTGTTATCAAGTTCCACAAGCAAGGCGAAAGTAATTCATCGATCGCAAAAAGGTTAAAAATGAACCGAACAACTGTTTGGAAAATCATTAAAAAATTTAATGAGACTGGGACAACATTGGATAAACCAGGACGTGGTCGTAAACGAACTGTTCGTACCCCGAAACTGGTTAAAAACACGCGAGAAAAGCTACGTCGTAATCCGCATCGATCTCATCGAAAACTGGCTGCTGAAGCAAATGTGAGCAATTCGACGATGTATCGAGTGATGAAAGATGATCTTGGTAAGAAACCCTACAAAATGCTTCATCGTCATGAACTTACAGAACACCATAAGAGGATGAGAATGGAAAGAAGTCGTCAAATTCTGGATGAGATCGATCAAGGCACGCTCCCCAACTTGGTGTTCACGGATGAGAAAAAATTTGACATACAGCAGGTTGTTAACCAGCAGAACGACCGGGTTTGGGGTTCTTCTACTTCAGTTGAAGGTAGGATCATAACAAGACGTCAGAATCCGCAATCGGTAATGATTTGGGCAGCGGTAACTCCGTCTGGAAGATCTCCGCTGGTTTTTGTGCCTTCGGGGGTGAAATTGAACTCGGAACGATACGTTTCCAACATTTTGGAATCCCACTTGCTACCCTGGGCTGATAAACACTTCCAAGGTTTGCCATGGAGTCTCCAACAAGATTCAGCACCATCACATGGCTCCAAAATGACACAGACATGGATTCAAAGGAAAATTCCATCCTTCATTAGCAAAGAATTGTGGCCTGCTAGGAGCCCGGACCTTAATCCTTTGGACTTCTCTATTTGGTCCATTTTGGAGGCAAAGGTTTCAGCTTGTCCTCACTCTTCTCTTGATGCTCTGAAGGCAAAACTGAAGAAGGAATGGGACGCAATCCCTCAAGAGCAGATCCGTGCCGCCTGTGATGCATTTGTGGGTAGACTTAAGGCTGTAGTTCGTAACAAGGGTGGTTACATCGAATAAATGGGATAATGTTCGATTTGTATGTTATTTACCTTTGTATTACTACATTCAAAATTGATTTTGCACTTTTCAAATTCCCATTATATTAAAAAAAATCGGTTGCCTTAATTATGAAACACCCTGTATATGTGTTTGTCAAGGCACCCAGTCCAGTGTTCTTTCCAAACAAATGGAGTAACTCTTAAGCAGACAAAGAGTTTAAGTATCTTGGAGTCACATTCTCAACTGATGGTAAACAGGACAATGAACTGGACACATGTATTGGAATAATGTGCCAGCTTTACTGATCAGTTGTAATGAAATAAGAGCTGTGGACAAAAGCAAAGCTTTCTGTTTTCAGATCAGTTTTTGTGCTTATCCACACCTATGGTCATGAGTCTTGGGTAATGACCAAAAGAGTGAGATCTGAAGTAAAGGCAGCCAAAATGTTTTTTTTGCAAAAAGTCAAAAGTTTATCCTTACTTGACACGGTTAGAAGCACTGACATTCATCAATCTCTCAACATTGAACCGCTATTACTCTGCATAGAACGATCTTAACTGCACTGGTATAGCCATGCGACTCAAATGCCCACAAGTGAACAGCAAAGTAATGGATGCTCATCTGAGTTGCAAAAGGACAAGAGGATACCCAGAACTCACTGGCAGAATTAGGTTAAAGACCAGGCCTGATAACATTTTGAAATTCCACCAGTGAAATTGCCACTAGTTGCAAAAGATTGGGATGCTTGGAGACCCCAACTTGAGCTGCTGCCCTCGCAACCCCCCAAAAAAAAAGTAGGCAAAGGAAAATACACTAAACTAATTCAATGTTTTTCTTGAAAATGATGATGATGACTATAAAAAAATAGACTTTACAGCTTTTCTCTGCTGGATAGTGATCATAAGCTGCACTGAATTACAGTGATACAGTAGCTAGCGCTTTTAAAATACAGTAGCTAGCGCTTTAGTATTGGATCTAAATTTTTTTTTATTGAAAAGACTTGTTAAGGTTAATGGGTTGATAAGTTAGAATTAGGTATATCTAATTCTATTTCAACTTACCTAATACCTAATTTCAACTTACCGTAACTACCTAAATACATTTAAAAGCTATCAAAATGAATTTAAAAGAAATTGAACCCAAGAATTATTGTGTTTTGCTTTCTATTGTTCTAACTTTCATGACTTGCTACCATTGTCACAATTCTGGCATTGCTAACTGAAAAAGTAAATATTAATACTTGTTGAACCCATTCTGAAAGCATTAGGTTGATGAATATAGTCAACATACAGCAGATACCCTAAACATTTTTGAAGATAAACTAAATATTTTGATATCAAAAGTTTGTTGTCATCAAAGATAATAATTAATGCCAAAAAATCATATATATAAAACAAAAATATAACGTAAAAAAGTAAAAGTGGGTAAAAATATTGGAAGGATGATTATGCATTTATTATGGAGGGAGACCGCATAATAAATATGTAATCATCCTTCAAATCTTCTTTATAATTTCTATTTTCTTCATTACACCTTTAAACAAGAATAGAAAAGTCATTGCATGCAAAAACATTACAATAGACACGAAAAAGAAAATACTTGCTAGGAATGAACTAACTGGTTTCTGGCTGGCAAAAGCTAAAACAGTAAAAAACAAGAAATGGAAGAGGTGTGGTTTGCAAGTACACCATCTCGTTGCAATTAAATACCATACAAGAGAAAACTAATATCGAGGGTGTCTTAAATAGTTAAAAGTGCCTTCTTTGATAACCTCTGCTACATACGAGGTCTGTTCAAAAAGTATCCGACTTTTTTGTATAAAGCACACAACACAATAAATTTTGCAAGTTTTATTCAATCTCCTTCAAAATATTCCCCTTGGTGGTTCACACACTTATCCCAGCGCTTCTGCCACTTCTCAAAACACTTCATAAACTCCTCCCCCGGAATGCTCTGAAGCTCCTCCGTCGCTTTTTTCATAATGTCTTCTCTTGACTGAAATCGCCTCCCTTTCAGAGTTGTTTTTAGCTTAGGGAACAGCCAGAAATCACACGGTACTAAGTCGGGAGAGTAAGGAGCCTGTCTAATAAGTGGCATGCTGTTTTTGGCTAGAAAAGCTTGGACCACATGTGCAGAATGAGCGGGAGCATTGTCGTGGTGAAGCTGAAAATTCTTTGCTGCCCACATGTTTGGCCACTTTCTTCGCACAGCATCACGAAGGCGACGTAGAATCTCCAGGTAGTACTCTTTGTTGATTGTTTGACCTTCTGGTGCGTATTCATGATGCACGATGCCACGGGAATCAAAAAAACAGGTCATTATAACTTTCACATTGCTGCGGACTTGCCGAGCTTTTTTTGGGCGTGGTGATTCCGGATGCTTCCATTGTGATGATTGAAACTTGGTTTCTGGGTCATAACCATAAACCCAGGTCTCATCACCAGTGATGATTGTCTTGATAAATTCTGGGTCATGATTTGCAACATCCAGCATGTCCTCCGAAATTTCCTTCCGGAGTTCCTTCTGTTGCTCCGTCAGCAGCTTGGGGACAAATTTAGCCGACACTCTCCGCAGGTTCAAATCCTCAGTTAGGATTGAATGAACTGAGCCTGTGCTTATTCCCATTTCTGCAGCAATCTCTCGTACTGTTAAACGACGATCCTCCAACACTTTTTCACGAACCTGATCCATCGCCTCCTCGTTTCGGCTTGTGGATGGCCTTCCTGAGCGAGGATCACTTTCCACTGATGCACGGCCATCTTTAAAGCGTTTAAACCATTGCTTTATCTGAGTTGGGCTTAAGGCCTCATTTTCAAAAGCTTGTTGAATCTTTCGAATTGTTTCAACTTGAGTATCACCAAGTTTTTGACAAAACTTGATGCAATACCTCTGTTCGATGCGTTCTGTCATTGAAATGAAATTTTCTGAAAATCAAAAAACCGATGAACACGTACTACACGCCTGCACTAAATGCTTTACACAGAGAGATACGAATGACGAATCGGCCTGAAACGCTTCACGATTACGCGTGAATGTGTGTGTGTGCAGCCACGCTTTGCACGGGCAGTTTGCTCATACCTTATTGGCGAGAGGGAAAAAGGTCGGATACTTTCTGAACAGACCTCGTACAAAACCTTCTTCCACAGACTAGTGATATAGTGTTGTGTATGTTGGCACTTGTCTACAATTAATTAAGTAATTAGTGTTAAATGTGTGTGTCAAGCTTTATGGGCATTGTGGTGCATGTGTATAAGGACTTTTTGTATGTAGGTAACTTGGCAAGAGTGGTAAGTTGTTGGGTACTGGTTTATTAGTGATTTGTTGGCAAGCTGGACCAGGATTGTGCACACAGAACATGGTAATGTTTGTTCTGATGATTTTATATTATGGAGTGTGGTGTTAGTAACAATATTATTTTTTCTAAAAATGAGATATTGCAAGATAATGGGTAGTGTGAATGTGTTTGATTTTTTTTTTTTTACATTCCATTACGTTATGTCTGGATCTGAAATAATGATGTCAGTATGAACATTGTTATAAATTATGCATTTCATGTTTCTGGGTAGAACTAAATGTGCTTTAAGATGATGCAATAGCTGTGTTTATATGTTTGAGTTTGTGGCTTAAGTTGGGTAGGATGAAGTTTGAGATGGGTGTTTATTTTAATGGTTTTATCATGTTAGTGTTGAGTTTTTGTGTCTTGTTTGTAGCCAGTAGTAATGTGCAAAGCTTTGCTTTGAATGGTCTGCAGTTTCTTGATGTTGATGTATAATATGATTGAACTTCATATAGTGTTTGCATATTCTAACATGGGGAAGTGATAGCTTTAAATTTAAAGACAATTACTTTATTTAGTGTATCCTATTTGGTAAAAATATGTGCTTGAAGTAATGATTGCTCTGCAATTGAAGTAATTGCTTTGCAATGTGTTTTGCTTCAGTAATGGTGACATTTGTGTTGTGAAAATACTAGTTTTGGGTTCAAAGTTATCACAAGAATTTTTGGAAGTTTTGTAATGAGTAGTGTTTGATTGTTTAATTTAAGTGATAAACTGTCCCATATTCAGCGGGGTCAGGTGTAAAAAGTGTAGTTGTAGTGTTGTCTGTGTTTATATATTAAGATTATTAATAGTCACCCATTTATGTATTTTAAAAAGATATAGTTGAATGAATTTTTAGGCTTTATAGTGTTTGGTGTATGATATAATTGTTATGTCATTGACATAAGTTGCAACTTGACATGTTTTGAGAAACTAGAATATCAGAGATTGGATATTTAAATTTAAATCTTTTAAAATCCAATACAGGACATAAAGCCACAGATAAAAATAATAAACTAATCAATTAAAAAATGTTGAACAGACTGTAATATCTAGATATAGATGCTTCTCGACTTACGTTTATTTGTTTTACGTTTTTTCAATTTTACATTTTTTTTAAGACCTTTTTTTGTTTTTTTTAGAGATTACCATGATTTTGAAAGAAAAATAGCAAAATCAAGGTTGAAATCATAGTGAAGACCTTTTTTTAAATATCACCATGATTTTGGGAGAAAAATAACGAAATCAAGGTTGAAATCAAAGTGAAGACTTTGTTTTTTAAAGATCACCATGATTTTGGGAGAAAAATAATGAAATCAGGAATGAAATCAAATAAACCTTTTTTTTTAGAGATCACCATGATATACAGAGAAAAAAGTGAAAGACGAGATCAAAGCCTTTTTTTTTTCAAGAACATCAATTTTTGGAAATCCTTGCCTCGAGTCCCTGAATTTGAATATCCACCACTGGTTACACACACAATGTATAATACAATACGAACAGTCTTACATTAATGGAATGTACAGAAACAACTTGTGTTCATTTTCAAGTTACATTCAACCGTTCAGAACATAACAAAAACATAAGTCGAGGAGCATCTGTATCTCCAAAAGTGTAACATTTGCTTAATATTAAAAATTTTAAACTTTATTTTACAAGTCATTTAGCCAGTTAACAAATTTTTGCAAAACTTAAAGTTTAATATCAATAATAGACTAAATTTATTTTTGCCCCATAGGCTTACATATTAACTGAAATAAATATATCCCAACAAGTTTTACGGACAATAGATTGTTTACAATCTCTTTTATTGAAGTTTTACAGTGCATTTTTTCAATTTTTCTTAATTTAGAAATTGATATGGATCCAACATCTTTTCTAACAAAAGCAAAAAGCCCAACAGCTGAAAAATCAACATTACTAATTTATTGCTTCACTTAACATTAAATGTATTTTTAATAATCTTTTATTATTTTTTATTAGATAAGCAATGTTGCTAACCACACATATTTTAATCATTTACAATTTTTTAAAACTACTCTCACTTTTTTGTAGAAATCTTAATGCAGCTATGTTTAATTCAATTAAAATTGAGTGTATACAGGCATATACGAATAATAAAGAGAGAAGTTAAAAAAAGGGGTCTTGTAAGTCACAGTAAGGGATTTTTGTTCTTGAAACTAACCCAGATCCTCCTGTGCTTCCTATCGCTTTTTGAGAGATCCTTTTTTTCTTGGTTTCTTCTTTACTTTATTTTGGTGCTGAAAGGAGGATAATGGGGTAGTTTCACCCAAAAAAACTGATTATTATGACTTCTTGAAGAGACCCAAAAATTACCGGTACGGTTTTGAGCAGGTTACGTGATCCAAATTTTTACAATTGAATATGAATAATAATAGGATAGGAAATGTAATAGCAAAAGATCTTCAAGCAAATACAAAAAATTAACAGTTCAACAAAAAACACTCTGGAGCTCTATTTACTGATTCAGAAAGTAATTAGCACATTTACCGTAATAATTTTGTATTAAACCAGAGTCAAACAAAAAAACGTCAAATTGAAAATTATCATTAGCTTTTCTTATTGTATTTCTTCAAGCTTTACATATTCGACAGTGCTTTAAGCTTTGTAATTTTTTTCTGAGACTGGAATTTCGCAAAATTGTAAACCCGTTTCTTATTTTTCGAACAGTTAAAGAATTCTAAATGCCTAAAACTGCCAGGGAGTTAAATATCGCAAAAAGTCTTTATGGTAACCGCGTGTTAACATTAATTTTATAACTAATATTTTTTTTGCTTCATTTCTTTAAAACAGTATTTTAAATTTGTAACTGAAGACAAAGTGTTTTATGTAACTTTGTTCTTGTTATCAGTTATTTTACTATTTATTCTTTAAATTTTCTATAAAATTTTTGAAATAAAAACAGATAAAGTATTTACGACTTTTTACAAGCGGTTCTAAATTTTAGTCATATGTTTGTACAACTAAAAAAAAATACAAATAAAAATTTCAACGGGACATCATTATCTTGGCATCTCCGGAATTAAGTTGGAATAATTACTTGCCCGATGTATAGCGTCTCCATTGCTTTCCTGCCATTCACGAGAATAAATTTAAAGGTTAATTGATGAAAATGATAAAAATGTCGGCCTATTGTATTGAATGGCAGCAGGTTTTTCGCAGATTCTTTTTTTTTATCACATTTATTCAAGCTTTTTTATAAATATCTGCTGTTAATAAGCAAAAAAATAAAATATTGATTGATTGAATGATTAAAAAAATTTTACTTGAGGTAAACATTATTAACAAAAACTTAAGTAAGTTTTTGTAAAGTTGAATAAATAGCTATAAATAATTTAGAAATATCAAATGTTTCTTTTTTTTGAATATAGTAAATATTTAAATTTTTATCGCTAAACACTTCAATAAAAACTGGGTCAAATAACATTTTCTTTCCTTTGCTAATACCATAAACCGTTTGGCCGTCAAGACCGCAAAGTAGCGCGGTGCTTTTCAACTGGTGAGTCACGGACCCTGGTTGGCTGAAAAACTCTTTAAGGTAAGCCATGTATACTTTCAACTGAGTTATATTAATTCAGTATGTGCAAAAACCCAGATAGCATACAAACGTTAAATTAACGTTGAAATTTGGTTGCAATAGTTGCTTTTTAGTTAGCGTTTAAGACGAAACGTTATTTTAACATTATATTTTAGTTAATTAGCAAAAGTTTTTTTGAGGTTGGCAAACGAACGTTAAATTAACGTTCGCTTTTCAACCTAAAATAAACTTTTATTATTTCGACCTAAACGTTTGAATAACGTTTGCATGCTAACTAAGTGACAAGTTAAAAAAACAACCATATCGTTGTTAAAACATTAGTTACTTTTTCTATTGATAGGACTGGTTGCATTTTAAAAAAATAGTAAAATTTTTATTTAGTGTTTGAAAATATAAATTTTGTTTGCTCGTCGGTTGAAAACGATAAGTTATAATGATTTTGCAATTTTTTCGCGAAGCGCGTTCAGCTTTCAATAAAATAGTTTGAAAACTTTTTTTAAATCAGGCACAACAAGTTTTTGATACCAGACATCGCATTTTTTTAAAGTGTGGTGCTTCAAACCAAGCTGCAGCAGCCGCCGAGCTATACAAAGCATTTTTGTGCCAATTTTGTGGTCATCAGAATTAATCCTCGTTTTCAAAGAAAGTTTTGCTCGCGTTTTAATTGAAAAAAAATAGGTCAATTGCGCTGTTCAGCTGCTTGCAGCTAAAAAAAAGCTGTAACGCGAATTAAATTATAAATGCACAACTAACTGCCAGTGGTAGGCAAGGTACTTCTTAAAAGTACCTCGGTACCTTGCTAAAATTGTACCGTGGTACCGGTACGGTACTAAAGTAGTACCGCGGTACCGGTACTCGGTACTTTTGAATAATACAAATTAATGGTAATGACTAAAACTTTGTCATACATTGGATTTCATTTGACATTTAAAAATGTATTTAACAAAGAGAAAACAATATCGTACGTATCTACTTTATAAAATCAATGATGCTTTGGATGTAAAAACATGCGTGAATATGTTTTTAACCTGATTTTTTGCATAAATTATGCCTGGATATATGAATGGCCTAATGAATACGTTGTTTTCTGCTTTGTTTTTTATATTAAAAAAAGTTTGTCAGGAATCGTACTAATTTCCATACAACCTATTACAGTGGTTTAGTCAGAGTTATTCACAAACTTTTTGGGTCACGAACCTCTATTTGCAAATCTTTTTTATCATGGACCCCAATCTTATGTCACATCAATTTTCTGCCCAACCAACGAGGAAAGATAAAACAAACCCAAAAATAAATAACACAAAATCCGTTAAAAAATAAATTCTTATAAACAGGCATACAGTAGGAGCAAACCGGGACGCTCGTTTATAGACAAAAATTCTCTAAAACGAATAAAAAGAAGTGTTCTCTAAAACAAAAGATCTTCACTTTGAATCTGTCTCGGATTTCATGGTATGGATTACTTTACCAGGTATATATGTTGACAAATTTTGTCATATCGTCGCGGACCGCTTGTGCGTTCATCACGGACCTCATTTTGGGAAACTCTGGTTTTGGTGATTTAGTAAAATTACTCAACCTTCGCTGGGCGTTAAATGTTATGGTAATTTTTTATAGTTTTGCTTGCAAAGCAACAAAATTAAAATTTCATCAGGTCCCTTTCGCATTGGTATGAATATGAAATCTGGAGTTTTGGTGGATTTTTGATTTTATGCAAAATATTTTCATTTTTATAATTAGACAACTAGAATGTTCCTTGCAAATACAATACCTTTAAAAAATATTTACTACACTCAGATTAAGTCCTATAATTTCTGATATACCATATTTAGCGCCGAAAGCGCTAAAAATTTGACATAATTGCACGCAAAAATGCTACTGTTTTCAAAGCTACAATGTCTTTTTTTGCACAATAATTACTGCAATACAATGTATATAGTTTTATAAAAACAATGCACTACCAGCGTAACTGCGATAAGCACCGCTAAGCCGCAAGGGCATACTGACGGTCGTTTCGATATGCTGACCACATCATCGTGTCAGCTAACACGGATCAGGTAAAGTCAAGCTAAACCCTGCAGTTCCATTGCTAACATTAAGTAAGAATGGTCAAGTCAATCAACAAGCAAGTGCCGACAGACCTGTTTGGTCTTTGTTAGGACTCGTCAGGATACTACAGCTGATTTCAGCTGGGGTCAACAAAAGTGTTATTTAAGGTTGCATAAAAAAATTTCATACTCTTTGGATATAGATACTTAAATGTTGTATTAAAATATTATTTCGGATTGAAAAAGCAAGTTTTCAAAAGGTAGTCAACTTTCGTAAATTGGCCGAAAAGCAAAGATTGGTTTCAGAAAGTTAACGACTTTGGCGGTTCGATTGATCGTATGAATAAAAGTAAAACTCTTTCACAGTTGGAATCCCCTTAGGAAGGTTACTGCAGTTCAGAAAAGAAAAAACTCTATTTCAGCAAAATCTGATTTCATTATTAAAATGCTTCGATCTTAGCAACAACGAATGTTTTCAAAATTCACTGGACTTTCTAAACAACTTTGGAAATGAACTTTTCATATAATAAAACGAAATACAATTCATTCCAAGAAAAAATTGAAATTTTAAGTGTCACATCGTACTTTTATATAGTTATTTCAAAATGTTATAATAAGCCTAATTAAAAAATTTAGTTAGAATTTATTATTTTGATGAAATTAATTTTTTTTGATTTTTGCAAGCTTTTTTCTTGTTTAGTAGATTAGTCTAGCCTACATAGTAGACTATTTTATAGTCGAACTCAATTAATGCTCTGGCGTATATTTTTTGATTTTAAATTTACCGTTCATTGAATTATTTACATTTCGTCAGAGTAGGGCAGCCCAACCCGAGACCCGCAAAGTCTATTGTTGAAGCCTGCCAATTACATAATCAATCAAATTATTGTAATGCTTTGAATCAACCCAATGACGCGCAGAAAAATCGGACTAAATAGGCTAATTTTCGTCTCAGTAGAGATTTTTCGCTTTATATAAAAATAAAACACGTAGGTATATCAAACTGCTGACCTTTTTTGTTTGGTCTTTAACTAAGTTTGTAGTCCAAATTCCTGTTATCAAGGAGGTTCATTCAAAAATAACAGATTAAAATTAAGTAAAGACAAAAAAGAAGCGTAGCAAATTTTTTAAAATTTTGTAGAATTTAGTAAATAGTTTTTGAAATTTTTTTACTTCCACAAATTTTAGTTTTTAAATTTTGGAGAGTTTTTGAAATTTATGTTCCGCTGGTAAAAAGTTTTTTAAATTTTGTAGAAGTTAATTCGGTAACTTAATACGTTATTTAATCGTCTTACCTTTCGGCGCCTGTAAGGAAGGCCTCGACGATAACGCAATCTCGGTGTCTACTAAAAGATAAAATTCTTAATCTTCTTGCTGGATCTGATCTTCGAACCAGCGACAGCAAAATATAGTCTAGCTACACCACAGCTCAGACTACCACAATAATTTCTTTATGAAAAAATATGCCCCAATCCACTTAGGAGCCCGAATAGTAGGCCTATAAATCAACAGCAAATACAGATTCAATAGCTTAATTCTTCACAATCAGTAGACAACCAAAGACTTGCGTTCAAAAACTATGACTTCACACAGTTAACAAATTTCCAATTCTAAGTTACCACAACGAATCATCGAATCATCGAATCATATACTGCTTTTCAGCGAGCCTTATTTATATTACTCGGTCGTGAATATCTCGAACGTTCTGAAATTTACTCAATCAAAAACAACAACTATTACGTCATAGTCAAAACAGGTCAAGCGGATAGTTCTGGAATGTACTCCAAGACTCAAAAAAACTAAGCAGTGTTCCCATTTTTTTATAACTAAATGTAAAATATTTAAATTACTTATAAAACCGTTATTTCTTCGGCTATTTGAGCCGGACCAAAGCGATATCAAAGAGATTTTTTATGAGATTGTGAATCTACATAGTGTGGGCGATTTTTAGGAACGGAACAATACCATAAATATATAGAATCTTTACTTTATTTGAACCAGGCTACTTTATTATAATTATTGTTATGGCAAATTTTAAAAATAGCCCCTTTTTTTTTGCTAGATTCCTTTTTGTAAAACCATCACTGGTAAGAGGCCTAGATTGTAACCCACAGAAATAAAAATTATGATTGAGCATGTTTTCTTAGCCTAAATAGAGGCTAAGCAATTTACTTAGTCAACAAAGCAAATCTTGCATGCAGAGGTCCCCACTCTGTACATTTTCAAGATACCAAGCTTAAATTCAATTCGCACGTACTTTATTTGTTTTGTATTTCTGTGCAAAAAACAATTTAAAGTACTTTCCTCTGTTGGACAGTATGCTGCCAGTTTTGGTAATGAGCTATACCACCAAATAAAAACAATATTCCGAAATATTATTCTTAAAAAGAACCATAAAATCAATTTTGGGGTTATAAATTTAATTTTTTGATTAAATGTTTGATTTGATTAATTTAATTTGGTCTAATTAAACGCTCAATAAAAAATTATAAAGTCAATTTTTTGTTGAACAAAATCGTAATTCTTCTTTTTCTTTTAGCTTTTCCTTTTAATCAGGGTTTACCACAGCTGATGATGCTCTTCCATAGTGCCCGCTGATTCTAACGTATGTCTCTTTTGCATCACCTTTTTCCAAATTCTCTTTTACTACATCCAGAAACCTTCTCTTCACCCTCCCTCTTTTCCGGTAACTCCATTTCCATCACCTTTCTTCCTACGTACTCCTGGTCTCTTCTCATAACATGTCCATACCACCTCAGCCTGCCCTCCCTCATCTTCATTCCTAACTGTTCTACCTTAACTGTACCCCTGATGTATTCGTTTCTAATCTTGTCTTTTCTCGTCACTCCCATAGCAAATCTAAACATTTTCATCTCTGTGACTTCCATCTCTTCTGCTTGTTTCTTTGTGACTGCCACTGTCTTAAGTCCATACAACATTGCTGGTCTCACCACTGTCCTGTACACTTTTCCTTTTACTCTAATTGTTACCCTCCTGTCACAGATTACTCCCCACACTTTTCTTCATCCGTTCCATCCAGTATGCACTCTCCCACTTTCTTGCACCGTTGATCCCAAATGCTAAAAAATTTCTTTACCTTTGGCACTTTGTGTTCTCCAACTTCACTGTTTGTTCGTCACTTTCCCCATTTACGCACAGATATTTGGTCTTTGACCTACTTACTTTCATCTCTCTTCTTTCCAACGCATATCTCCAGCATTCTAGTCTCCGCTCCATTTTTTCGCTGGTGTCTTCGCCAATCTCAATTATACGAGCAGGCCAACTACCCGTAAAATTATATTTCATTAAGTCGGGCAATAAATGCGCACTTAAGCAGCCTACAAGCTCACCCTAGTAACACCAGCCACCTGATTCACCAGGGAAAGTATAATTCGAATAATAAAGCAAAAGGCGGTACACACCAGAATAAGATTATGAATAAACAAATTGCTACAGATCACATAAGGCTACTTAAGATGACGATTTAATTGAAAAGTTGATCATAAATCTATAAAATACAAAACAAGAGTTAAACAATGAATTACCTCTGAGTACCAGTTCCTGAAAGCTCCTGCCACGCGCTTGACTGCGACTGTTGTGATATTGTGCAATAGATGACGTAGTGTTTTCTTAAACGCTTCTCAGCGCCTTCTGCTCGATCAATTATTGGACACGCGTGTATCTCCAAGCATAATTGTTACAATTTAAATTTGCGCTTCTATTTCGGTTCATCAGTCAGTTCAAAGTTATCAAGCTACTACAGCAAACGAACTAAAAGCATTCTATTTCATTACGGTTGTTTTTGGCTAAGTACTTTTTTGTGAATATTTATTATTGTTTTTTAATAAACCTGTGTATTCGTGTGAAGATACAACAGGCAAAAGTGGCGACGAGGATTCAAGTAACTCATCTGCGTCAAGAAAAAAGAAAATTTGTTGAATTTGCATTAACAGCTTGAATTGTCAAAATGAGCGAAATTTCTGAACTAATTTTGTTGTTAAATAAGCAACACCAAGAGCAAATGGCAGTTTTACGCGGCGAGCATCAAGAGCAAATGACAATGCTTCAAGAGCAGCTGAAAATTCTACAAAGCAGCTTGAACAACCCGCGAGAAAATGTTCCAACACCGATGGCAAGTTTTCAACCATTCGATTCCACATCTGAGTTATGGACTGATTATTTGGCAAGGTTCCGAACATTCGTCACTGCTAACTCCATTCCCGACAACAAGCAAGCACAAATTTTTCTTACCAACCAATTTAACTCCGTTTACAAAATGCTTAGCAACTTAGCGGCTCAGCAACAACCTGTCAAAAGCATACATGAGCTAACCATGAATGATATTCAGACGTTTATGGCAGAGCAGTTTGACCCAAAACGATTTGTTGTCAGAGAACGTTTCAAGTTTTGGTCTGACATGAAACGCAAACCTGGCGAAACTATTCCTGAACTGGCAAGCAGAATACGACAAGATGCAGCTACGTGTGATTTTCAATCCATTAAAGATCCTTTAGATGAAGCCTTGCGAACTAAATTCATCTGTTCAGTAGACAACGAAGCAGTTTTGAAGACACTCTTCAAGCTCAAGGACGATGAACTGAAGTTTAGCAACGCCATCAGAGTGGCTCAAGAAGTGGAAGAAGCAGCCAAGGTAGCAAAGGAAACCGTACACGGTCAACCTTCTACGTCAGTGCAGAAAGTTTATCACGCAAAGTCCAAAACTTCCAAAACGCACGAAAAGAAAACCGCCTGCTTCAGGTGTGGAAATTCTGGACATTTTAGCAAAGCTTGTCCCCACATTAAAGCTATTTGCAGCTTCTGCAAGAAAACAGGTCATCTGCAATCTGTATGCATGTCTCGACTAAGAGATAATAAGCTTGTGAAATTGGTGCACAAAATCCAATGTTCTGTTTCACCCATCTATCAAACTATTAGACTTAATGACCGCAGAATTAAGTTTGAAATTGATAGCGGAGCCAGTGACACATTTTGCTGTGAAGCGACGTGGCAAACGCTGGGTAAACCCATTCTACAACCTGTATCAGTTCAATATCAAGTTGCTGTAGGTAGCCCGCTACCCGTCGTGGGACAATTCCAATGAACTGCAAGTATTGATGGAAAATCACCTGACGTGACCTTTCCTGTAATTGTCACTAAGGTGCCCAATCTAAATTTACTAGGTCGTCTGGCGATGATGAAGTTGAAACTCACCAACTTAACTGATCACTTCAGAGAAAACCTAAGTTGTGCTGAATCTACTGCAACGATAGAGCACGTCACTACAACTGGTCCAGAAAACTCTTTACATGCGGCATGTATTCAATTATGTGGAGAGTTTCCTACTTTATTTGAATCTACATTGGGTTGTCTAAAAGATTTTTCACTGGACATACGGTTTAAACCTGAAGCTAAACCTATTTTCAAGAAGCCAAGACCTGTTCCGTTCTCAATCCTAGAAGATTTAAACGAAGCATACGAAGCAGGAATTAAGAGAGGTGTATGGGAGCTTACAGATTTTAACTCGTACGGCACCCCCGTGGTTCCTATTCGAAAGTCTCCTTTGCCAGGTCAAGCAAAAGCAAGCATCCGAGTTTGTGGAGATTATTCGGTGACTGTAAACTCGCAACTGGAAGACCATCGTCAACCAATCCCTCTCCCAGAAGATCTAATGCGAAAGCTAGGACGTGGTTACTGCTTTAGTAAGATTGATCTAGCTAATGCATATAATCAAATCTGTCTTTCTCCTGACAGCCAGAAGAAGCTGGCTCTCAGCACTCACAAAGGAGTTTTACTTCAGAAAAGACTTCCTTTCGGAATTAAATCCGCACCAGGGTATTTCCAAGAAATCATGGAACAGTTAACGCAAAATTTGCGAGGAGTGGCCGTGTATTTCGATGATACGTATTTTGGTAAGTGGTGACAACGCAAAAGATCATTTGATGAACCTGCGAGCTTTGTTCAAAAGACTAGAAGAAAAAGGTCTTCGCTGCAACCGTGAAAAATGTGTTTTCGCCCAAGTATCAATTGATTACCTGGGTCACACTTTATCAAGTCGAGGAATTGCAAAAGGGTCCAAAGTTGATGCCATACTAGAAATGCCTACACCCAAGAACATTTCTACGTTAAAATCTTTTTTAGCATCTGTGCAGTTTTATTCTAAATTCTTACCTCCATATTTTTCGGAAATCACCGAGCCGTTGTACAAGCTTACACGCAAAGGACAACAGTGGAAGTGGGGTGAAGAAGAAGCGACATCTTTCATAAAGATCAAACGGTTACTATGCACAGAGACTGTACTTGCGCACTATGACCCATCTCTTCCGTTGGGTTTATCTTGTGACGCCTCAGAATGCGGAATTGGAGCGGTATTATTTCATCGCTTTGCAGACTGAAGCGAGCGTCCGATTCTCAATATTTCTAAAATTCTATCGGCAACACAAAGACGCTACAGCCAAATACAGAAAGAAGCACTATTCTTAGTGTACGCTTTGAAGAAATTTCATCAGTTTCTGTACGGTCGTAAGTTCATTGTGGTTACCGATCACAAACCTTTAGTGACCTTGTTTGCCCCTGATAAAGGTACTCCTGCAATGGCCGCGAATCGACTTGCACGATGGGCATTACTAGTCCATCAATATGACTACACGGTGGAATACCGTAGAAGCAAGGACCATGGCAATGCCGATGCTCTTAGTCGCTTGCCATTTTCAAATGACACAAGTTTTGATGGGGAGGAGATGGAAGATGATGTCGATAGCGTTTGTTTAGTTCGAACAATCAGTCGTCAAATCAATCCTGACAATCCATTGCTTGTGGTCAGAGAGACTGCCAAGGATCCAATTCTTGCCCAAGTAATGCGATTTGTGAAGGAGGGATGGCCGCATGCATTTTCGGAAGAGCTTAAAGACTTCAAAAAGTTGGAAAATTCATTGTCAACAGAGAATGGTTGCGTTTTTTACGGCTTACGGGTAATAATTCCTTCAACCCTACGTAATCATATTCTTAAATTATTACACCTTGGACATTTCGGCATGCAACGGATGAAACAACTTGCCAGGTCAACTGTCTATTGGCCAAGAATTGACTTTGACATCGAGGATTTATGTCGCAAATGCACTTCCTGTGGCCAATTTCAAAATAAGCCGGATAAACCTTCAATCCATCCGTGGATGATGCCAGAAAAACCATGGTCAAGACTCCACTTGGACCATGCGATCAACTTTCTGGGAAAAAACTGGTTAGTCCTTGTAGACGCTTATTCAAAATATCCTTGCATTCATCCAACAACCTCAACGTCTTCGAAAAGTACTACTGCTATACTTGAACAAGAATTTGCTCATTTCGGATATCCCCACACGTTGGTGACCGATAATGCCACAACATTCATGTCTCAAGAGTTCCAAGCTTGGTGCAAACAACGAGGCATTGTACATCTCACCGGAGCACCTTATCATCCAGCAACAAACGGTGCTGCCGAGCGTTTGATACAATCGTTCAAACAGGCATTGAGAAAATCCTCGTTACCTCCAAAGGAAGCTTTGCAAGAATTTCTAATGCAATATAGAAGAATTCCTTTTGCATCGGGACTGTCACCAAGCGAATTGTTGAATGGAAGAAGAATTCGCACCAAAATTGACACTTTGGTTCCATCCATTCCGCATCTCCTTCAGGGAAGACAGTCAAGACAAGCGAGCAAGCATTCAAATGCTGAAGACTCGGAAGTGGTTTCGAAAGTCGAACATCATTACTCACTAGGAGACCCTTGTTACGCACTGTACTTCGGCCCTAGAAGAGATCGTGACCCACGATGGGTGCCTGCGATAGTTACGAAAGTCCATGGTACACGAAGCGTCAATGTACGAGTCATTCCTCGAGGACCAACTTGGAGAAGACATCTTGATCAACTTCGACCTCGATACGGTTCGGATCAAGATGATGATCCCTGTGAAATCCCAACGAGCGTTTTGTCTACAGAAACACTTCCAGCCGGGACTGACCACGCATCTAGTTCTTCTTCGATGAACCAACGCAACAATCCGAGATTACCAAACGGAGACGAGTACGGGCGACACAATCCAAGACGATCAGCGAGAACAAAGAGACCTCCAAAAAAATATTGTTGCTAATATGTATATATTTTTTTGTCGTAGTTTATTTGGGGAGGTGTTGTGATATTGTGCAATAGATGACGTAGTGTTTTCTTAAACGCTTCTAATCTTAATCAGCGCCTTCTGCTCGATCAATTATTGGACACGCGTATCTCCAAGCATAATTGTAACCAGTTAAATTTGCGCTTCTATTTCGGTTCATCAGTCAGTTCAAAGTTATCAAGCTACTACAGCAAACGAACTAAAAGCATTCTATTTTATTACGGTTGTTTTTGGCTAAGTACTTTTTTGTGAATATTTATTATTGTTTTTTAATAAACCTGTGTATTCGTGCAAAGATACAACAGCGACAAAATTGAACAACCAGTCTTAATCGCTGGTTGAAGTAAGTCCACGACCCGGAGGTAAAATTTTAACAAACAAAAAAGAGACAACAAAAATAAGTGTAGATTAGCCGTAACATCAATATCATCAGCGAACAACATCGTCCACGATGGTTCATCTCCTTATTTTGTCAGTTTGCCTGTCCGTAATCACAGCAAACAAAAACGGACTTAACGCTGATTCCTGGTGCAGTCCGACCTTGACCTTGAAACTTTCTATAGTTCCTATTGCACACCTCACCGCTGTCTTGCTTTCCTCAAACATATCCTGTACAAGTCGCACATATTTTTCCGCCATTCCTGATTTTCTGATACAGTATCACAGCTCTTCTCTCGAAAACCTGTTGTAAGCTTTTTCTAGGTCCACGAATGCACAATGTAGCTCTACTTGACCTTCCCTGTACTTTTCCGTCAAAATTATTAAAGCAAACATGGCATCGGTAGTTCCCTTTTCTAGCATTAATCAAAATTGTTGTTTACTGATCTCTACACTATTCGCTTAGCCTGCTTCCATTATTTTTTCGAATATCTTGATTGTATGGCTCAGCTTTATACCTCTGTAGCTTCCATAGCACTGTGCGTTGCCTTTGTTCTTATAGATTGGAAATTAAGCACACCCCTTCTCCATTCTTTTGGCATCCGTTCACCCACTAATAGCTTGTTGAACAATCTGGTCAAAAACTTTATCTCCATCTCTCCCATGCACTTCCAAACTTCTGGTGGCAACTCGTCTGGCCCAACCGCTTTACCTTTTTTTATCTTTCTCAGTGCATTTTTCACTTCTTCTCTACTGACACAATCTCTACTGAAACAACTACGGTTGTACTGAGGCATTTGTTCTTTAAAATGATCATATGATCAAGAACAGGGTTTCTTTCGATGGGTTTGTTTGCCTGTTCGGCTGGTGGAGCACGTTCAAGCTTTCACTGAATTTAAGGCTTGATCATATTCTATGAGCCACACTCTGCTATATGGTCCCACCAATGCATGCCCCCACGGCAGAATTTTGTTTTTATCAAATGACCTCAATGTACCTTAATTTTTAATGTGCTTCTTGTTTTCATCTTCCTTTTTCTTTTCTTTCCTTTTTTCTATAAACAAATTTATATTGAGGTAAAGCAACCTTGCTTCTTGTAATACAGCATCTGTAAATAATTCATTGCTATCTTAGCAAGCTACAAACGTACATTCGTTTTGTTGCTTCTTCCTTTTTCTAATCCGCAGTCTTATTTATGTTTATTAAATAATTATAGTTGCATTTTTATTACGTGGCGGAGCAGAAATAAAAGAAAACTGAACTGAACTGAACTGCATGCGATTTGCACTAGCCCTACAGTGTGCACAAAATCGCAAGAAAAAAAGCAAAGTTTCGCATCCCGGTAGTTTAGGTATCCCTGCTTTAGAAAAAAGAAAAGAAATTTTGTCCTAAATTTAGAATGAAAACCAAAAAAATGATATTTACTTGGAATCTGTCTCAGATTTTTTCATTTTTACTAAATTGTATTTCAAAAAATGATCTCTAAATAAAATCTTCTCCTCAAAACGTAATCTTTTTTCAGAATTTGGAAACTTTTTTCTGCAAAAGTAGTTGGTTTTCTGTACTTAAAAAAATTTTTGTAGCCCAAATATTTTCCTGTCGCTGCCCAAAAAATTCTGACTCGGCCCAAATGTTTCCTAAGTCAAATACAACTCAGTTGCATTCGAAATTTAACAATTTAGGCTAATATAAAAACTAAAATCTAAAATATTATTTATTCTTTTTTCAAAAATTTTCAATTATTGAATTCAAGTTTGATCATATTTTTGAGTTCGAGTTCAAGTTCAAGTTCAAGTTCGAGTTCAGCAATTTTTAATTTTCGAGTTCAAGTTCGAGTGCGAGTTTGGCAAAAAAGACCGGGCTGTTCGAGTTCAAGTTTGAGTTCGCAACTCTGGTTCTACTTAATAATGCTTTAATTTTAATTTGCTTTTCTACTGGCAGATAACTTTTTTGATTTTATTTAGTTATTTATAAAAATTATCAACATACTGTAGATCAGTGGTTCTCAAACTTTTTTCGTTGCGACGCCTTTGGAAAAGTTTGCTGGGCATGCGATGCACCAGTAAAAATATAATTGAAAATAAGATAATAAAGATGCTTATAATCAAAGTTCAATTTATTAATACAACATCAAAACGAAACAGATTGGCATATTATTTAATATGATGTGTGGGCTTGCTTGTTTTTGCAACGTTCTTCGAATCTTGGGAAAATTTTCGAAACTGCTCCCCGCATTTCTCTTTCAACATTTATTCGTGATCTATATTTGCTTTTAATGACAGCCATAGCAGATAATCCTGCTTCGCATAGATAGGACGTAGCAAATAAGAAGAACATTTGTAGTGCTTTTTTTGTCAAAGTTGGATATTCGTCATTCAAAGAAATCCAAAAATTTGTCGGATTTACTAAATTAAACTTTCTTTTCAGGGAATTATCACAGGTAAGATCAAGATAGTCTTCTTTTTCTTGTTCAGTAAAGGACGATGGGGTAGGTTGGACAAAAGGACGGCCAATCCGTTCGTAACTGGATAAATTTTCCGAAAGGTACTGTTTGAATTTCAACTGGAGAAATGGTAGATGCTGTAAAAATACGCTTTCTAAATTTGAAGAAAGCATCGTACTTTTCTTTTCCGGCAAACTTGACAGTAAAGTAAAGTACTGAGAACTTCCAGACACGTTTTCTACATCTTTCTTCCACAAAGACATTTTAATGAACGCTGAAATTTTATCTAAAACGTCAAGCATATTTTTGTCTGGCCCTTGCATAGAAATATTCAGTTTATTCAATTTAGCAAAGATATCACACAAGTAAGCCAATTTTAATAAAATTTTGTTCTCAGCTAGGCAATCAGCAAGATTATTACGATTTTGTTGCAAAAAAAGCTTGAAGTTCGTTCATCAGCTCGTAGACTTGTTCAAAGGATTTTCCCAGTGAAAGCCATCTGGACGAACAATAAAATAGCAAACTTCCATGCTCTGCATTCATTTCTGCACAAAGTTCTTGAAAAACTCTTGACTTCGATGGTCGTGTTTTAATGAAATTCATAACTTTGGTAGCGATGTCAACTGTGTCACCAAGCTTAGGGTTGAGTTCTCAAGCAACTAACGCCTCACGGTGAATCATGCAATGCATTCATTTTGCCATTGGTACACGTTTTTGAATTAGACTTCGCGGTCCACAGCAGCTACCTGACATAGCTTTGGTGCCATCTGTGCATAAACTGATACACTTTTCCCAGTCTAAGTTGTTTTTCGAAATAAAATTGTCGATTATATTAAAAAAATCAATCTCTCGGCATCCAAGTTCAATAGGTTTACAAAATAATAGCTCTTCTACTAACTTTTGGTTTGAGAAGTCAACAAACCGAACATAATAAATCAGGACTGCCATCAGTTGCTTCATCTAATTGCAAACCGAATTCTGGCTGTTTCATTTCATCAATCAGTTGGTCCTAAATGTCTTGTGCCATGTCATCAATTCGGCGACACATGATATCATCTGAGAGCGGCACCATCTTCAATTTTTCAGCAGCTCCTTCTATCAGCGTACCTACAAGATCCACTGCAGCAGGTAGTATTAGTCCCTCAGCAATGGTGTGAGGTTTTTTACACTTAACAATTCTGTGCACCACTTGGTAAGATGCTAATAAAGCCTTTGATGAGAATTGCGTGAATTTTGAAATAGTGGACACTTGCTTTTTTAGATCATTTAATTTTCGAGAAAAAACCCTGGGTTTATCAACAAATTGCGGATGTGATGTTTTTAAATGACATTTAAGCTCTCGTAGGTAACATGCTCTCACTGGCCAATACCTTGATGCAAATAACACACTGAGGCTTTTCCTGGCCATTCCGCAAAATAAACATGAATCCAAAATCTAAATAACTGTCGCTGTACTTGTGAGACTTCTTTTTAGGCCTATCATCTTCAATTGCAGATTTACGCTTAAATTGCAACATTAGCTTTCTGTTTACATCCATTTTATAACTGACTGGTGTATTCTTTGCTTGTATAAGCAAAAAGAATATTAAAATTGCGGAATGCGTTCATTGACACGTTCAGCTCGTTTGCTTTTTTGCCAAAGCATCCTCTGGGACGTAAATGGTTATATACGATTTTCGTTTTCTACACATTGGTCCAGTAGTTAAACCACGTGACTAGTAGTAGGATCAGGGCAAAGATAGTATAATATTGAAGTGGTCACCGGTAGTACATGACGTATATTTTTCACATTTTAAATTTTGGGATGTCATAAGTTTATTTCGTAAATTATACATGTATGGTCGTAAATTATACAGACGTAATGTAGTGAAAACCATGAATGTACCACCCGTGGTACACAACGAGGCAAACGTGACAATTAATCAATCGTTGCAGTTACGTAATAAAGAATTCGAAAACACGTGTCAGCAGTCAGTGTAAATTGATAAAACTGCACCCTAACAACAATTACTATTATTTGATGAAGCGATAAAACTGCATTGAAATTTGCTACTATTTGCTTAATTGAGTATTGCTACGAATGAAATTATTGTGCGACTCCCTTGGAAAATTTAAACGACGCACCAGGGCGTCGCGACGCACAGTTTGAGAACCACTGACATAGATCAAGCGAAACCAAGTCAATCTTGACATTTTTTTCGTTCCACTTGAAGAATTTAAAACTGTCAAGTCCTGAAGTCATTTAACAAAGATAGAGAGAATCAAGATCGTTTTTAGCATCTCATAAGCATCATAGAGAACGCGTAAAGCATAAAGTTTGTCACAAATCTGTCTCGACACAACATTTCTGCCTTAACCCAGTCCTGTCAGTGGAGAATGTTATAGTTAGCAGTGGAGAATGTCACTACGACTTTGGTATTTATGCTCCTAAAGCAGTTAAGTGAGCAGCAGCAATAATTTTTTGAGAAATCCGTTATTCCCCGAGCCAACTTCATAGCCCAAGCTTTAAATTTTTGGGGAATACCCAAAGCCTGCAAGGTTAGTAGCGGCGAACAGAGAATAAAACCCTAATGAAGTAGAAGTTAATGCTAAAGAAGTATGCCATTTTGAGCGTTATAAATTACATTTCTATTATAAAAAAATTTTTATCTATTGAAATTAATTCATTTAAAAATTGACTCCAACTTTAGTCCGACTCCGATCAAAAATGCCATAATGCAAATCCAGTCCAACTTTGACTCCGGATTTCACTCATCTCTGGTATACCAGCAGTGATGGGATTCAGGGGGTTCGCACCGGCTTGTACAAATTCACTTTTGGAATGTTCAGCAAGCCCGTTCTTAATTTAACGTAATCTCTGATCTCTTTATAATGAGGGAATCTGTTGTTATAGTGAGTTTCATACAAAAGAGAACCTGTTCTTGAAATTTTGAATTTCATCAGTCTATTCAGATATGCTGCCGGTTTAGTTCTTAATTAGCAATGCTATTACCAGGGCACAGAAAATATGTAATGTATCGACATTGCTCATGCCAATTGGTTTTGGTAATTATATAACTTTAGTTTTACTACTTTGCAACATGGCCTAAATAAAGTAATCAATTTCAAGAGATTTAATGGTACGGCGACCATGTAGCCTACAACTGACGTTGTGCATGTAATAACGTACTTCGTTTAGTCGCTGCTTCCTTATTCAAAATCTTTATTTCTACATGCACTATGATTAATTTTAAGTTGATTGTGAGTAAAAATGAAAATAAATAAATAAATAAATAAATAAATGAATAAATAAATGTGTTCCAAACAAATTTGCTAAAATTAATAAACGAAATCGAAATTCTGGAAACCTCTGTAAAGCAGAGTTTTGAAGTTGGAGAAATTTCTTACAAATTTACTTATTCAAATTTTTACCACTCCAACTCCGACTCCAGCTATTTGAAATTTTGGAACTCCACCAAATTTAAAAAACAAATCCGATTCCTATCTAAAACATGTGACTCCGGCATCTTCGACTCCGACTCCACAACCCTGCAGTAAAGTGTCACGCTGTTATGCAGTCATACAGTAACGCTGGTTTGATACTCGAATGTAAATTGTGAAAATGTGTTTTGCGACTTGCATAACTGTAAACGAAGTTGAATTAAAGAAAAGTTACCGAAAAGTTCCATCAGTACTTACTGTCGGTTTAAGAAAACACTACGTTCATAGTGGGGTCCAAAAGTTGAACTGATTTTTAGAGATTTTCTGAAATGTTTTATTAGTTTCATTTTAGTATTGTTTAACATGCTGTACTAAACTTAATACTTAAATAGTTTGTTTACATTTTTTATCTTGATGTAATTGGGTGACATCTTATTTAGCAAATTAATTTAAACTTAAAAAAAGTAGGTTATTTACAGATTGTATATGTAGATCATAAAATACTTACTAATGCCACAAGGAAAACTTAAAACTAAAGTATCTATTCCTAGTGCATCAAAAAAAAAGTCTGCTGCAAAAAAGAAAAGCAAAATTTTAAGAAAGGGTGGTAAGTAATCAAAACATTACTAAGGTTTATGCTTTAATTGCAAAAAATCAATTCTATGCATTAAAAACATTTAAAATTACAAAATTTAGTTATAAAGCTGGATCATAAAATTTTAAATTTTTTGTATCTCTTCAAGAATTTACTGTATGTGATTTTTTTTGGTGAAACTAATCTGAAATCTCTTTACAGCAACAGGATGGAATAAAAAAGAAACCAACTGAAAAAGGATCTTTTCAAGAAGTATTGGTTAATACAGGGGGCATACCGATTAGTTTCATGAACAAAAATCAGTTACAGTGATTTCTTTAAAAGACCCAATTTTTCATATGTATTAGTTTATTGGTTTTATTACAATTAGCAATAATATTTATGTTGACTTATAGTAAAATAGTTATGTTAACCTTTTGTTTGATTTCTATCATGACAAAATGTGGTCGACTTAAATAATTAAAATTTTTTTTTTGGTTATGTGCTAATGAAATTGTATGTGTAATTAAAATAAAAACCTTCAGTTATTATGAATTTTTATTTGTATTTTGATAAAAGAACAAATTTATGTAGTTGTAATTTTGCCTTGCACAAAACTTTCAATATAAAGCAAATAATGTAATCAAAATCATTGTTATTTTTGTGTGTTGCTATTACAGTTTTTCTTTTTAGCACGATCAATTGCACCCAAAAAAGCTAACCTCATTGAAGCTGCAAAGTTAAAAAAAGTAATTCCAACACATAATATTCTTTTGATAATTTTATAAAGTTTTCAATTGTTTGAATTATTTTGGAGCAAATTTAACCTTATTATGATCAATAACAGTTTATTTAAAATTATACGTAGAATGCATACTTGTTTTTTAATTTGACGATTATTATAACTTTAAAGCAAAACTTTAAGGTAGCTTTGAAAAGTGTGTTCATTCCTTGAAGACTTTTCATCTGACACTTATTGGGAAGAATTATTAAAATGAATTGAAAGCAATCTGATCATGCTCATATAGGGAAGGAGAATGAGTCTGATTGTTAAAAAAGGCAGCCAATTAAGAATAGAAAAGAAAAGAAAATGAGAGTGTGTCTGATTGGTCAGGAGAGACAGCCAATCTGAAGTGAACATAAAAGAGCATTTGTTTGACCTGGGAACATGTTGTTTAATGTGCTCTTGCAACCTTTGGGATGTGCGTCCTATGTACCAACTATTGCGGTGGCAGACTATTACAATAGCAGAAACCATCATTCTTTCCAAGATTGCTCCAATCTTTCCTTTGCCTGCAAGAAAAACAGCAATTCTCAAATCAACACCCATGATTCTACTATTGGACAGCATCTTTGGGAAAACCCTTCCTGTGCCAACCATACAGTGATACCAAATTCTCTATTTTTGCCCGAGGACATACTTCTTTCCACCTCTCTGCTCTTGAAGCTATGTTTATCAAATCTTTTCAACCTAATCTCTGTCAACTCGAGGAATTTCTTTACAGTCTAAAACTCATTCATTAATGCTCTTTTACTTTCACTTCTGATTGGCTGTCTTGCTTGACCAATCAGACACACTCTTATTTTCTTTTCTATTCCTGATTGGCTGCCTTTTTTAACCAATCTGACTCATTCTCCTTCCCTATATAACCACGGTTGGATTGCTCTCAGTTTATTCTAACGATTTCTCTTGATGAGTGTCAGACGAAAAGTCTTCAAGGAATAAACAAACTTTTCAAAGCTATTTTAAAGTTTTGTATTGCCAATTGACTCTTAAAGCAAAACTGCAATGAAAAGTAAACTTTATTCAGGCAATGGCTATTTTTGCAAACTGTAGCAAATTTTATTTTGCTACAGACTGATTATTTTTATGAGCTTACTGGCTGAATTTTTTTTCAGTTTTTATTTCTTAATGTTTTGCAGCATAATGACTACATTGTTACATCATGAAGAAATGCCCTGGGCTCTGTCTCCCTAACTTGTTACTTTATTTAGATTAACACATCAGTATAAATTTGTCTAAGACAATACTTGGATTAGGTTTAATTAGTTTGAGTTTTAGTTAGTATTAGGCTCATACTAGTAAGTTTACATCATACTAAAGTTAAGGATCTAAAAACAACCTAAAATACTATTTAGACAAGAAAAAAAAACCTGGTTATTAAAAAAATTGGGTCTCATTTGTTGTTAATTATTACTAATCTTTAGCCTTTGGGGATTCCTCAAAATTTAAAAGGTAATGAACTAAACTCTGCAAATAGTGAACAATAACCAAAAATTTAATCACATAAATCATATAACTACAGCCAGTATAAAAAATAAATCTTATCAAGAAGTCAGTGTAAGCAGTTTTTGTTTGTGAAACTAACCTGGATCTACCTGTGATTACTATGGCTTCTTGAAGAGATTATTTTCCTCTTGGTTTCTTTTTTATTCCATCCTGGTGCTGTAGGGGGATTTTGGGTTAGTTTGACCAAAAAAAAATTGTTTATGGTGACTTCTAGAAACCCAAAATTTTTTTCAGTGCCATAACAATAGGTAATTTTTTAAAGAGGCCTAAGTAAGAATATCTCTTAACAATAGCTTTAAAAGCCCAATGAAAGCTTAAAAAAGTCTTCAATATCAAGAAATTTTTTTTTCTAAAGTAAAGTGAATACTAGAAAGAGTTCTACTTTTATTCAACAGTTTTAAACACAAAAGCAAATCTTGTATTGCACTGAATTCAGCCAGGCAGCAAATTTCTTTAAAATTAATGGCTTGACTACAACTTAATCCACTTTTAACAACAAAGATTACAATATTACAACTGGTTATTGGTTACTTATTTTTTTTGTTTGCTTATGCTGACAAAATCTGCAGAAAGGATATGTTAAGATGATTATGATACAATAGCCAATGCTTCCAAAAAGAATTCTAGTAAGCATTTGAAATGCCTAATCTAGTGTGCACCAAATTTGACTTACCATAAAGTTCCAAATATAATACACACCTGAATGTAATATGCACCATTAAAATTAACTAAATGCAAGGAAATATAAGTAACCCAAATATAATATGCACCATTAAAAAATAAATGCAAGAAAACTTATTTATTATGTGCATCATAGCACGTTTCTCGTTTTTTTTCCATTTTTATTTTTGTTTAGCATTGCAACAGTTTCTTGTTTTGCCTATAAAAGTGAGACTCAAGCACATGATGTTGATGTTAATGATGATATTGATGATATGGATGATCATGCATGATATTGATGATATGGAAAATGAATTGTATGGAGAAGGTGATGAGCTCATTGAAATTAAGAATTTGACTAAAAGTGAAGATGAATAAATAGAAATAAACATTATGTAACAATTTATACTTTATTTTCCTTAATCATACTAGTTTTTTTTTTGAAATTTTTTGAACAGGAAAAAATTATTTCCTGTTGTAATAATATAATACGCACCAAAAAAATTCTTCCAAAAAGAAAAGAAAAAAAAGCGTATTTATATGGAACTTTACGGTAAATTATGCAAAAAAGTGAAGAATATTTTATGTCTGCAATGATTTTAAAATACTGTACCTTGCTTTACTCAAAGACATGAAAAATTATAAGAACTGACAGTTTGTGATGTAAGCAATCAAGAATACTGAAAATCTCTTGTTAAACAAGTACAAGCTCTTTGTGTTTATGTTATTAACACAGTGTATGCATTCTTATTTGTGGTTTGATGCCTGTTTCATTGAGTTTATATTGTAGTATAGTTTTAAATTTTGATTGCATCTGTTTTCTCATGTTGATGGTTATATTGCTTATTATTTTTAATGTTTAGACATTAACTCAAGCTATAAATAAAAATATTGAAAAAGAAGTGGTTCTACAAGCAGGAAAACATAACGTTGAATTAAATTTGTTGGAAACCCAAGATTTGAAAAAAAACAGGTTTACACAATGTTTGAATAATAGTCTTATAATTCTTGGACATTACTGTTTAATTAAATTTTATTCTTTTTTGTTTTTTAATTTAAATTAGAATTGTATTATTTCTTCCATTAAAAGTACTACTCGTTCTTATATGCAGTTAGTGAATCAAATCAGTGTGAGTAGTAGCCGAATGCAATTATTCATTTAGTTAAAAGAAAATGTAATGACATTGCTCACCAGGCATTAATGTTGTAAAACTTAGAGTGCTCTACCAGTGATAATACCAAACCAAAAAATTCAGCAAGATATTTTTATTAAAGCTGGCGTTTTGTTTGTCAGCACTCAACCAACATCTTCAGAGACATGAAATTGTTTACAATAACAACTGCTAAAAGCTCATCATCATCACTACTTGGAGAGATGCACTGTCATAACTTTACTTGAGAATCCAAAAGGACCAGTTCAACTAGCTAACTGAAATACCTGCATTGAAGCAAAGCTGTATTTATTTATTTTTTTTATACTGGCTGAAAACTTTTTTGCTGCAAGACTGAAGTTTTTTTATTATTGTAAGTTCTGGCTAAGTACAATTGAATTCTATCAAAAACTCTTCTCAATGATTAGAAAGAACCACAGTTTCTAACTGTAGAATATATTATTCACCAAATCAAATAAATTTGATCAACTCTCATAAAACTTAACTGTCAAGTTTTACAAAACTTGAAAGGAATTCACAGCGGCAAGCTGGCAACAACAACGAATAATCACTCATCAACTTTGCTGACTAACTTTAAATATAAATTAGAACCCTGATGGCTAAGATTAAACTTAGTAGTTTGTCCAAACGATTCTATTTCATTATAGAATTAACTTCTAAGGCGTCAAGCTGATCTTTAACAACTAAACAACAGCCCAAAGGCAATAGTGACACAAAGCAATTTCTACACTTTAACTCAAATTAATTACTCTGCAAGAATAAATCTAAAGCAAACTGCAAGCTATATATATATATACAGGGTGATTCACCGAAGTGTTGACAAATTAAAACTGAATTATCCAACTTACTATAAGGGCAAAAGAAACAAGTTTTTAATAGATAGAATGGAAATTTAATGGGCTTTCACATAAAATTCAAATTATTCAATGTAGCCCCCTTTGTTTTTCACAAGGCGCCTAAGACGTGGAAGTACTTGGGCGCACGTGGCACGCACCACTTCTGGGTCAATTTGTTCCCATGACGCCTTCAGTTTTCGTTTAAGGGTTTCGATATTTGGATGGGATGTTAAGCAGGCTTTTTGCTCCAGAATGGACCAAATCCCAAAGTCCATTGGGTTCAAATCGGGTGAAGAAGGGGGCCATACTTCCTTCTCCCAAAACCCTTTAAAATTGGTCTTGCACCAATGCTGGACTGCTTTGGCTGTGTGGGAGGTTGCCCCATCTTGTTGAAGCGTAATTCCTTCCTCTCCCACTGTTTCTTGAACCCAGGGAATGACTTTTTCTTCCAACATCCGACGATAGATAGTTTGGTTAATTTTCACGCCTTCGTCGATAAAGATTAGAGGTGTTTTCAGGCCTGTTGAAGTGACTCCTGCCCAAACCATCACGGAAGAAGGTTTCTGCCTCCTAAATGAACTGCAACGTTCAACTGGCACCATGTCCTTGTTTGGAATCCAAATCCTGTCATTTTGGTGGTTGTGGATAGCTTGGACAGTGAAAAGCTTCTCATCTGTCCAAAGCACTTGAGGCTGCATGCCAACAACAAGTCTCTTGATCAAAACCTTAGCTCTATCAAGCCTTTTCTTCTTAGTGGCATTTGACAGGAGCTGCCTCTTGGTAAATTTGTACGGGTAGACGTGGAGATCATCTTTGAGAAGCCTTTGCATGGTGCTCACGCTTACAGAGGTGTCCTTAGCCAGTTTTCTTGCGCTCCTTGAAGGGTTCCGCCTCAACCTCTCCCTGACCTTCTTAATCAGTTCCTTCTGATTCTTGGAGCACAACTTCCAGTCTCCCTGAACCTCTTCACAGCCTTGTAAACACCTCCACGACTCACAAATCGCTTCATCAACCGGAAAATTTTCGCAGGTGGAAGTCCTTTCTTGCAATACCCTTCAATGATGTCATTTACTGTCTTTGCCATCTTACTTTTCTAGATTAAATATTCTTATTGATATTGATAACTTACTCTAGAATATATAATAACAATCTGAAGAGGTAATGCGAAGTTAATAATGGAATAAAGTATTTGTCAACACTTCGGTGAATCACATAAAGTATTTGTCAACACTTCGGTGAATCACCCTGTATAATCAGCCAAAATTGCCAGATTAAAAGCGAATATACTGGAACAAACAAGGATTCTTAGTTACTTATTATAAGGTGTTGCATGAAGTGCGCCGAATTTGAAGTCGGCGAACGTGTTGTGCGTTAAAGATTAAGGGCATACTTTTATCATTTTGCCAAAGTGTTTTCACTCCGATTATTTGTTTTTGTTTTAATTTGCAGAATACTTTAAGTAAAATTAAATTATTTGCTTCATAATTGCTGCTTAGAATATTGTGTCATTGAGTATTTTTCAAGTGCGTAACGAGTTCTTTTTGTTAAGACATTTTACCAAAATAGAGAATGTGCGACGCAAGCCGTGCGAAAGCTCGATTTGGGAAAATAAAAACCCTCAAGTAATGCAAGAGCGTGAAATGCATCCATTGAGAACGACTGTATGGTGTGCTTTCTGAGTAGGTGGAGTGAGCGGGCCGTTTGTCTTTGAAACTGATGAGGGGACTGCAGTTACTGTTATGGAGAATGGTACCGAGACATACTATCTACTCAGTTGTGGCCAAACTTGAAAGAATTGGAGATTGACAGCTTCTGGTTTCAGCAGGTGGAGCGACCTGCCACACCTCACATGAAACGCTTGCATTACTCCACGAAAAATTTCTGGAATGTTCTTGCATGGCGATAAAGAATGGGCACCAAGATCTTGTGATCTTACCCCTTGTGATTTCTTCTTGTGGGGTTCGTGAAATCCAAAATATACTTCAACAATCTACGCACGATTCTTCAACTCCAGGCTGAAATCGAGCGTTTGATTGGAGACATCGGGCCAAAGATTTCTGAAAAAGTTATCAGTAATTTCGAAGAGCGCATACTCGTAAATGCAGGGAGACCCAGTACAGTTGGCCATATGACGGACATTGTGTTTCATACGTAAATGGGAAAACTTGGTGTTCATAAAGTTTGCCATATGTGACTATTTGTGTTATTCGTTTTCCTAAATAAAATTTCAAATTCGGCGGACTTTATGGAACACCCAATCTATAGAATAAAGCGCTTTTAACGTCACAAATACAATCCTATGATGAAGTACAAAACTGCTTATGTCACGTACAAAAGAAATTTACTTCAATATAGTAGGTTATACTAGAAATTACGTCATCACTACCGCATTGTTCTTTGCAATTGGCTTAAAACTTCAGTCAATCAATACGCTTGAATAAAACAGTAAAACAACTTTTTATAATTATTTATAGGAACAACTTGCAGACAAAATAAATTAAGTTGGGGGTGGTGTACCGATTACACAATCATCACGTAGCAATGGAAAAGATGACGTCATAATCGAAAGCTTAAAAATTACAGCAAAAAGACCAAAAATCAACTGTAGGTTTATAAAGTTAAGATTAGGATTAAGAATGAAGTGTGACATGCACCCAACGTCGAAAAGTAGGTGACCTGCTTTCTTTATTGATTGCTACCGTGTCAAAATTGAGTAAATAAATAAAAAGAACAAAGGCATAGAAACCGAACAACTTTTAGCGAATGCCGCACTTACGTATAACGAGCTTTTACCTGTTCTTTCTGTGAACATTTTATGTTTCTAAAGATGTCGGTTGAGTGCTGAAAAACGAAACGTCAATTCAAATAAAAATACCTTGCTAATGTTTTTGGTTTGGAATTACCACCAATAGAGCAATAGAGCATTCTCAAGTTATAACAAAAGTCTAAGTATTACTTTTTTAATTACTCCCATCGTTTGATATACCGCTTTATTCCCTTTTAAATGGAATTGTATAATTTGTTGCGTAAATTTTCTCTTCAAAACGAATATAAAGACCCGTTTCCACTACGAGCGTAGAAAAAAGCATTCTTTGTTTATTTTATTGCTTTTTTTTTGCGCTCGCTTCAATTTTAACCGCTCGCTTCAATTGAAGATCAATAAAAGAGAGAAAGAATGCTCTTTTCCACGCTCGTAGTGGAAACGGGCCTTGACGTAATATAATAATTTGGCTGTTATCAAAGTAGTCAATACAAAAATTGTAGATAGAAAAAATAATAATAAAAATTAATGATGACTTCAATTTATTTTTAATGAAAGTAAATTAAAAGATTGTTTAAATTTTGTAGTCATTTAAAATCGTATTACTTAGTTAAGCTTTGTGCATTCCACTTTCTTATCCATAAAATTTGTGTAGATTTTACCTAGCGTAAATTTTTTTTACAAGTTTTTAAGTTATTTACTACCTCTACCTGATGCTGGTATTGGTTTGTTTTCAGTTTATTAAAATTAGCAAATGGCGCATGATTTTGAATTAGTTATTTCACTTCATACTCTTAAGTTACAATAGTGGTGATAAAACTAAATATATGTAAATAAAGCTGATCTTGAAGTCTATATTTATTTCACACTGTAAAAGAAACTTTTTATAGTTCAAAATGAATGCGGCAAAGCGTCTTAAAAAAGAAGAAGTTGAATCTTCATCCAGCGAGGATGAAATTGATGAAGACTTTTCACTGGAGCCGGTTGGATCTGATGAAATAAAAATCGACCTTGTCGGTGAAGAATAATTGAGTTTATTTTACAATGAATCTAAATATTTGAATGATATGAACTAGTACTTATGTTGCGAAAAATATTTAGAATGTAATATATAATTGTCAAGCACTCTTTAACCAACCGGTGTGCTAAAATTTGCATTGTATCAGTTTTTGAATTAAACTGTTCAAAAGGAAACCTATTTTTATGCGTTCGAAAATATTGCTCGGTTTAGGATTTCCTCTTTCTGACGACGATTTCGATGGAATTCATCAGTTCCTTCAGCAACTTTTTACTGATGATTGTCGAATTAATCTCGAACAATTAACAGATAACTTGATTTCACAGAATTTTATCGGTAGCGTGATGAAGCTGGAAAATGTAAGTTTCTATAAATCGGTGTCCACTGATTGAAATACAAAATTTTATAGAAATGATACATTTAATCAGAATAATGGAATTGAGAATCCTTTTTTTCAGAAACATTGTCATAAATAATTGATTTTTTTAGTGAATAAAAACATTAGTATACGATGTTTATCGAGTTTTTTTTTATCGCTTTAGAGCGACTTTAGAAAATCTACTTTTATTCAGGAAGATTCTTCAGAGCAAAGCGAAAGTGAAGAACTCGATGATGTATTTGCTGTTGTAACTTGCTACCCCTTGACGCGTCCAAAAGACTCGCTTTGCGATAGCATCAGCAAATATTTGTTGGACAAGTGTAATTCTAGCAACGCAAAACCGGCAACGAAAGAGATTTTCGAAAAAGTATTTGCAAAAGTTGCTTTTGTCTATTTTGACGCCGTACATTTTAACATTATCGTTTGACCCGTTAGTCTATAATTTACAGCTTTTTTAAAACTTGAATTCTTTACTATTTTTTTATAAGCAAATTCCATTCACAACGGCTA
Source organism: Diplosoma virens (assembly GCA_963680785.1). Lineage (NCBI taxonomy): Eukaryota > Metazoa > Chordata > Ascidiacea > Aplousobranchia > Didemnidae > Diplosoma > Diplosoma virens. The sequence continues at coordinate 11,632,454 of OY796887.1, read as the reverse complement.
TAATCTTTGCACATGTGTAATTTTTTCAAGTTTTGTATTAAGCCATGAAAAAAGGAAAGTATGTGAAGACAAAAGATAATAATTAAATACTGGTGGAACCCCCAGCAGTATTTTAATATAAGAATTGTTCTATTGAAACATTAAGCTTAAGAAGCTCGGTCTTTCGGCAATAAATTTGTCTCTCGAATATCGTTGTTTTCAAGATAATTTGTGCTTACAGTTTTCGTTCCTTAAGGTCTTTTTTGTCAGGTTTTGAAGGAGTATGTTAAAGAAAGTTCGTCGATTTCCGTCGGCTTGCTAATTAGCGAAAGATTCATTAATTGTCCCGCTCAGGTAAACCCTGTTTGGTTTTGAAAATCGTGATAATTAGGAAAATGGTTGATTGGATAAAACCATGGCTTGCCGTGATGGATGAGGCCTTAATGTGCTTGCTCTATATCAGTATTTCTTAACCTTTTTCTACTTCAGCACCCCTTTAGATCAGGCCTAAGCAGTCCAGCATCCCCTACCATTGGCTAACATATATTCTTTTACCTTTGAACGCCACCTATGTGACCTTTCCCACCACCCCCTGAAATTGATTTCAGAACCCTAGGTTAAGAAACGCTGCTCTATATCAAAACGGAAAACAATGTCTTAAGATTCAAAACGTAATTTTGCCAATGTGCAGTTGTACGTTGTCAAAACATAATCATTATTGTCCGCATCCTCTTAGTCTTTTAACAACATTGTAGACCAGAGTTTTCTTTAACTTTTTGGGCCGCACTTCCCGACGTCTCGTAGACTTTTGTAACCTTTTCTATTTAAATTTTTCAGTAAGTTCATCTAAAAAGTGTTTTTCTTCCACAGTAAAATAAAAATTAAGAAAAAAGTTTTCATTTTATCTTCCACTTCGTCTTTAAGTTTTCCCTTTTGCTATATAATCGTGTTCGGATTATATCGAATGTGCTCAGTACAGATTGGTGCCCCCTTCCCCCACCTTCGCACTTCTAAAGATTTCCTTTCCCCTTCCTGTTTAAGAACTCCGGTTGTAAAGCAAGCGGGTTATCGTGCAAATCAATGTTAAGCAGCTGGTCTTTTTCGCTTATGGAACCCTACAAGACGCAGAAATGCATAGTTGAATCTTGAATGCGATTGTTCTACTGTTGTTGTTTTCAGATCCAAACTATGTTTAAAAAAGTTGCTGAAACTATAGCAATTGAAAATGGCGCATGCCATACTGTCGATGCAACCCATCCCAGAAAAGCAACACGTTCCATTACTAGACTACCTTTAGTTTGTGGCCGGGTTTTTGCTTTGTGGGACTCCAGTACATGCTTTGGTTTATAAAACTTCTTATTTGTTGCAAAAAGTTTTTATCAAGTTTAACAGACTGGAAAAAACTTAAATTTCATATTTCTAAGCCTTTTTATGTTTGTTTAATATCTGCGTCACGGCTTCTGCGGTCATGACCTTTAACCCATTAGTTTTCTTTGACTTTCTGTCGGTATCCTTATTTTATTTCACTGCCTCTTGTTTACTGTTCAGTGAATGAAACAATATTATTTTTATTATTTACACTCCTTTTTTCAAAGTACTTATATACGTAATTTTGTTAATTTCTAGTGTGTTTTGCCTATGTACAACGCGTTACTTGACGAAATAGCAGAAGCAAAAACTCGACAACACAAAGCACGGTTTGATTTTGCTCGATATCTGGTGGTCTGCAAAGCTTGCAATGTTAATGTGCAAGTAAGTTTGCTTGTGCTTTTTTTTACATTTGTTATCCATTATGTCCTGGACTTAGGAATGTTTTATATCCAAAGGTTGAATTATAAGCTTTGGAATTTCGACTTTACTATATCATTCACAAGTGTACTTTTATTAACAATATTTTAAGTTTAAATGGAAAGTAAAAAAAAATGGTCCATTAAGTCATCAGGTAAAAAATTGAGTGAACTTAATTATCCATAAAACATACAGTTGTCTATTTGCTCAATTTTGTGCGACTTTTGGCAAAATTATTATGCTCTTTATTGAATTATTAACGGTTTTTAAAAAACAAAATTATTTGTAGTCAATTTAAAATAACCAAGCATTTACTCTGCAGAATTCGCTCCAAACTCTATATGCCAATGCAGAGGAAGAACTGTTCGCTGAGCAAGCCAAAGCAAGCTTCACTTATTCAGTGAAAAGCAATAGCGAAATGACGCAGAGACGTGTTCTGCTTTTAAACGAAGAAGGTTTTAGAACAAGCATTGCTAAAATGAAGGAGAGTTTTTGACGCGGTGTTTTGTCTTTTTCAACCTTTGGTTTTAATTGTTAATCTGTTAATTTGAATAAAAGTAGGTGGCGTAAATGAGCAGGTTATTTGTTTTTCAAAACGAGCATATATAAGACGGAAAGGGTCCAGTTTTTTGTAGTTTGTTGACAAGACCGTATTTTAGTAGAATTTTATTGACTTTGTATTCATTTCTTCTGTTCTCACCAATCTCTCGATTCATCCAGCTTTTTCTAAGTAAAAGCAACAAAAGAAATAACATTTATTTTCACAGCTTTAACAAAATCTTTCTCGACTTACCATCAACAGTTTGATATCTGAATGCAGCCGATCTATTTCATCTTGCTTCTTCTTGATAATTGTCTCTTGCTGTTGAATCACATTCGCTGTTGATGCGCTACCACGCTTGTATTCATCAACGATTAGCGAAAGCGAACGAATCAAATCTTCCTATCAATCATGAAATCTTAATGTGATTGTTTTGATTAGCAAAACTACATTATTTTTTGTAAGTCAAGGGACAACCGTGGAAGAATATACTTATCCGACATCAATGGGTGGTCTAAGCCAGCTTTCAAAGATTGCTGACATTGCTGTACTGCTGCAACTTTTTATCTTTTTTTTTTTTTAATTTTAAATGTAATTCAAAACTGCTTATAAGGATCACTAGAAAGAGGAAATTTTCAAGTCGTTTGTCTGACTACACAGAAGCATGGCGAAAATAGGAGTTAAATCTTGACATCGTGAGCAAGGTTGATATTCGAACATCATCGAGGTTGGTAATATTGCCAGAAAGCGGCGTTTAGAAGTTGGTTTTACCAATTAAAAATGCTTCACTTTAAAACATTTTAGGCTATTGGGCAACGACAAAAAAGTGCCTTCTTTCGATAAAAAAATAAACTTAAGCTATTAAAGAATAAGTTGTTGCCTGTAGTATTTGTAATAAAAAATTAAGCCTAAAAGTTTTACCAGTTTTATTAGGTCACTTTTTTTTTTTTCTGGATCATCAACATCCAATTTTCTTGTATTGCATGTTTCCATTTCTTCTGATGTTATACCTTAGCCGTGAAAAATAAGAACAAAATTAATAATAATATATTTTTCAATTAGGTCTCGGCTAAAAAAGTTTTTTTTCATTGCGACACGATATAGATGCGATTTTTCTATCGAATAAAAAAATTTCGTATATGTTGTATCCACATTTTAGAATTAATTTTGGTCTTCGCCAAAGTTTATAAATACGTTTTGATGTTACACCTGATGTCAGATGCTTTCAATAAATTTTTCATTTTTCGTTCAGCAAACTAACACAGTTAACAAAAAAAAAACAAAAAACGATAAAGCGTTGAAATTTAACAAATACACGCGTTATTCTCGCCTTTTGCTTGTGGCTTTGGATGAGGAAAGACACATTCCATCAGATCACTCTCGAATGCGGATGCCGCCGAGGAAGCGAGCAGTTCTGCTGTCTTTAAATGTCGTCGGCTTGGAGGAGTTGTGGATTCATAAGCTCGCCTGAACCAGTAAATGTAAACAGTACAGAATGCATAAAACTTACAGACCGTTCTTCGAAATCAAACTGGAAAAACTAAAAAGTGTGTTAAGCACACAGCTAACAAAAATTATTTACGCGACGTTAAATTTTGGAACTTGAGTTTACCAAAAAATTCCAACTCTAGCAAATTATTTTCTAAAAAACGATATATTAAAGTTATCGCCTTAATTATTATAGTCTATTACTTACGGTTGGTTTTGATTTAATACAGAGCTGGATTTGGAATGTTTCCTTTTCTCAGTTTCTTGAAAACGTTTTCGACCGTACAGCAGGAGAAGTTGCTTGGCTTCTGTTGTATCGTATAACATAAAGATCAAAGTGGTATTTTTATTTAAAACGCAAGGATGAATTTACATCTTTCTGCTAAATGAAAGTTTTTTTTATCTAGTTTAGCAAAACAGCACGAAACAAAAACAGCACAATCTTAAATAAATTGATTTCTTTATAAGTTTCTATTTCCTATTTTAATTGAAAATAATCTTATTTCCTTCGAGAAGATACTGATCGAATTACGATAAAAATTGGCTTGCCCGGATAATAATCCATTGCTTGAAGTAGATCCTCCGCAGATAAAATGAACACTTCAGAGTAACCAACACTTCGTACACTCGCAACACGTTTATTTACTCCTTCATTAAGATTAAGAATTCCGATTTCTCCAAAAAAATCCCCCATTTTTAATCGTGCAACAATTGCTCCGGATTCACTAAAATTAAAGGAAAAGTCTTGGATTTAGCTCAGTATAATTTAAAGATTTGGACATCAATTGCTTTTTGACCGTTGCGCTGTAACCTAGATAACAACATTTTTTTAATTTTTAAACTTTTGAAAATTTACTGCGCAGTGTCACGATATGTACTATACTGCAAGTACAATGCCAAAAATGTTTGTAAAAAGAAAAGTTAGGTAATTTCCTTTAATATCTGCTGTATTTAGCTATTAACTGGAGTCACAACAACGGGAGCAAACTGCTGGGATTTGGTCCAAAAATTATATTTTGCTAAATAAGAAAAATTTACCTCACAACTTCAAGAAGTCCATGGTTTACAATGAACATTTCTCTCCCCACTTCACCGTAGCGACAAACCAGGTCGTTGGGGGTGTAAATACACGACTTCATTTTCAAAACCAAGTGATGGAGAAATTCGGGTTGAACTAATTGAAAGATTGAAACCTTTTTGCCAAAAATAAACAAAATTTTGAAAGAGATTAAAAAAAAACTCCGACTAGACTTTGAAAAAAGACTATAGGCTATTTGTAAAGGAAGCTGTACGATTCACTATTTTCATTCAAATTTATCTTTGTTTTCAATTAAACTTGCCGAAGTAATGTCTGCATTAGTAAAATTAGATTTTTTAGAGCAAAGACACCGCTCAACTAACTAACGAAAAAAAATTTTCTTATATCAATCGGAGATCAAAAGTGGCTTTTGACTTCATCTTTCCAATAAAAGTTTAAGAAGAGTATAGAAAATCTTCACTTCTAATTTGGTTTTGTAGGACATCTTTGGTTTAGATTGTTGAAAATCCATACAAACAGCCGAAAAAATTACATACTTTCATTCGAAATTGATTCTAGTGAAAACGCTTGATAAATCAAATTAATTAAAACATTTTATTTATTTCTAAAATTATTTCAAATTAATGTAACAAAATTAATTAAAATATTCTATATTATTTCTTTTTTTATTTCTAAAAAAAATAGAAAGTATTTGTTTAGGGAAAAGGCATAAAGGACCTGAGCAGTTTTCCCACTGGCCCTTACCATTAAATATTTGCAATATCACTACATAAAAAATATTTTAAACCTAATTATTTTTTTGAAATCATCACAACATTGACAACCAAGTGGTGTCGAAAAATGATTTTTTGGTGTTTTATCTAAATACGTCAACTCTGGCACAAAATTTCTTTAGTTAATTAAAAAAGTAAGACAACTTTTTTTTGTTTCTTGCAAATCAATAACAATTGCACAAAATTACTTTACCCAAAGACTGGACCTTAATTTGCAGATCAAAAAGATATTAAACAAGATCAAAAAACAAATTAAACCAAATCAAAAAACCCACTTTTCGCAAAGTGTGAAGATTAACGAAAATCGCCAGCTCTGTTTTCAGTGAATCCGGTACCATTTGAAGGCTATTGACGTCATTATCTCCGGTAAGCGTTCCTCTTGAGCGGGAGAATCGGTACCAGCGCAGCACTCGCTGTTGCATCGTTTTTGGAATATTTTTTGCTGTCATAAACCTCTTAGCATGGTCCTGTTAAAAGATCGGATTACATTAACTGTTGTTTATTGTTAAAATGCGGGTAAACCATTGGTAAAAATACAAATAAAAAATAAGTCGTTCATCTTTTTGCGATTTTGTAGAAAATTAGAAAGAACATTTTTTGCTTATGGTTGTTTGCTTGAAAAACACTTGAAGGTTATAGCTAACTTTTAATAAATTCAAAACAATGTTGTCAAACCTTTTTGTTTTGATTCAATTATCAAAGCTAAGAGAGATTCCGCAATAATTAGTCTGCAAAAGAATGCTTAATCTTGATGTCAGAAACAAAAATCTATGATAACAGTGAAATTATATAAAAGTCCACATCTTTATCCTGAATAATAGATGATCTCAGCATTTACTTCGACAGATGCTTTTTGATATCAAATTTTCTGTATTTTGCAAAGTTTGGTGTTGCGTGTTTAGAATCTTAATCATAAATAATTTAAAATAAAATATTATAGTTACCTGCTTAAGCACAATGTCGGCAGCGTGGTCGAGTGGTTAGAGCACCGTGGCAGTGATCAACATGGTCTCTGTTCAAAACCCACTCTCGCCATTCTTTTGTGCCCTCGAGAAAGGCACTTTACGGCACTGCCCTTTGCTTGGTGGTCTTGGCAAGCAGTTCTAAATTACAGTCAAATCTTTTTAATAAATTACAAGCGGACAGCAATATCTTTGAATCTCCGGAAGCAGGTCAGGATAATTTCTTACCCTGTGTATTAGCGCCTCCGTCGCTTTCCTGCGATTCAGGAGAATAAATATAGAGATGAAAACAAATCGTTCTATTTAATTTATATGTAGTGTGAACGTAAAAAATTTACTTGCCATCATTTTTTGATAAGCTTGCTTGTTTTCGTTTTGTGTAGTTATAACATTTCCAACTTGGCCTAAAAAAGTGATAGGTCTATTATTGACTGTAGACTAGTTTTATCATTACACAAGTAAAAAACAAGATGTATCCATTTTAACGCTAAAAATTAGGCTATAGAAAAAGTATTTAAGATTAAAAATGGTTATTAATAATACAGTCGGGCTAGTTATACTGTAATTGTTTCATTTGGTCTTGTATCTCAGCTTAATCATAAACTCCGAAAGAACCTCACCTAAAAATACTTTTCAAAATAAAAATCTACTCTTTAAAAGTAATTTGGGAAAAAAATTTTTTTTCAGGAGGTGTCTCAAGTATTTAAAAAAAAATCACATTGACTTTTGTCTTTCTTTCATACATTAAAAGCAGTGATGGCTTTAGTACAGTGCAGACGGAGCAACCGCATCGCCCCCCCGCCCTACAAAACGTCAAACAGTAGTTTCCTTAAGCAAAATATTGCTGTATTTCTTCATAGTAGCACCATGACGGTGGTCCCCTTGTCTTCATCTTAACTTTAGGACAAAAGTAAGGATAATGTACTTCATTGATAACGAGGACTTTTTTTAAAAGATCACAATAATTATGGGACAAAAATAAAGATTTAGGACAGCAATAGAAAGTCAAGACTTTTTTTAGAGATTACTGTAATGTTGGACTGAAATTAAGATTTTTGACATCAATAAAAGTGAAGACCTTGAAATTACTTTATTTTGGGACAAAAACGTGGCACGCTAAAAAGTGGCCACTTCTTTTTTCTTGCACTGGGCCCTCCTTTTGTCAAACGATCAAGTGTTACAAGTTGAACACATATCGCATTGTAAACGTAGCTGAGACTAATTTGATTACTTTACCTCAGAATTGAAACATACTAGACTCACCGACAACAGTTGCAAAAACAAAAATTCCCAAAAAATAAGCAGCCATAGTGCATAAATACCTAAAAATTAAGAAACAAATTTAAAACATAATGTATTTTATTAATACAAAAACTGTATAAATGATGAATGAAAGTTATTAATTTGAAAGTTAATGCGTAAAACCAATGGATAAATTTCGGCAGCGTTATCGAGTGATTAGAGCGCTGTAATTGTGACCGTCATGGTCTCGATTCAAAACCTACTCGCGCCATTCTTTTGTGTCCTTGGGAAAGACACTTTACGTCACTTTCCCCTGCCAGGTGTTCTTAGCAAGCAGTTCTAAATTTCGGTCATATCTTTATAAAACTATAAAAATTAAAATAAGAAATTTCAACCGGACAGCAATATTTTGACATCTCCGGAAGCAAGTCAGGGTAATTGCTTGTCCTAAATATTAGAACCTTCTTCATTTTCTTGCAAGTGAGGAGGATAAAAATAGAAATAAAATGAATTGAATAAACTCTAAACTATAAAAATTAAAATAAGAAATTTCAACCGGACAGCAATATTTTGACATCTCCGGAAGCAAGTCAGGGTAATTGCTTGTCCTAAATATTAGAACCTTCTTCATTTTCTTGCAAGTGAGGAGGATAAAAATAGAAATAAAATGAATTGAATAAACTCTATAGCTAACATATAATGATTTTTTAATTATTAAAATATTATAATCAAAAGAAAAGTTTTGTAATGAAATCATTCGGATAAAACTCTTTGCATTGAATCTAGAGCTCATTTGTAACAAGCTTTATTTTCATGATAAAGGTTTTATAAAAGAATAAAAGATAACTATAAACTAGAAGTACGAGAAATATTTGCATTCTTTTATTTATATTGTTAAGCACTAGGCTCCGTTTAATAAAATTTTTAACAATAAATCAAGCTGCATATTAATCTAAATTTGAAAAAAGCTTTAAAGGTATTTTTGGTTAAAACAACGTCACTCTCTAAACCAAATGCGGCTTTAAAAATTGTGCAAAATTTGGTCTGCTATTTATTCTATTTGCTTAAAAATAGTCACCGAACCGTCTAAATTAGTAATTCCTGACCTTTTTTTGTCACGGACTCTTTCTAAATGTTATAGAGGCTTGGGACGCATGAGACCTTCTTGTTTAAAGTGATGACTTTTTTTCGGTCTTTCCTTTAAGTTCAACGTAAAACGTCCACAATTTTCAGTGAAGGCATTGTTATGTTAAACTCAAAGGAAAGTCCAAAAAAGAAAGGTCATAACGTTAAACAAGAGATGTTCAGGGATCCCGAGATTTAACTATAGGTATCCATGGATGGCAAAAGAGTGTCTTTTTTCTTTCATTGCGGATCCCTTGCAACTGCTCGACGGATCCAGTCGGGAAGAGATGGTTTAAATAAAGATTAGCTTATTCGAAATCCAACAAAATTAAATTTTTTTTGTAGACAAGGTAAACGTTTCGAATAGCACGGACTTTATTGCGTTTCTAGCGTTTTTTGGACACAAATTGAGTCTGCCAAAGACATCTTGAAAAAAAGGAAATTATTTTATGCTAAAATAGTTTATTTCATGAGCTGCACACTAAGTAGGCAAACATTGTAAAATTTTTTCTCACAAATGAATTTTTTAATGCCTACAATGTCATATTTTTATGCACCAAGAAAGATTTTTGGGCAGATAAAAAAGTAATAGATTAGTCTTGGCACCAATTTACAGTATGTTTCGTAATATTCGGCTTCTCTGTAAAACTATGCAAAATCATATTTCGGACTATAGTCACATAAAATTTTGGGAAAAATGTTTTATTTTCAAAAATGGTTTTGATATGCTTATGAATAGCTTTCAAGTATTTGTCACTGACGCTGTTTCCTGAGAAATCATGTACAACGGCTTTCAATGATTTACAACGAAAAATGTTTTGGTGCAAATATTCCAACAGTTATGTTCTTCGTTAAAGTATGAACGCAAAATACTAACTAAAAACACTATACAATAACTTCATTTAATCAAAATAATTTTCTAACGGAAAAACAGAAGCCAAACAACCGAATTAAGCTTTATACAAGTACATCATTCACCTTAAAAATATTGCTTTGTAGCTCGCTTATTTTTGCCATCTACCATCAGTAATCATTCGTATTAACGTATTAAAAAAGTATGAAATTTTGTCGCTTTTGATCGTGAAACAAAATTATTCCAAAACTTCAATTTAGTTTTTTGAAAGGGATTTTCTTAAAAACCAATAAAATGAAACTGAGTTACCAATTTAATTACTCAATTGTGGGACGCAGGCGGGTGGCCTTGGTTAACGTTATGTTTGTTTTTACTTTTTCTTTAAACAAATTTCGAACGACTCACTCCAGATCGGTGTTTGGTGATTGCTTTTCTCCTATCGTTGTCAAAGTAAGACAGGACCAGTAAAGAGAATGAAGATACTTTCGACGAAGGGTGCTCCATTCTGTGAAGTTAGCTGTAAATGGGTACGCCCAGCCTCTTTCGCCATCTAGAAAAGGCATTCAACACAATGATTATGTTGTACAGTGTTAAAAAACAGACCTAATCCGAAAAGGTTTTCTCACAATCACTTGCTTAGGTAAAATATGGATCTATTCTGGCATTCCTAATAAGGTTATGTTATAAGATATTTCGTAATTTTATAAACTCAACTAAAATGAAAAATTCTACTTTACGGGCATAGTAAATTTTTAAAAAAGCACAAATAAAAATGAGTTTTATAAACTACTAATCAAAGAAAAGGTGAAAAAAACTTTGCCGACGTAATATGTCTGTTGCTTACTTATGTTGACGTTTTCTGAGACGCTGACGAGAAAGTAAAAGCAAGCAAACCAATGCATAAGGAGCATTAGAGTGTGAACCAGAATCACAACCCTCAAGACATTTGGAAACGATATTGCCCATTCTACTTTTCTACAAATATAAAACTTTTGATAATACATGAGCAACATAAATTTGATTAAATTTTGTATACGTTGTACGTCTATACAATGTGATGGTGTTATGTCATTCAAATCCCATTTCTTTACAACAAAATTTTGTTTATTTTAGATTTTTTTACTGAAACAGAAATCTCTGTTATGTTGCAAATGTTACTCTTAGAGATTTAGAAGAAAACAGGAAGGAATTATGAATAATTTATTTCTACTAACTTTATTAATACGCACCTAATGAATTCCTTCGCTCTGAATATTTTCAAAAGCCTCGGAAGCTTTAAAAGAGGAATATTTGGAGAAAAGAGTGGGTAAGGAAGCAAAGAAGCCAAATCTAGCACAAACCACCGTGATTTGACATAGCGTTTATACGCTCTTGTAAGCGAAGTGACAAATAATCCATCTTCTAGGAATCCGGTGGTTCCATGAATGAAAATATCAGCGATAAAAATGCAATCCCAAAAATAGTCAAATACAATCCAAGGAAACTAAAAATAAAATACAAGACGTTGTTTTCAAATCATTTTTTATGTGCAAAAATCAAATAACTTGGATCTTTTAATTAAAAATTATTCTAAACTTGTGCTAATTAACTAATTTTTTTGATGAGTTTATTCAACATCCCTAATTATGATCCGGTTTAGACATTATATAATATTTGCAAAAAAAGCTTTTATTTGTATTATATTAATTTAGTATGTTTACCCAACACCTAAAAAATACGAAAAGTTTTTGATAGTTCTACACATGCGGCATTAAAGATGCATTGTGGAAAAAAGATTTTTTTCTTTAAAAATAATCTAAAAGCTTGATTTTTTATCATATTTGCATTTATTTGACTGCATTTTGTAAAGTTAATAGAGAGTAGTCTCATAATGCCAGAATCGAAAAAAGCTGTTATTAAAATCGATATATTCGTTATTTGCTTTCTTTCAAGTACCGACATTACACATGTATTTGAAAAATTAACTGTTCTTTGTTCAATTTAATCTACTTTTCTTCACTTAACATGGCTTAAGGGAGATCAAGATTAATTTTGTATCAAAAATTATTGGTGCTTTAATAAATCTGTTGCGGAAGTTAAGGTCAACTTTTTCATCTAAACTTTACCATAAAATTAATTGCAACTTATTATTTGGTAGCTTTTATTGATTTACAGAATCTTGAAGTTGTTGAAAGGCTTGCCGGGCAATCAGAGTCCAGCCGAAGTAGATAAATCCAAGAGAAATAATCCCAAGCCACATGACAAGAGCGTTTCCTTCAGGATTGATCACAAGTTTCGTTAAAATGCCACTAAATGTAATTTTAGTTTAGTTTCAGTTTATTTTCTCTGAAAAATGCAAAAAAAGCGAATAAATATAATAACACGAAATGAAATTACTTAAGTTTACAACAAAGAAATTGCATGGAACCATCAGGCTGTCCAAACTGCACCCTACTGTAGCATTGGAGTAAAACTATTAATCTGATCTGCATAGCCGTACCAGACAAAAAAATTTTTGGGAAAACAACCCAACTTAGGCCAAATTTTATTGACGATTGCCCGAATCATAATTTTGTAGCATATCACGCAGATGACAAAGTATGAAACATTTTTGTCACTAGTAAAGACTAAAACAAAAGATCTTTACTTTAAATCTGTTTCCAATTTCTCTATTTTTGTCTTAAAAAATTAATAAAGACTAAAAAATTAAAAAATGTTCACATCAAATCTTAGTTGTATTTGCTCAATGACCTGGATCATTCTAAATTGAAAAACTTTATCCGGACCAAACATTTGTTTGTCACTTCCCGAAAAATTCAATTTTTTGTCAAATTTTTTGAGTCTTGAGGGAAAAATTGCTTCCTGATTCCGGGCTCGAACAACTATACTGATCTGTAAGTTGTTTGGGATTACCAGATCACTATATTTTGATTACGAAAAGACTATTTTGAAAAAATTTTTGAAATATTACCTTGAAAAAGCCAGTTGATCGCTGTCTTTTATAGGGAGACCGTGGGTGAACTTGAACTCGCTAATGCTGGAGTTTAATTTGCTTTGTTGAATGCTACTTTGCGACGATTCAAAAAGACTTTCACGAGAGAATTTATTCTTGTCGCTTGAGAAAATTTGATGAAAATACTTTGTATTTGCCTGTACAATTTAAAATGCATTTGAAGATAAAAAATATTAAATAAAAAGTATTTTTTAATGAAAATTATTTGTTGGACACTTTGAAGACAATCAATTAAGAATTAATAAATTTTTTAAAGTTTTCTCAGTAATGAAACAAGAAAAATATTGATTCCAAGTAAAATTAAAAAGTTTCAAATTTAAAACCTTATAACATAGCTTATCTTATTTTCATATTTTTAAAAATTTAACCATTTTGCTGGCCCAAAATTTTTAGTTCTATTTTAACTTGTATTAATTTTAAGAAATATAAGTTAAAAATTGCGCTCTCTACTTACTTTAAGTTGTTGAACTGTATGTTGCTACAAGTATAGAAAAGGGTAAAGGTTATTTTTCACTTGGGTTATAATCGTTTACATAAACCCAAAACACGGTGAGTTTGAAATGCACGATTGTTAAATTTTTGAAAAGAAAGAGAACGTAAAATCTTTTAATTTTAAATAAACAATTTACTAGATTAGGTTTTCGATTTTTTCACAAAATTTTTAATAACAATTTATTATTTACTTTCTAGTTACGATGTTATTTAAAATTCCTTTATTGATTTTTTTCTTACATTAAAATTTTTCGCAACTTTCTGCCAAGCTTCCTTTGCTTTCCGGTTCGACGGAAAGGTTTCGTTCACTGTTGAGGAGGTTTCTGACGTCATAATTAAAAAACTATTGCAATAAGAATTGCAATTAACAAACTTATTGAAATTTTTGAAAACGTAAACCAAATTTAAACCAAAACAAAATAATTAAAAATGAGAAAAAAGCTAAAATAAAAATAATTTTCCTATGGATAATTATCTTTTAAAATGTTATTATCGTTATTATACTTTTTAACATTTTTTGTTTGATATTTGATAAAGCACACTAGTCACAAAATATTTAACAAATTCAACACAACTTTCAATCAGATTACAATATCTTTACATCTTGAAAATTAAGATGAAGTAAGTTTAACTCTTTAATTGTTGTCCTACAAGGCAAGTAGACCAAATAGTTAAAATCATGTGTTTATGTCATGTCGTACAGTTAAGATTAATACGATACAATTATTGTTTAGAAAATTGATTCTTGATTTCAATATAATTCTTTTAACGTCCGTAAATTATTTTGTAACAAACAATATAAATAAGTAATTTGAATTCTTCGCATTTCTCTTTCTTATCAGGATGCAAAACCAGGCTATTTTCACTACAATTCGAAAACTAAACTAAGTTTAAAATTAACCAAACTCACTTCAAGCTTAGTATATCTTACAAGTTTCAATAAAATCTAAAAAATATCTTAAAATCTAATCTTTCATTGAACCTTCAACAGCTACAGCTGCAGCGTTCTCAAAATCAAGTTTTTTTAACGATAGGCGAAGGTTACATACGTCCTAAAAAAACAAAATGATTTAACTAAATGTGTAAAAGGATGTAAAACGACAATAAATCGATGTTAAGTAAATTTGACGTTGCTCGATAATATCGCGAAAGCACGACCGATGTCACTGCCAATAATTTTCTTTGCATTTGCAAATGGAACTTTGCTTGGTGAATTGAATGCCGAATAAAAAAACAATCATAAATCGATTTTTATCACGTGTCTTCTTGAAAGCTCATGACCGCCAGTTAAAAAAACAACCAAGCGAACACGAAAATAAATAAAATTTTTAAAACATATTTAAAACAACAATTGAAATCCCTATTTACATTTAATCGATCTCTTTTTTCTATAGTTAAATAACTCTTAGAGATCTCTTCATTCCCAATTTTGAATACTGCAGCCAATGTTAAAATGTCAAAGAATTAACTGCCACATTGGTCTAGCCCAGGAGCGGCAAACGTTTTAGCTCAAGGATTCAGAAGTTGATTTTGTTTGAAGACCGCACTATAATATAAATAAGCCAAAACATTACATCCAAAATAGTCAAAACCTGAAATTCGGTTAAAGAAAAAAAGTCTTTCCTTTCGTATCAATGTGAATTTCACCGACGAACCACCTGTAATTTGGTTGGAGACAAAAATTTTAATTAATTTTTGAAATTTCGTGCTTGAGGTTTTCGCAAGGCGCAGAGAAATTTGTCGCGAGCCACATGCAGTCCGGCCCCTAGTTCACCCAACCCTGGTTAGCCAAGTAAAACGAAAAACTATTAAGGTAAACTTTTAACCGAGATGGTGAAAGTTATTAAAGAAGTTTAAAATAATTAATGTAGGTCTACTGTATTTTTTTAGATATTGTTGTCGGAAAAAAATTAAACTTGACATACGTATGGTAACAGTCAAGCGATCAAGCTGACTACGTAACTAGTTAAGCGTTACTGATCGGAAATAACTCGGCTATTTTCCCGGTTAAAAATTTTTACTTATTTTTTAAGATTTTATAAAATACAGTATGTCCAGTAACTTGGTGCAGTCAAGGTGAAAATTACATCAATGATTTCTTAAGTTTACTATAACCGGCCGAGAGCTGATGTTGAACTGAGGTTATGTCGATTATTGAAACGTTGTTTTTCCTATTTCAGTATAACTTTTTTGTTTTTTTATTGAATTTTTTATACATGGCATATAAGTAGTTTAATACAAGTTTTGTTATAGTCTTTTTAAAGTGACATTTTTTAAATTGTTTTGATAATTACATACACGCCTACAGAAAAAATAGTTTTGATTTTGCGGAGAATGCACAACAATAATCATTGATTAGTCTTTCAGCAGATCTTCATAATTATTTTATCCTGGCCTACCACTCTCATTTACTAGCTGTGTTACTTTAATGAAATCTTTTTTGCAATACCCCATTTTAACAATACTTTCTATGAATGGCGTAGCATACGTTAAGACAACATGATGTCTTCAATTACAATTGTCATAAATCATTCATGGCCACTGCACTGCTTGTTCAATAAAAAAACTTGACGTGCTTGTACGATTTAATTAAATCAAAACTTTCTTTTGTAACCTAACTGTTGGAGTGTGTAACCAGAACGCAAAGTTAAGAGGTTCAAAAATTGATTGGCTTGTACAAGCGATATTAAATGTCGTAAAAAGACAAAAACAGGAATAAAACAAACACATAGTATCGGAAAAAAGTGTGGAAATTTTTTAAAAGGCTTCTATACATCGGCAGCGTGGTCGAGTGATTAAAGTGCCCCGATTTCCACTAAGACGATCTTGGTTTAAAACCTACTCCCATCATTCTGTTGTGTCCTTGAAAAAGACGCATTTCCTGCTTGGCGGTTTTAGTAAGCAGCTCTAAAATTCAATCATATATCTATTAAATTTTAAGGAAACAACAATTATCTATTACATTTTGAGCGAACAACAATATTTTGGCATCTCCGGAAGCAGATTAGGGTAATCGCTTACCCTACGTATTCGCGCCTCTCTCGCTTTTTTGCGATTCAGGAGGATAAAGATAAAAATATAATCAAAAATATCGTTTTTTGTCATATTTTTATTGTAGAAAACTTCAACACAACTTGCCATACTTATGGCATCTTCACATGCACCAAGTCGAATCATTAAAATTTATATTTAGGGCAATAGGCTTTGTTTTTGATGACATTAAGAATGCGGCCGGGCATAGAATCTGAGAGATTTTTGCACCAAATTTGGTCAATTTCGTTGCACCAAACTTTTTTAATAATCTCTTTTAGTTCTTCCAAGCTTCATGGACTTGATTGAGAAATTTTTTAAAATTAAGGTCCACAATTTTTGTATTTCTTTCAGGTCAGGAGAATTTCCTGGCCATTGCAGCATGTTGACATTTTCGGTTTGAAACCACTTGGTGACCGCTTTGGCTTTATGCCAGGGCGCAGAGTCTTGCTGGAATGTCGTAAATCCATGGATATTCACAGGTGCCAGCAAATGCATTTCTAGAACATCGATGTATCGTGTGGCATTCATCGTTTGGCCTTTGAATAAAAAATACAGACCACCACGGCCTCGACGAAAAAAGCACCAGGGTTGCCAGATTGCTTTTTTGACGTCAAATTTTGCAATTCTGGCTTTTTTTGAAGCGGTTTGGCTCCGGAAAAATTGTTTGGCGTTTTGGCTTTTTTCTTGGCTCACTTTGCAATATAGCTTTGAGTAGTCAGTCCTTTTTCTAGTCTTTTTACAATTGCATTATTAAAAAAAGCGTATTTCTTGTTCTTACGAGTTGTTCATTCGCTATTTTTGATATTAATCTTATTGGCGGGAGTGAGGCTGTGTCTGCAGATTTGCTTCCGTTTTGTTTTCTTGTGTACACTTCCTTTTAACAGTGTCATTAGTTTTAGCATAAAACATGTAAAATGTTTCAATTATTATTTTTCTTTTCAGTATTGTAGTTATAGATCATATTTTTCTGTGTTTTTTATTAATAATTAAACAAGCTAACCATGTCGTCGAAGAAATGGAACACTTCTTATGACATATAATAGGAAATATAACAGCAAATGAGAGAAAACGTTTTTGTGGCTTAAGAAAGCTAATAATGGTATAGAATCAACATACTGCAAATTATGCCTCTGTACCATTTCTTCGAGATATAGTAATTTGCAAAATTATGAAAAATCAGATAAGCACCAAAAAAGAGTTCCAGTGAAAGGACAGATGTAATTGCATAGCCTAATTGTACAAAATTTCAATAATAAAATAATTGAAAGACTAAAGCCGCAGAACTGAAATTAACTGTTGGTACAACTTATGATAAATAAAGATATGAAGATAGAACTGAATAAATGAAGATAGATGATCTTGATCTGGAGTTTTTTTATAAGGTAAAAATAAATTTAAAGTTTATAAAAGTTGTTTTTTTTGGTGCTTTTTAAAATACTTTGGCATATTTTTTGGCTTTTTTAAAATGCTTTTTGGCGTACTTTAGAATTTTCATCAGGCAACCCTGAAAAGCACCCCCAAACCTTAACAAAAGGAAGGTGCTTGATATTTGCTTGGGGTCACTGATGAAAAGCCAATAGGTCTTCCGACGAAGGACTTGTAAGAAGCAAACTGTAAAAAAGTTGACTCACTCGAAAACATAACTTTTTGTTAGTTTTCACTTGTCCAACTCTTGTACTTTTTGCAGAATTCAAGTCTGTTCTCGGCCATTTTTGAAGTAAGGAACAATTTCTTAAAAGATTTTCAGGCTGGAAGCTGCAGATCTTTGTTTAACAGATGGAAATTTGTTTTTATAGACACATCAGTCAATTTAGGAACAGACCTTTTTAGTTCTGTCAATGATAGAAATGGTTTTGTTTGCAAAAGCCTTTAGATAATTCGGTCCGTCCTTGGTGTCGTTTTCCAAAGCGATCATTTCTTTTTATCGGAGACAAGGTTACGTTTCCTTGGTTTGCTTAAGTGTGCGACAAACAGAAGCTTTAGAAAACTCCAATCTACTTGCAATTTCTTTATTTTTGTATCTTTCTTCCTTCAGAAGAATTAAGGTACCTTTAGAAAAACGTATTTATTTCTTGAAGATTTTTCATCTGACTCTCATCGGAAAAATCTCAACGGAAGACTGGCGCACAGTACTCAGCTGTTGAGTAGACTAGAGATAAGGTGGCTAAAACACTACGCATAGCCACCTTATCTCTAGTCTACTCAACAGCTGAGTACTGTACACCAGTCTGGTGTCGCAGTGCTCACACTCGTCTCATCGACAGTGTCTTGAATGAAGCCTTGCGCATAGTTATTGGATGCTTGCGTCCCACTCCAACGAACCACCTACCTGTACTCTCACGCATCCAGCCAGCTGAGCTTCGCCGAATGGGAGCGACACTCTCCTTGGCTTACCGTGGATCTCTGGACCCTGATTATATCTTTTAGAGTCTCTTAAGTGGGTCTTCAGATACTCGCCAAGTGAGACTAATATCCAGACGCCCGTTTGTTCCAGCTGCGCGGAATCTTTTGGACAACCTTGCCAGACTTGGCATTTGCGCTTCTGAATGGACAAATCATAAATGGAACGCGGAGTACTGTGCAAATGCTTTCTCTAATAATTTTTAAGCTTTCCGTGGCCCGGACTGGTGCCATGCCTGTTGGGATGGGCTCATCCCGAGGAGCTTGGGTTAAGCTCAACCGCCTGCGGACTGGTGTTGGGCGATTTCATTTGTTCATGCACAAATGGGGTCTCGCTCTTTCACCGAATTGCGAGTGTGGCGCCTCTGAGCAAACCGCAGACCATGTTCTAACAGCGTGCCCTATACATTGGGCACCACATGGAGCACGAGGTCTGACGGTTTTGGATGACGAAACTCGATGCTGGCTTAATAACACCACTGCCAGCATCTGATTCAGGCAGTGCAGCAGTCTGGGGTAGTAAAAGGATAAACTCTCGGCCCCAGTCCTGCTTGTCTCTGACCTGGAGTGGATACCCTTCAAACGACGACGACGACGACGATCGGAAGGATCACCAGAAAGACCGGAAAGCAATCCGATCGTGGTTATATAGGAAGGGAGAAAAAGTCTTATTGGTTAAAAAAGGCGATCAATCAGGAATAGAAAAAAAAAAGAAAGTACATCTGATTGGTCAGAGACAACCAATCAGAAGCGAAAGAGAAAGAGCGTTAATGAATGAGTATTAGACTGTAAAGAATTTTTTTACAGTATTTTCTGAAACTGTAAAGAATTTTTTTATTAATTAAATTCTCTAGAGTCGTCTATTTTTATTCATTATATAAAAGACCATGTTAAATAATAGCGCGCATTTCTTTCTGTAAAACTCATTGAGGATATTAAAAAATGTGCTAAAAAAATTACTTTTGTAATGAAATAAACTCTGGAAAATATTGTTACGCATCGCAAAAAGAGTTGTTAAATTCTGCAGAATTAAACATTTTTAAAATTCTATTACTTTGCGCTTGTTGGATTTTTTAGTTCTTCGCGTCAAAAAGATATTTCATCACTGTTCAAGTAAAAAGTCTAGCCAAAACACTACCAAGAGTTTAAATGAAAAAAGTCTGTGCTTTGTTGAAAGTTTTTTAACTCAAATAATTTTTTTTTTTTTTTTTGGCCGATATAAAATTTACTGATTTTCTAGTTTTTTAATTTTTAAAATAAAGGCTGCAAAAAATGCTTATTTAATTTATTCGCGTCATTAAGTTGATTTAATCACGTGATGTCTGCAATATTTAAAAAATCGATTAAAATAAATCAATATGGTTATGAAAGCAAAAAGCCGGCGAGATAAATAAAAAAAATTCAAATTTTTTAATATCATTTAATATTGTAAATTAATTTATCTTTTGTTGTCCATTAAATTGTTTTTCTCTAATAATTTTTAAGCTTTCTGGAATTTCAGCTGAGTATAATGTAATATTTTTAGTTTGAGATATGTTAAAATCTTTTGAAAAAAAAAATAGAAAAATTTACACAATTTACGCCAATATTAAATGTGAAAGTTTTAATGTTATTATTTTTATTTAAAACCAAGCATCTGATTCACCACCCTAACTGTTTTTTTTCAATTCTTTGCTGTCATATGCCGCACTGATTATGTTGTCAAAAAAACTCAACGATAATGCTGTTAATGCTTACGTGTCATGCTCTCGTGTTTTTACAAAATGCATTCGGAGGAATTTAAATAAGAAAATAAAGACAACACACAGAAAATAAAAAAGTGCTAATATTAAACAAAAATAATCCGAATGAATATGCTGCTTTGCAACAGCACAAATTGAAATTTTGGAAAAAGGCAGTCAAGATGGTATTATATATTTTTTTGGGTAAAATAATTCATTATTTTGTTTCCCTAAAGTTATGAGGTAAAAGTAAACAAAAAAATAAAAGAGCTTTAGTTTTTTGATAGAAATTTTTCATTTTCGCGCAGATTTTGCAATTTTTATGTTGCAAAAGACTATAGGAATTTTAGACATTTTAAAATTTACTTTGTTCTCCAAAACTCGTATAATGGAATTCAATGTTTTGAAGTAGAAATTTGTTAACGCTGTCACAAAAACAACAATTGCAGATAATAAATTAAAAAATAAATGCGGCATTATTTTTTAAATTGTTGTTTTTTTTAATATATCACAACAGCAGCCGCACAAGAAAGTTTACATGACTTGCTCAATTGAACGCTTTTATTATTTTGACTCAACTAGACTAAAGCTAATAAACAACTTAAATTAATTTGCGTGAGCTGTTTTTTTTATCCTAATAAGACGCTGAACAAAAAAAAGAGTATTGGTTATAAGGATATTTTTTGAGAAAAAAAGGGGTGGAAAAAAATGAAAACGCAACTTTTTTATTAGAATAATCTTATATAAAGAACCCCAAATTGAAGACAAAATAACTTTTTCAGATTATTTTGGTGATCCGAAGAAACGAAAGAGTTTGATTGAAACAACCTTCAAAGAAGATGAAGTCTTATATTCTACTTCTTACTTTTATTGCAATTGCTTGCGCAGTGATGGTTCATGCAGATGATGATGATGATGATGATGATGATGATGATAATGGTCTATCCTTTCGTCCAAGTAAGTTTCGATTTTTGGTATATCGCAAATTAACTTGGACAATTACAAAAAACTGGGTTACAACGTACGTAGCCTAAAAAAAACAAAAAACAAATGTACGTCGAGTTTATGCGCCGTAAATAGACAGATGTTGATAAATCTTAAATCTTGAATGTAAATGAAACAAGAGTTTTTTTTTTGTTATAAATGTTTAAAGCAACAACTTTATCTTATAACATGTTTTTGCGGATCGTTTTTGCAAGAATTGACAATTTCTATTGAAACGGCTTGTGCATCTCAAACCGGTGAAAGATTTTTGATGCAATCATTTTTGGTCAAACAAAAAACTTTTCATTGATTAATTTATTTGAAATTCATAACGAAACGAAGTTTTTTTTTAATTCGATTTCAAATTAATTTTTTTACAGTTCACGGATGTTACCCTCGATGCCATAAATACGCCAGCTGTAACTATAGGAAAAACCGATGCAAATGCTTCAGGGGATTCTTTGGAGACGGACGAAGATTTTGCATACGTTGGTGGTTTATTCTTGAAAATTTTGCTTTTTGTTAAAAAACAAGCAAATAGTAAAAAATTACTTTTTCCATCCTTTTGATCTTGAATAATTTCAAATAAAAATTTTTCAGCATTTTAAAGTTAGAACCATAACAGCTTATTAATGCATTTATTTCTAAGTATAATCACATTTATTAGTGACTTCTAGTCAAAAATGTCTACGAAGCATCATAGCATCAAATCCAATACAATCTTCAATTTAACTACGAATTTTTATAGCGAGATGCCGACCAAGATGCAAATACGGAAAAGTTTGTAAAGTCGTGCGCCGCCGGCCGACCTGTGTGTGCCCCCCAGGACGCCTTTGCATCCGTAAGAATCAAAACTGTTTTTAATAGTTATATAAATTGTTTTTACTGCCAAAAAATTAATTAGATTTAAACCTTAGATTTTTGGAATTCAAACTTTTAACTTTCTACGATCAACCAAATTTTTTGCATAACTTTTCTGAAAAAATCAGCTAAGCTATTACGATATCAGCAATAACAAACTTTGTAACAAAGCAACAATTTTTTTGGTGCTGCTTTGGTATGCAATCTCGGCGTTTGTGTAATCTTAGAAGTTTAGATTTTACTTTGTTGTGTGATTTCAGCATGTTTAAAGATACAATTAGGGTTAGGTTAGGGTTAGGGTTAAGGTGGTCTAAACAATTTTTAAAATATGATTAGGTTTGGGTTGATTAAGCGAGATCATATTAAGCAAGTGAAATCACATATCAAAGTAGTTTTATCACGCTGAGATTGTATACCAAAGCAGCACCGTTTTAATTTTACATGCAGAACGCTTTAAGCAATTTTCTACGCCCCGATTTTTACAATGTGTCGCAATGAAATTAAAGATTTTGACTAAAATCACGTTTTACCTCAAGCGTTAGCGGGATTATTCTTTGTTTATTAATTTTTTTGCGCTTAAGTTCGGGTGAAGAAAAAAAATCAACAAGCAAAGTTTAAAAAAATTCCACCAACGCTCGTTGTGAAAGCAGGCCTAAGCTGCATTGAAGGCTTACAACTACTGTAGATAATTTTGTAATTAACTTTCTGTCGTTCGTGTCAGAGGTCTAGGTTTGGTTCCCAAGTCAGCCAAATTAAATACAGTGTTGCCAACTGCGGACCAACGCTGCGACAGTATTGAAAAAGGGGCTGCAATTTTCAGGCGTAAAGTTGTGGTGGTGATCACAGCTAACTTGTTAGACTAAGTTTTGTTAGAAAACGAGTATGTTTAAAACGTTTTTTTAAGCTTTGATCATGCTGTATCAAAAATGTATTTTTAATATTTCCATATATATATGTATATATAGATATGTTTACCCAAAATTTCCACATCTTATTAAAAAAATTTTAATCCGTAATTTTTTGTACTTTCCAATAAGTTAATGTAAAACTAAATATAATTGAAGCACTATGTACCCATAGGTGTCTGAATTTGAGGAAACCTCAAGCAGTATTTCAGCCTAGTTTTGAAAATTCAAACACTTCTGTATTGCTGCAGAGCTAAAATTCGTATAGCAATGAGTAATTTATCAGGTGATGTGTCTTTAATTGAGAGAAGATTATTGACAGCTGAGAAAAGAAAAAGCACTTAAAATTTCAAAGACACAGCAACATGACAAGGGCTAGAGTTGAATAAGAACCAATAAAATTTTGATGATTAGAATAAATTATATTCTCTCATTGGCGTGTTTAGTACTTGGTTTTGGAAAGAGTTTGAAACCCACGTGTCCCTTGTAAATATGACCTTGCATACCTATGAGTCACTCTGACAACAAATTTTAATCAAATCGACTTTATTTTAACAAAGCCATGAATTCATTTGGTGAATTTGATTTCATCTTTCCAATTACGTGTCAGTTATTGAAGGAATTAAACTAGATCAACTTACTTTCAACACTTTCCTTCTCAGGTCCACTTATCTGTCGTTTACCTTTCGTGTTGATTAATGGGAAATGTGTCCATTAATTTAAATATTTACAATTAGTTTCTTACAATTTCCTCAGTATTGAACTTATTATAGATCGATTCTAGGTAGAAAAAAAAACATTAAAAAAAAATTAAAAAAATCCATTAAAATAATATTAAAATTTGTAATCTTGATACCTTATTTTCATCCTTAGATGTTTTTTTTGTTGACGAGTAAAAATTTTAAGAGAGACGGTTGTGTTAAAGTTGATCTAAAGGTTATAAATTGCATAGTATTGGGAATATTACGACAATAGTTGAAGTATTAATTTTTTTTATATACACAGTAATATGTTGCCATTTTAAAGAAAAAGTCTCATGCTATCGCGTACACTTGATCTAAGTATAAAACAATGACTTAATTGTTTCTCCAGGGAGTTAGGACCACGTTTATCGGAAATAAATACCACACAGTCAATAATTCTAATCTTTAACTAAACCGATACTATAGGCAACCTTGCAATGTTCATTTCTCAAACTTGCGTCTGTACAAGTTAATAAGCGCAGTTGCCCCTTATCGAACGTCAGCTATTCTGACCAGGCCTGGCTAAAAATTGATTCTAGAGAACTCATCGCGAGATCATGAACAACCTTTCATAAACAACAAGTTATGGAAGTTTTACAAATGCTAACGGTTAAGAAGAAAACGTTTTTTGAAGCAGTTTCTCGAAAATTAAATTTTTCTATACAAAATTCACCGAAAAATAAATTGAAAATGATTAAACGTAAAACTTAAAATTGCTTTATTTATTCTTGAAACTAGTGTTTTCTTTTTAGGTCCCATCCCTACCTGTCCTCCACCCCTTGTCTGGGTCAAAGGACATTGTGTTTGTAAGTTTTGCAAGCTTAAAAATACTTTGGTTGAATAAATTATTACCTTTATTGATTTCTTTCTTATTCTAAATTGAGTAAATACATCGCACAAGTTCCAATAATCTTTCAAAAACTCATATCACTAAAACAGTAGAGGTTTTTGATTAGTTATTGCGATTTATTTCTTGTATTTTTTGTTGCAACAGAGCGAGAATTTCAAACAACGTGTAATTTGTTAAAATAGATCTAGAAGTGATAATGAATCATATCGAGAGTGTCATGCCAAGTTAAAGCAAACTTTGTACAGTACGATGGCATTTTGAAAAGCAACTTCAATACGATTGCTTTACGGCTGATCAAATACAATATAATCATATTTAGTGTTTTTTTAAAGCGTTTTGAGGAACCGAAACGGTCTCTCAAAATTGTCCAGCGGTCTTTCAAAATCTGCTTCTACAATAGTGTAAACAAAGCTAAGTATGCTCAGGAAATATAGGAAAAAAAATTAGCAGTCTTTTAAAAATTGCTTAGGGGTTCCTCAAACCAAAGCTTAAAAAAACACTGATCATATTAATAGTTTTTTAAAATGTATACGAAAAATTCGAGACACGAGATGTCTTTTGAGCAAAAATCTTGTTTGACATGAAAGCGAAAATTCGAGTTACAAGAATTTCCAGATGTTTACACTAACTGACTGTGCGGTTATTTTATTCTTTTTTTGTTTTGATTTTTGAGATACGAGGAACTAAAGATACATGCCCAACTCCGGAACTAATTATTCTCGAACGTCGAGGGGCTACTGTATAAGAAAAAGTTATTTACAATTTTTTAAGTTGTTTATCGAACAATTACACGAAATCGAACAAACTTATTTATCCACTAAACAAAGCTTCCAAAGAAAATTTGAATAAATTAGTTTTATTAGTGTCGTCATTATGATCATAATATCAACTGTTTATCCTTGAATTCCAGGAAAAAAGAAAAAAGTCAAGTTAAGATAGCTGCTGAGCGTTAGCCCAATTGACTTTACGGAAGAGTAAAATGCTGTGGTCGATCAAATTTCTTTTGTCATTTTTCGCTTTTATAAGCAATTTGAACGCGTCTTTGAAGTGCTTGATGAAACCATTAAGCAGAGGCTTAAAATGTCTTTCTTCGAGAACGTGACAACATGGCCGCCACACGAGCTGAATCGAAATAATTTTAATCACAAGAAGGAAACTGCATACACTTGTAAAGAACTTGATGCTGACAAAGTCAATTCATTTTTTACCGCAATATAGCCTATACCCCTGTTGTAGAAAACTATCGTTTAAGATTTTGAGATTATAATACAAAGATAATAAAGATTTTATTGCTTTTAAATCTCCTTTTATTTCTATCATGGTTCAAACTTTTTTGTAGTAAGATGCAGACCACATTGCAGATATGGAAAAGTTTGCAAAATCGTCAATCATCGACCAACCTGTGTCTGTTCAAGAGGACGCAAGTGCTTTCGTAAGTATCAACAGATTTTAATTGAATCAAATTGTTATTTATGAAATTAATCAAAACACCGAAGATTCTTCTTCAAGTTACGGAATTGACTTAAAAATTTAATTTTTGCATTTTATTTTAAATGCATTTTTAAGCATACTATGTCCACAAATGGGCGACACCGAGTAAACCATAGCATATTCAAACCAAGAAACTTCAATATTTTTTCACACCAACGTCAAGCAGGGAATCTATAACTAACAAGTTTAACATTCTTGGTTTGATACGACTTGGTATTGTGCCAAGCGTTAGAAAGTCAGGCCCTCCACTTTCTCGACTAATTAAACAGTCAATATAACAATGATTTTTTCCTCCCCCATAAAATTAACTTTAACAATTAACAAGTTATTATAAATTTTTTCTTAATTTATTTCTTGCAGCGAGTGGATGTCCCTATCCTTGTCATAAAAAAGCCCACTGCGTGAACCGTCGATGCCAATGCAAACGCGGTTACTATGGAGACGGACGGCGTGTCTGCAAACGTTCGTAGTTTTAAGCTACTTTTAAATCGGCAACTTTTTTTTAGGATCTTCTATTTATTTTTTAATTCAGCTTGTTTTCATTCTTTTTACATGATTAAAAAATTAAAAAAACTTTTTGTTAAATCAAGAATTTAAATTTCTTTACTGTAGTCTAAACAATTAATTATTTTATTGCATTTAATATATAAAAACTTGAGATATAAACAGAATTAGCATTAAAAAGCAGAAATAAGAAGCATATGATCACAATTAGCTTGAAAAAGTAAATATTTAACAAAATTAACTAATCAACTCAAATGTATTTTTAAGCAACTGTAGTCATTGGGGCTCGAGACAATTCCCCTTCTTTCGATGCAGCAATGTATTGCTTGAAGCGTCACGCTTTAATCAGTGATATAAATAATTAATGTAATCTAAAGGAAGACTGTAAATTATCAAAACATAATTTAGTTTAAAAGTAACTATATATTTTGAGGATATTGCAGAAAATTGTTGCTGGCTTTTATTTTTGTTGCAAACCAAACGGTTCAAGCGACCATTTAACTGATTAATTTTCAGATTGTTACAGATATAATATTAGATTTCTTACTTTAAATTACCCACAAAATTTGTTTTTCGGAAGCATCAGCAAATACTGCATTATGTTTTATCCAATTTAAAACATCTGAAACAAACTTTTTAAAACTACAGAGTTTGTGGTAGCATGCTAAGATAACATTGAGTTGAGCGTAAGCTAGAACTGTTACCGATAATTTGCAGCAGCCGAGGTTTTTTTAATTCAAGCCACTGCCCTATCAACAGAATATGGTTATGCAAACTTATCCTGACTTTGCATTCTAAAATGCGTCGAAATAAAATATTCAATAGATTATAGTTGTTAGAAAAAAGCACCCTCACGATTTTATGAAAAATGAAACCAATTAACAAAAGCCCGAATATTAAGCTCAACATATCAATAGCTTGATTGGAACAAGCCAGGCACTCAACTTTATAGAGATCTGGTTATAGTGCTGTAAATAAGAATAAAAAGATAGACGTTGTTGAAAAGATTCGTTACTTTATTTAAAATTTTTTCACTGAGCAGTTTGTATGTTTTATTCAATCTAATTGGTTATTTTATGGTTTTTTCAGAGCGCAACCAAAATTTTATTATCTTCTGGCGCACTACTGCACATCTAGTAACTTGATCAATTGACAAGATAGTTCATAATGACGTACTTCGTTCAAGACGAATGTCGCTGAGCAGTCAAGTTGTTGTTTTTTTTTAAATTAAGCAAGATATTTTTTTGAGTAGGGTGATCCACTACTGACAGATGAATGACTAAAACATTATTGACAACATGCAGACAGTTCTTTTCTTCTTATGGTCGTATATTAGTCTGTTTTTGAAACTATTAATTCAAAACAATTCAATCTTCTCTTGCTATTGTTTATGGAATTTCTGCCCCAGGCGACTTTTATATTGTTTGTTTTTTTTCAGGTTGTCGCTTTCCACGTAGATGGGTGAACGGAAAATGTCGATCGATTTGTAAGCTTAAATGCCTGAAAAAGACTAAGATTTGTTTTCTTTCTTTGGTCCTTAACGGCCGTTTATACTATGAGAGTGAAATGGAGCATTTTGTTTTTTGTTTTATTAATTTTTTCTTTTTTTACTCGCTTTAGTGTTGAGCGAAGCAAAAAAACCAATAAAATAAAACAAAGAATACTCCATTTCACGCTCCTGGTGAAAACAAGTCCTAAAGTTTGTTTGTGTCATTGTTACAAGTGCGGAACTTAAAGAATGAAGGGTTTGGGGGTATCGTTCACCGTTCGTCGTTACTAAACTCGCAGACTTTTTGGATTCCCCGAATATTATTAGGTTGATAAGCCGGTGGCGAATAATGAACAAGAACCGGGTTTTGTAAGAATCAAGTAACAGTAACAATATAGTAAAGTTTTCTTTGACTATTTAATTATACCGGGTGACCAAAAAAAATGCACCCCTTTTTAAAATGCTATAACTTTTTAAAACTTATGGCAAAGCGCAAGTTCTAAAGATTTATTTTACTTATGTGTTACTATTCACAGTGGCCTCCTCTGGATTCAATACAATTCTTCATTTAGGCTTTGGACCAAGTCAATATTATGTTCAGTCGTAACTTGGACGACCAACGTTTAGTCGTCCAAGTTACGAATGAACATCCCTTATTTAGATTATGTACTGTTCCATGTTCTTTCTATTTTTATTCGATTCTTCTGAGAGTTTTCTTCTGTAGTCTCACACGATATTTCTATTGAAATTTTCCAATTGCTTTAATGCCAGAGCCGTGTTGAATCATCAATTTCATGATGAACTTGCGGTGTTTAATAGTCAGCTAGGCCATCTGCGTTTACATTAAAATCTTGATACAAGGTTGATCATACTCATTATGATCGTGTCTAAAATTCAAAATGAATCTTTGAAACTTTCGCTCTGCAATAAGACTTATTTCATCCTTCTAATTTAACGATTAAAAAAGCTGTAACCTTTTAAAATGAAGTACATTTTTTGGTCACCCGATATTATAAGCTTAAAGTCTAGTTACAGAAATTTCTGAACAAGTTAAGTTTTTGATACTTTTGATGGTATCGGGCCACTTACTCCCTGGTCATATACCCCCGAGTATCGTTTATATTTTTAAAAATATTGTAGGCTTATCATAAGAACTAATCTTTACTTTTTGTTAACAGATCATTAATTCGGAACAACTACGAGATCACGAAAAACAATAAGAAAATGTGATTAAGTGTAAACAACAAGCTTTTGACATCTTGCATTGGTTTTTTAAAACAAATTCGTAAAATTTTGCAAAACAAAATTGTTGTCTACTTCTTTTGAGGGGGAGAGCCGTTTATATTATTGCAAAAAAAAAAGAATCTTTATCTGCATGACACGTTCATTTTATTGCTTTTACATGTTTTACTTTTATATCAAACAGAAGTCGACTATAAGATTAGTTGTCGAAATTGCTTTTTTGTTTTTACACAAAAATCATCTTTACCTATGTAAATAAAAAAATTTATCCGTCTTTGTTTTATTTTTAATTTTCCACTGGTTAGGTGAGTTGTCAAATGCAGATGAATGAAAGTTCAAAACATAATTCGGTTTAAAAGAAACTTAAAACTTTAATAAGATAAAAAATTTGTTGATTAGTGACTTTGAATGAAACTAAATCCACGAGATTTTTAACCGCGTTTTTAGTTGGGGAGTTAAAATTGGAATATTAAGCATTGTCAAGCATAAATCAAAACCATTTATTGCCACCATCTAATTTAGTGATTAAAAATAATTTTTTGATCTGTTATTGCGTTCTGTGCGAATGCAATACTCGTTCAAAGTGTTTGCATCATTCAATTCCTGAAAAAAATATTATGCCGTTTTCTTTTACTTTTACTTCCACGATAAACACATAAAAATAAATAAAGTCAATTATCGCGCATAAGCATAAAAGTAAACGAAAAAACTTCTCGAAGAAAAAGAAACACATAGCTAGTGAATACATACCTTAAAAGGTGTCCCTCAAATTCGATAGCCATTGTTATTAAATTCGCTTGAAGTTATGACTGGCCGATCAGTTATACTTCTCTGCCTCCGGCTTGTTATCTCTATGAGGCGCCAGAGCATGAGAGAATGTACTATACAATGTTGGAATATACGATACACTGTTCAGATACAATGGCAGCTTGGCCAAGTGGTGAAAAGCGCCTTATTGATGGAGAACGTTATCGATTCGGTCGTCACTCAAAACCTATTGCGTCATACTGTTCTGTCTATGAAAAAGACACTTTACTGTGGTTTCCTTTGCTTACCTGTCTTAGCAATTGATTCTAAATTTCAGTCATTTCTAAAAAAAGTAAAAAAACAATTAAAAACAAATTTTAATTAAAAAGCAGATCTTGTCATCTCCAAAAGCAGGTCGCAATAATTATTTGACAGTTTTCCTGAGTATAACACCATCGATGTTTTCCTTCGAGTTTGGCGGATAAATATAGAGATGAAATAAAATGTACTGGAGAAGGCCATCACTGACTCGTGACTTGCTTGGGTGTAAGATTTGGTGTTACTACAAAACAAATGATAGCATTAATATTTTAGAAAGAATGCTGTACTTACATTGTATGTCTGAAAGGAAGATGTTCTGAAGATGAAGAAATTATTTTACAAGGAGATTGATGTTAGACAACTCAATGCGTACACTATTCGGAGAAAAAATGCCATTAAAATTGTTGTATCTGCACGGGGCAACAAAGAAAGTTTTTGCTCAGTTTTAAAAAAATTTGTTGGATTACAAAAAAGCACCAGTTGTTGTATCTCTTTTTGGGAGCAGATAAACCAACCTTCTGTGGGTAGTGCTTCCTTATTAAAAAAGAAAATTAAATGCATTATGTGATAAAAAGAAATACAGAAAATACCCACGTTTTTGTTTTTAATGTGGCAAACAAGTGGGCCCTGGACGGAAAATACATATGCTTGTAACATTAAAAATTATATCAAAAGCAAAAAAATTAGATTTTCTCTTCTCCTTTTGATCACACAATGAAGATAGAATTTCCTTTACAAAATGATATTCTCAAAAACGATACTCTTAGATAGTTATTATTTATGTTATTATTTGAGTTTATTGAAAATGTTGTCGAGGTTTGTGGGAGAAACTGTTAATGCAAATAGAGCAAAATACCATATGTAAAACTAAGAGTGCGTTATAGCGTAATGTTAA
Organism: Diplosoma virens; assembly: GCA_963680785.1. NCBI lineage: Eukaryota > Metazoa > Chordata > Ascidiacea > Aplousobranchia > Didemnidae > Diplosoma > Diplosoma virens. The sequence continues at coordinate 11,600,994 of OY796887.1, read as the reverse complement.
TATTTTTTTCTTGATTTTTTTTTGTATAGTAATAAAAGCACTGATTCTTGAATATAAACTAAACAATATAAAAAAATGCCACCCGACCAGGTAGGTAATTGCAAAATTTGGATTTGCTTCATATTGTAGCAAGTTTTGAAGAACTACCTTTATTTTGAAAATTGTTTTTATTTTAAAAGCTTTATTTTACTGAAATAATCTTTTTTTTTATTTAATATGTTCTAACTAAGAAAAATGTAAAATAACCATAAAATCAACTTTAAGATCATAACTACCACAAAAATTAACTTGGTCCCATTGATACAAAATTCACTTTTACCCCGTTAATAAGCAGGGTTAGTTTAGTTTAATTTAATTTATTTGTCACAAAAAACACAGTTAGACATAATAATAAGAATAAGTAAATTGCAACAAGGTTGTAAAGAGACTGTGAGATTTTTAAGTCAAACAACCATTTTGAAGGAGTACAAGACATTTACAAACTGCGTATCAAAATTAAATAAGTATGCACAATAATAACAAAAAATAACCTATAAAAAAAAATAATTGAAGATCAATGATACAGCAAATGCAGAAAAAACAAAATAATACATAAAAGATAAATCTTTAAAAATTAAAAAAATTTAATCACTGGAAAGTAGAAATAATTTTGTGTCAGATCTGGTGTCAGAAATCTATTTTATTTTTTAACCCAAATGCTTTTTTGTGTTTTTGCAACACTGAGCGTCTCGCGTCCGCGTTTTGTTGGGAAAACGCAAAAAATTGTTTTTAGTAACAAAAATTTGAAAGTCTTCACCAAGCAGCATCATATATTGCAACAACATTGAAGAAACAGAAAAGTGGAGTTTATAGCTGAGGCAACTTTTAAAACCTAAACCACATAGTTTATAGTTTGAGTAAACAAAGATTAATTGGTAAGTCATTCAAAAACAAATCAAAGATCTTAGCTGGAAACGACTCTCTCTCACCTTTTTATATGATTTTTTTTGTCTAAAGCAGTGTTTCTCAAAGTGAGCCACTTAGCTCCCTAAGGAGGAATTTGAAATCTCCAAGAAGGAAAAATCATTAGGGAAGAAATCAGGGAGGAATTTGAAAATTTCACTACAATCAGTGGTAGATATTGGATGAGGCGAATAAAGCAGTCGCCTCGGGCCCCCCTTTTTTGGGGAGCCCCGCTCAATTTTAGGGGTCCTCTCTCGAAAATAGCACATGTAGTTTCATTTTGTTTCAGATGTTTTTAGAGATCATTATGAAATCGGGACGAAAAGCGGAAAATGCAAGATCGATTCGAGGTGTGAAGACCTTTTTTTTTAAAGATCACTATGATTTTGGGAGCAAAATAGGGAAATCAGAAATGAAATAGAAGTGAAGACTTTTTTTTTTTTTAGAGATCACCGTGATTTTGGGAGAAAAAAGTGAAAGACGAGATCAAAGCTCTTTTTCCTTTTTAGAGAACATCAATTTTTGGAGATCCTTGCTTCGGGCCCTGAATTTGAATATCCACCACTGATCATCGGAATATTCTTTTTTAGAAGAAGGGAATGATGGTACCCAAGTCCTGAAAGGGAGGAATGTAGCAAAAACTTTTGAAAACCACTGGTCTAAAGGCAAATCTTTCTTTTGCAAATGACAAGCTTTCTGCTTTTTACTTCTTTGTTTTGGATAAAATACGGGAAAGATTTGTTATATGAACGAAAATTTTTATTAAAACTTCTGCAGTTATTTGTGTCCCAGGAAGATCATACGGAGCTACAGTATTTGGTGACTAGATTCTTCATCTGTAAGTTCGTCTTTGTTTGATGAAAAAAAGTAAATCTCACTTTTTTTATTGCTTTCAAGGCAATCAAGAAACGCCTAACATTTACGTCTTTATCGAAATTTTCTTTTTCGTCAAAATCAGCAAATTTTTTAAATCTCTTAAAGAACTGCGTCCAGTTTCACTTTTGTATTATTTTATATCAAGCATATTTTATTGAATTAGTGCTAGTTGTTGAAGTTGTAATCCGCAAAGTTTAGTCGATTTTTGTCGAGTAATGAGTTGCATTTTTGAAAGTGTTCTAAACACTCTTGTAAATTTTATAAAAATGTCTTGAAATGAACATTGACTACATCTTCAAACTAATCACATTGTTTTCATGATACAAGCAGAAGATAAAAAACAGTTTTTTTAAACATCAACATTTCGTAAAAGCTGTGCGAAAATTAGTTTTGAGTCTTGATTTAATTGTTAACTTCAATGATGCGATTACGCGACTTACTACATACGCGTGGCACTAGTAAGTTACACAGTAATCAATAAAATTTGTGATACGGATGGGTTCAAAGATTGTACTTGCCGCAAAAACTATGCCATAAAGTTTATATTGTCCTCTTTGAAAGATGAAGAATTTCTGTTTCTATACAAAGAAAACGACCATGAAAGAGTAAGCTGACCAAAATGCTCATCTGATCTTGCACTAACACTTTTTTAAAATAATTATTGCTTTAAAAGAAATGATTTTATACAGGAGCAACTCCAGGACTTTGTCCCTACTCGGGTTCGTGTTTAATACTGATGCAACAAGTTGTAAATACATTACAAGCACTAACGTACCGAGGGAGAAGGCCACTGTGCCATGGCTTCCCCTCAGACCATAAAAATAAAAACTGTAAAGCAAATTAACCAAACAGTTTTAGCAAAAACAATGCTGGTTTTTGCGAGTATTCCGGGGTTTGCTCTGGATTTCAAAGGATATGCCAACGTTTTTTTGGTTTTCGAGAAGCTTTCGATGTGACCGGTACGAAAATGCGTATTTTTAGGTGTAATTTTGCAAAATTTTTCCGGGGCATAATTCCCTGACTACACTTTAATGGTCGTGCCTTCGGCACTTCCCAAGTTGATTTGTGACGTCGCCGCACGATTGTGACAAAACTGTAGCCCCCCCTCGGAAACTTTCTGCGTATGCCACTGACTGCAAGTACACTGTAGATTATTACTGAAGGGTAAAGATGGTAGCTAAAATTTTATAATAGATTAAAATACGTATATCGCGACTATAACTATAAACTGTTAATCATCAGTTATGCTTCACCAAAACAAGGATCTGTTCAGGCTTCTTGCCTACGGTTACCCAAACGCTGATGATTGTGGCGTTACAATTGTCACAATGCAAGGCAATTTCTTTGACTTTAGTCTCCGATTATTTCTTTGTAGTCCGAGTTAAACATTAAAGTTAACCAAAGAAGTATTTAGTTCGACTTTCTACCCGCACTTGTGAATTTCTACTTTCTCTTTCTCTGTCCTACTCAATGGTTATTTTTCTGAAGCACGAGTCCCCCTTGAGTACAAAATTTAAGCAAGAGAAGGTCTGCTTTGACAATCTTCACGTGCTCGTGAATCTCTTTTTTTTGCAATGTATTTATGGCTATTTTTCTGAAGCTGAAACACAAGCTGAGCATAAAGGTTAAGCAAAAAAATGTCTGCTTCGACCGTCTACGCGCACTTGTAAATCGCTACTTTCTCTATCCTGTAACTAGAGTTATTTCTACGTGGCCTGAGTTCAATATAAAAGCTATACAAAAAGAACGGCTGCTACTGCATACCGTACTTATTAGTTGTTCTGTTGGTGGTTTATAGTATAAAAGTGGTTTGCAATACATAGGTTTTATTATATATGGGTGGTTTATGATACAAATATTTATACCATAAATCACCTACGGGACGACTAATACGTACGGTCTGATATCGTATAAACTTTACACAATGAGCCGGAGTTTTGTAGAATCAATGTTGATTTTAAAGAATGTAAACTAAACAATGCCAGCTTTTATTTTATGACTTGGGGTGAGCCCGAGTAGCCCGAGTGCCGAAGTCGCTGCTGATTCTATGCTTATCGACAAAATGGCTAAAAGAAAAAAACTAAAAACGTTGAGATGATTTTTTTATGACTCATCATTTGCTACTTTTCTGCAATTTCATTTGTGATACAGCGAAATCATACTTAAACTTGATTCAATTTTTTTACTAAATTCAATTTTTACATTAATAATTTGAAGTAAAGTACGTATTGCGTTATTTGGCAAAGCTGCAGTGTGCGAGACAGCAAGCCCGAAGACAATGATCATTTTTGATGACGTGCTGATTAAGTCGAGCGAGCGCAACCGGCCTTGTTGTTTAGGTGGCGTTGGCTAAAGTCAGTAAAGTTTGTATGTTGCAATATTAAACACAGATTAATATTGATTTCGGTTGCTTACCAGTTTTTTGATGAGTTTTTTAATAAAAATTTATAAAAATGTTGAATTTTTAAAAAAACTAAATTCTTTCTAATATCATTCGAAGAATTTCGGGTTTCATTTTCTTAAAAAGTTCTGAATCAAAGCATATTAAATTTTCGATACTGGTTAAACATGCAGTCTACGCTGATTTTATAAATCATACAAAAAAGAATTGTTGAATAAAGTTAACCATCAAGAGTTAAAAAGAACTAAAAAGAACAGATGGTGGACAGCATATTGAGCTATGCCTAGTTGAACCATGCTCAGTTGAGCTAAATTCATAGTTAGCAATATAGGGCGGTGTGCCTCCCAATGATTTACATAACCGTTCCTGCACTGCACATTTTTGTCTTTTTAAATATTAATATTTAGTTTGAATTAAAGGTAACGCGGCCGTGCTTCTCATTTTTTCTCTTTCTCAACTCTCTCTATACTTTCTGCATGTTTAACGTTCGTCATTGTGTCGCGTTTCCTTTTCATGCTTCATAGTACAGTGCATATACTTAATAATGTTACTAAGCATGATTAAAATATCATCATCATCATCATCATCATCATATTTAACAAAAAGTTTGTTAGTGGACTGCCTATTTGACCAATATCAAATTTTCTTGTATTACCACATTCTACCAGCTTTACCCACTCTTGAAAACTTTCTATGCCCCTTGGGTGCGTTCTCCTAGTTTAAAATTCTTTATTTATGTTTTTTTAGAAAAGTTAAAAAATCCAAATTTTAGTAAACGTAAAGCACAGTAACGTAAACGTTAAGAACAAAACAAGAACTTATTAGTTGAACTGGAATTGTGTACTTTATGCGATTTGCTAATAAAAGCATTGATTTTATTATTGTTTTTACTTTATGCGATTTGGTAATAAAAGCATTGATTTCATTATTGTGTTACTTTATGCGATTTGATAATAAAAGCATTGATTTTATTATTGTGGAATTATAATATAGTTTTGGACATGCATCTGGTAGTTCTTTTATCCATTACTTGCTATGCACAATTTTCGCTTATAATCGTGAATTTCTCTATTTATCAGCATTCTGACACGCAGGAAACGTTGGAGGCACTATACTCTAGTCTAGACTGTCAAGCGATTATCGCTAATTGCTTTAGGAAATGCCACGATATTGCAGTCCTGCTAGAGTTTTTATTTAGAGGTATGACTGAAAACTATACTGTCGAGAGCACGTCTCTCGCGCCTCGTTTGCTATCAATCTTGTTGCGCCAACTGTTTACGACAAACTACGATAATCCCATCTTGAACAAATATAAACTGATATTTTTGCAACATTTTAAACAAAAATTGTACATTTAATCTTTGATAAATAGATCAAAACTGCAATAACAAAATTAAAAAAATAAGCTCAAAACAATTTTGTTTTGTCAAAATGAAAATGGTTTTATTTATTACAATTTGTAACACTAAAAAGGGACAATTTTATAATAAAATGTTTACGCATTTCACGCTTGTAAGATTAAATACTGTATAAGTGAAGTTGTAAAACAAAACGAATTAAACGACTTTTACCAATATTATAAAAACTACTGCCCGTAAGCGAAATGCGACCCGTCAAATGTTCAATGTTATGTCTTGGAATGCGCGATTTTTTGGTTTTCTCTTCTCACAGTGATGTCACAAATCAAATTGAAGACTTTTTTTTTCAGAACTTCAAGTAAGTTTGGGGCACAAGTTCACGTTGTAATACAAAAATAATCCTTGGATAAAATTAATTACTTAAGGAGCCACTTGAGCTAATACGTTATACCAACCTCCCTGATATAGACCAGCGTGGTCCAACTACGGGCCCGCGGATAGAATTTGTGCGGCCCGCGGAACAATTTTGCACAAGTCTTGTCGATTACAAGCAGCGGCAACCTTTTTTTTTTGGAGAACGCTATGATTTTGGGACGAAAATAGGAATTTCGCAGATCGATTCCAATTGAAGACCTTTTTTTATTTTTTTGGAGAACACCCTGAGTTTGGGACAAAAATAAGTGTTTTTAGCCGGTTGAGGCCCGCAAACTCGAATAATTTTGAAAAGTGGCCCACAAGAGTGGAGAAGTTGACCACCCTGATTAGACAATGAGTAATAAAATAGTTTTACAAAGCATTGGTCTTTTTTTCTTCAAGCGCAACAATTAAAACTTTACTGTAAAATTTGTGCATTTGATTTCTGACGTCATACAGAATAAAATTTGACATTATTAGTGACTAATTGATTGCGTGCTTTTAGGCACGTTCTAAAGCGGAAGGTGCTGAACTTTAGAACGGTGACTTTAACAAAAAACACGTTTGACTTTGGCGTGTTGCCAATTCTCACTTTTTAATTTTATTTTGACTCAGTTGCGCCGAAAACATTGTTAAAAATGTTACTGCCTCGTCACTTTTGCGCGAGTTACTTCTTATTTCATAAAAGTAAATTTCTTATTCGAAGCATCGGACTGAATAAAAAAAAACATTTTTTTTCAATTAAAATAGTAATTAAAAAAATATTGCTATATAAAGAGCCCCGAATTTGAACTCAAGTTATCTCTTTTAGACTATTATTGTGGTACTAGACAACAAAGGTAGTAGGTGAAACTGCTTTAAAAAAGATGAAGTCTTATATTCTACTTTTCGTTTTTATTGCAATTGCTTGTGCGGGTGTAGTTCGACTAAACATTAATAATCAGGATGACGAAGACAAGGGAAGACGCCGTCGTCAGGGTAAAATCGAAAATCTTTTTTAATTTAACTTTTAGTGACTTTTACTGAAAAAACTGTTTAGGTTTAGGCATTTATAAAAAAAATTTTTCACTTTTACTTATAGAGGCTGCTGGAGCTACTAAGCGAACTGCTTACTATTCTTTTTTTTTAATCGGTTTGTTTATGTGTTCAAATGACCACATAAGCAACATCATGATCTTTTGCAATAAATTCTAAATCAAGCCCTTTAAAAAAATCGATTGATATCTCATATAGCAAGCTAACTGCTTGCTCATATGGTAATATTATGTTTTCAGTTTGTCACAGTAACCTAGTGGTGTTTCAAACGTGCGATTCCAATAGACCTTTTTTCCAGACACCTAGTGGACATGGCAGCCGTTGCTAGGCCAAGCAAGCTTTGGCTTTAGTTTGTTTTAATAACCAAGTCATGAAGCGGATAGCTTATTTCGGCGATTTGAATTTGAGTTGAGAGTAAATAATTAGTTCAAATTTTACAATCTGGTAGTTAAGTAATGAAAACTAATTTCTTGCACTTATTAAGCTAAACTTTGCTTGTAGTCAGATGCAGTGATGATTTAATAGGGTGCGAGCGGAGCGGCCGCACCGCCCCCCCCCCTAAAATACATTAAACGGCTCCCCTACACAAGATATAGCTCTATTTCTTCATAGTATTACTAGGACGTTGGTAGCATGTTTAAAAAGATAACTTTGTTTTGAGACACTAAAAAGTACCACTCCAAATAAAACGTTTTGGAACGCTGAACAGTGGTATCTCCAAAATTAAAGACTTTTTTTAAAGATCATTTTGTTATGATATACTTAAACGTGTCTCTCCCTATGGCAATCATCTTTTTTTAGAAATTGCTTTGCTTTGGAACACTAAATAGTTGCCCCCTTATTTTTCTTGCACCGGACCCTCCTTTTTGTAAAGCTATCACTGGTCAGATGCTGCAGTTGTTTTTAAGAAATATTTTTTAATATTTTTTATACTGTATGTCGCAGTAATTTTTCTTTTAAAACTTATTAAGTCCAAAGTTACATAACTTAAAATAAAACCAAAAATTAGGTAGACGACCATACTATTTTGTAACTATCTTACGTAAGCAGATTTTGTTAATCTAATTTACAAATATTAACCATTTATATTAACAATTTTTGTAATTTTCGTAATTTTTTTATGAGGCAATAGGTAGAACTACTTTAATTTTAATTTTTTTGCCGATCCAGTGTGTCCAGTCGGTCAGCAGTACAAAGCATGCGCGTCCGGTTGTCCTAGAACTTGTGAAAGCCCCAACCTTACTATATGTTCATCGTTATGCGTTTCACGGTGTGTTTGTCCAGACCATCGTCCAATACATTACCTTGGAAGGTTAGCGGTTGAAGATTCAACGTTTTTATCTATTTCGTCATCGTTTTTATAACTTGATAAAAGTTGTTTAAATTCAATAGAAGAAAATATAAGTTGGCAACGCTGATTAATTTATTTCTGAACTATCTCTGACGTAATAATAATTAATTTAAGTTTTGATTTAATATTTTAACCTGCAGCTGTATCACACCTGACGAATGTCCGCCGATAAGTAAGTTATCAGATTGTTCATTAATTACTTAAAATAACATAACTTTACACTCCCGCTATTTTTGAATCGCGTTATTTCACGTGATGGGCCAAAATAACCCGTACGCCATTTTTGTTAACGAAAACACAAAGTTTGTGCAAGTGAATCATATTGGATTTAAAATTTTTTAAGTTTTACTTTCAAATGTTTGTTAAGACTAATTTTTGCAGCAACTGCAGCACAGCTTAATGGGTCACTATCAATAAGAAACGAAATAAGAAAAACACTTTTATTAGTGAACTATTAACAATAGAAACAGCATCTGTTTATAAACTTGACAACAAATTCCTCATATGATATCAATTAATTTTTTTAGATTCGGGGATCTTAAACTGGGGGCATAAAAGGTTCATTAAAGGAACGTGAACGACTGGCTACAAACTTAATTTATAGCTTTATTAACAATTTTTTGTCGTCGCATTGAATTTAGGACAAAAATGGAAATTTTAGACATTGATGGAAAATGAAGATCTTTTTTTGGTCTTCACCTTCAATCCTGGACAAAAATGGAGGGTATTTTCCTGTTATCGCCCCACCACTTGCAAATAGTGAACGAAAACCCAAGACTTTGGGAGTCTCTTTGAGAAATTTATTTTCGGTGAAACTAACCCGAAATATCCCTTTCAGCACCAGGGTGAAATAAAAAAGAAACCAAGAGAAATGTATTGAAAATAACAGATTAAAATTATAAAACTTGGGTTTTGTTTTTATTTGTGTCATGAAAAAGAGGCGTGAGTTTTTTTTGCAGGAAGAAGACGGGGAGCGAATTTTGTTTGCGTTAAAAGAGGGGACGCATCTCAAAAAGTTTAAGAACTCCTGGCTTAGAGTAGCATTTTTATTTTACAAATTTTCATATCATACGAATTAAATCTTTAAAATTTTGAGAAAATATGATTGAGAAGGGCTATTTATGCAATTTTTTACTCATGCAAAGCAAGTGGCTTAGAACACACTTGGTTACTTATACCTTCTACAAAATTATCAAGTCAATTTCAAATGCTTAAAAAAACTTATTGTGTCAGGCCCAATCGAAAAGTCTATGAACAAAACGAAAATTGTTGCCGTAAAATAAACTTGATATAAGTCGTAATTTTTTTTCAACTATTCACGATAAAATGACCTCAATTTTTCATGCAATTTTTTCTTACTTTAACTGAAATCTTTTGTTTTGATTGATTGTTAAGACTGATAGTCGTAATACAGCCAGTATGACAACATTATTTTTTAAGCAAAAAAAGTAATCATTTTTAGTTTCACTTTCAGTCGTAGCACAAACCATTTTGTTATGCAGAAAAATTATTTAAAAAATTTAATTTTACTGAAGCTTTTAATTTTTTTTTTTTTTAGTTGAGCTAGCTTGTGTTCCACCTTTGATAATGAATGCTAATGGTGTTTGTGTTCAGTCAGAAAAGTGAGTATTTTTTCAAAATAATTTTTCTTTTTATAAAGTTATTCAAGTTAAAATTGTATATTGGTACGGTATTTTTATTTACTTCGAAGTTTAATGAAAATGACAGAGAGACATCAATTCATTTTGTGATCAAACAACATCACTGAGTACAAAATAAAAAAAAAAGAAGCAATATCAAGTACATATTAAAGAATAAACCAAGCAGTAACAGAATATCATTTAATTGTTTTGTTTGACAACGGGAAAGCTGTAAATAGACCTCCTCGTTCTTCAAGTCAAGCAGCCACCCTTCAAACTTAAAATCAGAAACAACAGATGCGATAACATCCAAATTTCTTAGGAGGATTAGAATTAGAAATCAGTGGAGGACTAAAGTTTTTGAAATGTTTATGGAGCGGAGTTCCATATCTCAACGCCTTGATACTTAATACTTCTCTGCGTTCTGTTAGTACAATATAATAATTTGTACATATTATCCGGTTTACAAAAGTTCCCGTTGAACGGTTGGACCTATCACAAGATTTGTTAAAATAATCGGTAAAGGAGAGAGAAAGTTTACTATTCATATAGCTATTGAGTAGTTTAGCAGTCTCAAATTTATATAAATCAAGAAGTTCTAGTACTTTAGTATTGCATAGAATTGAGTTGTACTCTCTAAAAAAAGCTCTCCGCCTATCAGTTTTACCGCTTTATTTTAAGTAAAAGCAAGTTTATGCAAGTAGATGGAAAACGTGGAACCTAAATTACTCTCTTCGGTCCTAAAAAATCAGGGAAATGTTAACTGCGTTACCCCGGAATACAGTTAGCAATCATTTTTGCCCCTCCACGTGTACTTGCTTTATGCTTATATTAATATTAGCTTGGTTGCTGCTTTTTTTTCAAAGCGCAGTCACCCTTATTGTGTAAACAGGATGAAAACATTTGGAATTTTTCATGAAGTGCTTTTCTAAAAATTAATGGGTTAAAAAATCATGTTCACAAGTAATTTTGGGGGGAAATATGAAATTCACAATGCCAGCAACGATTGATAAGCCATTTGCACGATATCAATAAAAGTAACACACTTTAATTTTTCAAAGGCAAATGTGCTTAATACAAGTTTGAGTCATTAAACAATAGACCTTTGTTTATGAATTAAAGTTTGGGGTACTTTATGATGCAGCATCCTGTAAATCTACTCAGAGAAAGCAAACAGACAATAAAAAAAAATTAAATTTTTTTTCTATTGACAAACATAGGCTACCAGTACTAAGTCGATATTGCTGTTTTAATTTTGTTTTAAGCTGAAGTTTTTTTGTGTTGATTTTGTGAACTACTTACGATTAATTTGACTTGAGCCGATTTTCTATTACTTATTTCATAAGAAAGCAATTAAAGGCTTACTGAGCCTATCATTAATTGTTTAGTTTTATAATATTAAGAATGTAGATCAAAATTTTACTTTTGTGTCAACAACTTCGTTTATAAAATTTTAATCAACTTTGTTTTTTTATATTTTTCAGATGATGAGTGCGAGAGAGCTAAACAAACTTTATAAAAAAAGAAAATAGTTCAAAAACTCGCAATCCTTTTGTAATAATTGTTTTTTACAACTTCGTTGTTGCATTTAATATTTGATGAATATAATTATGTTTTTTCAACAATTATGATAAATCTTATCAATGTACAATGTTTAGTCATAATGCGAAGTCCGGTTTTGCAACAAAGCTGTAATAAAGATATTCTTTTCCTTTGCTGTTTGCCTGACAGAAATATAACAAATAAAGTCTGACCTGGTTAAAGTTCTTCTTGGAAGGTTGAACTATATTTTTCTGGTCTCTAACTGTACGGAATTAATTTAAACATGAGATTTTATCATATTTCGGTTTAGCCAAACCGCAGCTCTTTGCCCAGTATCATGTGACTCTTACGTTCACATTGTTTGTGTTTTTCACTATGCATTATTGCTTACTTTTATTCAGATTAACTTTGACACCACAAAAATTAAGTAAAAAAGATTTAAAAAATACCAAATTTTTTATATCTTGAGCAGGAAGTGAATACTAAGGTAAAGTAAAAAAACTTTTTCTTGAAATAAAATTTTCGTAGGATTTGGATATTTCGCAAATATTATAAAACTTACTTCAAAACTAATTTCAACTTGTAGCTCACATTAGTGGCCGTGCTAACCCCAAAATGTTGCGACGCTACTTCAAATTCAAAAATTCCTCATAATTTCAAAACTACTGGGGCTATAATCTTAATTTTGGAGTCATATGGTGCAAAAGACATAGCTTTTATTTAACTTAAAAAAGAGTTTTTTTCTATCTGCAACAAAAAACAACTTACCTAATAAGGGAGGCTTAATTTTAAAAACTGTGAAAAAATAAATATGAGGCCCTCAAAATTTTATGGTATAATAGTAAAAATCATAAATAAAATTACTCTTTTCACTTTACTCGAAAAAACTCCCCATATATACTCCATTTAAAATTTAATATACCACTTTCTTCAAAATATCGTCCATATTTTACTGCAATATAGTTGTCTTTATAAAAAAAAAATTGAAAGGATTTTTACTTTTTATACAAGTGTATTTACTATTCGATATAGCTTTGATGCACCCAGAAACCAAACCATGGAGGGCAAGATATTTTAGTATTTCCCAAAATTAAAAATAAAAAGCTTTAGAAGCGCTTAAATATAAAAAATCTTGCAAGGATACTTTTGTAGCCTATTTGATGATGATTTTAAAACTTTTTTATTGGTCAACTATACTTACCCCCACCCAGGGGCATTGAAAGCAGGGGGTTACGAGGGTAATTGCCATGTCTTTCCAGATTGCTTTTGCAGAGCATAGCCATTAGCTTAAGTAGATTTTTTTTATTTTGAAAGTATATTATCAGAAGTTACTTTTATTCATTCATTTAATTGACTTGCAAGACAAACGTTAAGATGATAAACTTAGGGCAACCATCAGGCAATTAGACGATCAGGCGATTACCCATATCAATTGAGATATTAACAAAAACTTGACGAAGTATGAGGTAGGGTAAGTTGTAACATAGGCTGATGGGGCAAGTTGTAAAACATATTTTGTGCAAAGGTTTAACTGGCTTAGCTTACATTAAAAGTAACTTCGGCAACAATATTTTTGTGTGAATAATATAAGAAATTATAAAAGAAAGACTAACTGGAACACCAGGTCATCATCAAAAGACAACTTAAGAGCTGCTGCAGCAGTTGCTATAATTTAAAAGAGATCAATAAGGGGAATAGCAAAACAATGGTGTTTGCCAAGTAAAATTCTACAGAATGCTTAAAAAACTGAAAGGTAGACTAAGTCCTTGGTGCAAAACAAGAGAAGGTTTAAAAAGTGTGCCATACTAACAGACACACCAGAAAAGAACAATCTGTTATAGCTTCAAACAAAGAAAAAAACTAAAAACAAAAGAGTAGCTTTGCATTACATTCCTTGAGCCCTATTTTAACAGTCGTCCTGATGAGGAGTGGGTGGTACAATGCTTATGGTTACCTAAAGTAGTCACATTTAGCTTGTTTTAAAGATTTGAATACATATTTTTGTCACAAATGTGATTCTGAAATTTATGACTGGGCTAATCCAGCAGTGAAAAAATTATTTTAACACTTTTAGGTAACGGCCAAATACCTCATTTTTGTGCTTGATACTCATGTCTATGACTAGGCTATGTGTGATTTCGTTGTGTTTACTTTTTCATATTGTTATATTCTTCAAATTACATTTATATTTAAACATTTATTAGTGATTTTGTTGCTGTTACAACTAACCCCTAGTGGTGTTACAACTTACCCCTTTGACGGGGCACATTGTAACGCTTTTTTTAAATATTTAAATCGTAATTTTAACCACTAAGCTTTAAAAATTATTAATTTATTTTTTTGATATTATTTAAACAGTAATCTAAATTTTTCATATTAAACAAGAATTTGTAAAAAAATTTATTACGAGAGAAATAGCAAAAAGAAAAAAAAGTGTTACTATTTGCCCCGGTCTCCCCTACTTATGGAAAACAACAGACATGAATCTCTGTACTAGCTAACGTAATGCCAAATAACTTTTTGCTTTCTTTTCAATTGACTCCAGTTTGATTTGACAAATTATTTACCTCCTATGGTGTAATAAATAGACTACTATATAATATAGTATATTGCAAATATCTGTTTAAGCGTTAGTCTGTTTGTATTAATTTGATTTGCTTATTTGAGTGAAGCTTATTTTTATTTAATTTATTTGGTGAATTTTCCTATAAATCTATTTTTGGGACATCCAAAATTTCCAAATTGGTTTTGTGATATTTTTGAAACTCTCCTTTCGGCTTTAATATATTAAATTATGCAACTTGGCTTTTTTATGAACCCCCTCCTAACTAATTAGCATTTTTCACCAATTTTAATTTATAATATATAAATCTAACATTCAATTCATCCAAGTTCTTTATTGGGATTGGGACTTAATTTACTTTTTCTAAACCGTGTTTATTAAAAAGCTCCAAAGTGTTCTTATCAAAGTTTTCAAGATCAAAAAATTTATAGTGCATAACTGTTGAAAGAATTTTTAAGAAATTTGAGTATGGATCAACCAGAGAATCTGCTTGATTTGAGTTGGATTTAGGCTGCTGCACAAGTCAACCTTTAGCAAACAGTTTATTCATCATTCCAGGCAATCAAATTTTAAAGCAGGTAAAGAACTATTAAAAATCTTTTGCAAATCACATATAATGAGCTGATTGCATAGAAAATTGCATTTATGGGATCAATTCAAAACACTTTTTCATCGAAATACGTTATACTCAGTGGTGGATATTGGGTGAGGCGAATGAAGCAGTTGCCTTAGGCCCCCACTCGAAAATAGCACATACAGTTTCAATCCGCTGCAGATGTTTCTTTAGAGGTTATGATCAAGTGGGAAATGTAAAGAACGATTCTAGGTAAAGACCTTTTTTTTTAGAGGACGCCATGAGTTTTGGAGAAAAAAGTGGAAGCCGAGATCAAAGCTCTTTTTTTTATTAAACAACATCAATTTTTGAAAATTCTTGCCTCCGGCTACTAAATTTGAATATCCACCAGTGGTTATACTTAAATACAACTTAATCAGGTCAATTCTAATCAGTGCACCCACTGCACAAAACACAATTAAGTAATCAATTTAGCTCAAACATAGAACAAAATAGCCATCGTGTAAACACTAAACAATGTCCAATATGTATTTTAATGTGCTCATAAGAATAAAAAAAATTTGAACATTGTTAATGAAAACAGTACTTGCACAGTAGTAGGACTACTTAACTTTTCTATTTTCAAACAACTGGCTTAATTTTTTCTCAAAAATGAATAAAGAAATCTTTTTGTAATATTGGTAGTCAAGGATTTGTGAGCAAATTTAGGAAAAAAGTCTGTTTAACTTGTAAGCAATCAATATACACTTATTATTGTAAAACAGCCTCATGGCTTGTCATTGCATTTACCAAGAAGCTTGAGTAAATTTTATTAAGGTTAGTGCTTGTTTCAATGTTAGAGAAAAATTGGAAACTTTTTTGTATGCATTAAACAAAAAAGTATTGAGAAAGTAAATATTTTGGCATGGGTTCTACTTTAAAGTCAATGGCAACGAAGTTACCATAACCTCAAATTTTCGGTCTTTAGCATCTGTATTTGATAAAGGCATTTTCAAAACTATTTCTATTATTGGCACAGCACTTGCGCTAATAAGACACACATCACAGCTGCTTTTTAACAAGGCTAAATTTGTGCAAAAATTTTATTGCTCATTGACAATATTGGTGAACTTCGGTGTCTACCATTCATAATATTAGCATTTTACAGCTATATAAGAAATTAATTCATGTATTAATTTGTAAATTAGTTTATTTTGATACTCTGTATCATTTAAATAAAAGTGGTTTGTAGTTGTAAATAAAAAAATTGCTCTGAATTAAAATTTGTTGTTGTTTAATATTTTGCACCCCCAATGAAATTCTTAACATCCATTATGTGGAAGGTTTTTTTGAAAAAATTTTTTTAGTATGAACATGTTTATTTATATGGATACCATATTTTTTAAGGGCCTCGTATAAATTTGAAGTTTAAACCCCCCACACACATTAAAAAACCATTTTTTTTGCTTTCTAGTGTAACAGTATTTCTAGTATAACGCAATTTCGGGACCAATTAATCTAAAATATTTACAGATTATTTAATTACGTTAATAGGAATGTCAAAAACAACAGTTTAAGATATCTCTAAGTATTGAAAACAGCTCAATATGAGGTATTTGAGAATGAAATATTAAAAAAAAGTCTCAAAATTAGTACCGTACAAAAATTGATGTTTAGAGTCAAGCTTTTTCATTATCATCACCTGATGGGATTAAATTCTTTGTTGTATTACACCATCACAAATCTCATATCTAATAACAGATCTGGATGCTTCTGTTACAGGTTTTACGTGGCATTTAACATCTTGGTTATGGCAATACGTAAATATAGTAAAAGTTTAGGTCTGAAATCTTTAAGTTGATACATGGTCATAAAAACCTTTTTCTAATCCAGTGGTTCTTGATCTTTTTTTTCTTCATTACCCACTTTTGGTTTCGAGTAGATCTCTGTTACCCACTTCGTGAAATTTTAAAACTAGATTCAACAGGATTAAACCACTTTTACCGTAGCAGAAGTTAAAATTTCAACCTACAAAACATTTCAAATAAAACACTTAAAAATTTATGTCAGATTGTACGGTAATATTTTTAATAATTAATGCCATACCCGGTTTGGTTTTTGAAATCTAACATCGCAAGTTTTGACTTCAAACTCATCAATTTATTACGTGCTTTTTTAAAAAAAATAATGCTTGAAAATGTCTATTTGCAGAAGTAAGTGAAGGGGAAAAAGTAAGCAATGCTATTGACTTTCCCGTACGAGTCGTGAGAATTCAATACCGAGAATTCGGTAAACAAGAATTTGACGCTTAATTTTTGATTATAACTCAAACGAATGTAAAATTTATGTGCATTCGCTTGTTTGCAACATTTTTACTATAGCCAATGCCGCTAAAAGTTTCCACATTTTTTGAAGGTGTGTGGTGAAATTAAATACGAGCTGGCCATAGATTATTTTGTAAAAAATATGTTTATTCTCCTTTTGATGTATGTTCTTGCTTTTTATGAACATCATCGCCGAGCATGTGACAAATAGGCCTTTAGCCATCGACACGAAAATTATCATAGAATTAAAAACTAATTTTTATTTGTTTAATTTCTTGTTAGGCTATAGTTCGTTCATTGCTCAACTTTACAAACAAACGAATATAAACAACATTTATATTTGTTTGAGTAAAAATCAAAATCAATCCTGGACTCCGAATTTTTGTGGACCAAATAGCAGTAACTTTGAGGTTGAATATCGCATCATTTCCCAAATTTATCCCAGGTGTTATCTTCTAAATTATCTTCGGTTGATAAATCACAGTTTAACTCCATCTGTTTTTTTTTAAATATTTTCTTTATTTTTTGTATAATCTTTAAATAAAATCGCAACAGATTTCTTGTGAATGCCATAACTGTGGTGTTATGTTCAAAATCAAAAACTAGCGTTAAAATTAGTCAATCGACTTATTTAAGTGTCTATATGCTTCATTTGGATATTTATATAAAATACTTATATGCCTTACTTTGAATAACATTGCAAATGCCAATTCAGTACGCTCGTTTACTGAATATGTTTAAAACACCTCTCCAACCGACATACTTCTGTTTTTGTTTTCCAGAGTTTAACCTTTGCTAACGCTATCAATATTTCCGCATATTCGACTCTATGCACTGCAATTGATTGTTTAAATGACAAAAACATATCTGTAAACATTGCTAATTACTTCCGAAATGTCATGTCAGGAACATCCGCTTTAACTTCTTGTTTTGTTGGATTTCAGGAAATTAAGTAAACTGTGGCATTAAATACGCCAGCTGAATTAAAATCTTTCCATTGGAGAAAGACAGCAACATAAATATGAAATGGTAGATTTTCATACTTATAGGTTTATTATTTTAGCTCAGTAATCCAAACAGCTGAGTATTAAAAGCAGTTCACCACTTTGATTGCAGCATCTAGTTTTTACTTAAGCTATTTGCACATTGTTCTTGAAGCTAACGCTTCTCCATGTATAACACAGTTTTGACTTAATTTATAAGCACTATTATTAAAATTGCTGTCAAAATTAGTTGATGACAAACAAATGCCCTCTAAAGTTTACAATACAATACTCACTTTTAGCATCAGTATCAGCATCTTTTATTTCATTTCCGCCATAAAAAAATACAGTGAATTCTTGACAAAGAATCTTACATAAACGCCAAAGAAGCTGCAATACTTTTTAAAAACCTTAATGAAAATTCTTTCTCAACTATGTGTATTAACATTAAGTCCCTTTGGAACCCTAATAATTTTAATAAATTGGAATGCTTATTATCAGCTCTTGAAATTAATTCTCGGGTTTTTGCACTCAATGAAACATGACAAATTCTAGCTCACTAGGACAACATCAAAAACTAAATGATTACATATATTTATTTAACCCTCATCAACAACAGAAAAAAGGTAGTGTAGCCATGTACATCAAAAAAATCTCATATTTGACACCTGTTCTCTGATCTCTGTATTATGGATGAGAAATCTTTGAATCTATTTTCATAGATATTCACTTTGAAAACAAGTTGTAGTTTGTGGTACAATTGACAAATCTACAAATAAAGATACAAAATCTCTAAGCAAAATTTTCCAACATTTCAATCAAGTCTTAAAAAAGTTAAAAAAAACAAAAATGTGCACATCATGGGTGGTTTAAAACTCAATCTTAATGACCAAAAAAATTGCAACATTGAGACTCTCACTGACACCATGTTCAATCAAAAGTTCTTCTCTCTTATTAATTGTCCCACAAGAATAACTTATACCTGTGTTTCTGCCATATAATTGGACTAATATGACATGCACAAACATAAAAATTGTTTTATTGATATATGATATTTTTGATTATCTTTCTAAACTGCAAGTATGAGAAATTGGCAAATTAAGACAAAATTTACCTGTCAATAACTTATCTTTCTCTGTTTGTAATCTTATAAATTTTCGAACTACTCTTGAAAACACTGATTTTAATATTATTATAACTAATTTTGATGTAGATTTTTTAAAACTTTGAAAGTATTTTATTAAATAATTCAACAAACTTTTGTAAAAAACAATTAAAAACTAAAAAAATAAATAAACCTTGGTTTGACAAAGAGCTATGCTGCTTGCTACGTAAAAAAGCAGACTGCACAAAATATTCTTGCAAAAAAATAACACTAAAGCTAAAGAAAAGTATATTAAAGTAAAAAATCAATACTTTCACTCATTAAAAAAAAGGAAAAGGACTATTTAAAAACAAATTCACAAATTACTAAAATAATATTAAAAAATATTGGCAAGCTATTAATAAAATTCTTGGAAGATCCAAGTGTAATACTAATAAAATTAACTTTTAAAATCTGGTAAAGATATATATAAACCTATTGAAATCGCAAACTCTTTTATTGAGCACTTCGCTAGTGTTTCTAGCAAATTGATATCTGAACTCTCACCGTCTAGGACCAAATATCAAGATTATTTAAATTCTTCTGATCCATCTTCAATTTTTTTTCACCCAACATGTCCACAAGAAATAAATAGGATTATTTCTATTTTAGTGCCAAAATTTAGCGCTGGCCGGGATGAAATACTTTTTATTGTACTAATATATCTTCCTAATAATGTAATTTATATTCTTAGTTATATATTTAACCTATCTTTATTACAAGGAAAATTTATCTCCAATTTCAAACATGCAAAAATAATTACTCTTTTTAAAAAAGGAAGTGTCAAAGATGTTTCTAATTGTAGCGAACTCATCACCGCAAACAGTGTTTTATTCATGCTTTTATTCGTTATTGCAGAGTTTTCCGCAAATGTATTTTCCCACGTTGTATTTCGCTCGCTGCAGATTCGGCTTGCAGCGCCCTCCCGCTCGCTGCACAACGTTTATCTGTTGCCATGACAACCGTCATGCGATAATTTCGCATTTCTTTATATTTTGCTTATGTACCGCCTTTTTGTTGTTTCCCCCCCAGCTAATCGTTGCCTGATCGCGCCATCAAGGCCATTCGTGTAATTATTCTTAACACACAGCTCTCAGGACGTAGCTTGATTACGTGGTTTTATCGATAAATAAAGCAGACGTCACAATAATGCAAACATAAAATCATTGCGACTACATATACGCGCTAGACCGATTCGTCGCCTCAGAACAGATTACATTAGAGACTCATATCAGCGACTAGTGAAATTCAACTCGAGAATATTCTTGAAACTGAATCTATTTGAATAAGGTTATTTTTATTTGTATTTGCTGAAATGTTTATTTGAAGTTGTACTCTTTCTTAATAAAAAGGTGTCAAGGTTATTTGTGTGCCAATAATTACTCACGCTACATAATTACAGACCAATCAGCTTGCTCTTTTGCTTTTACGAAATTCTTGTAAAAGTGGCCTATAATCGTTTGTATTCTTTTTTGAAAAAATCAAATGCAATTAGATGATATTTTCTTAATGGTCCCTGGGTTCTGTGAAAACCATTCGTGGATTTAATATTTCTTTAAGTTTTTTAAATCAATCATTTAAAAAAAAAAGATTTTTGTCCTATAACAAAAGAAATTTTTCTAAACTATTGAATATTTCAGCATTTACATTTAAAGATTTTTGTACAAAAATATAAATAAAATAGTTTTGGTTTGTGAGACTTACTGCAACCTCTAAACATATTAATAATTATCGATTGTTTCAGAGCTGATTTTGTTTTGTTATTGATTAAAAAAATTTCAGTCTCTGGTACAATTTAAACAAATATTCAACACACTACGTATTTGTCAAACTAACACTTTGCCTTTAAAACAGAAATTTTTTTGATTTTTTAAAAAAAGCAGTAAGATTTATGTTAATATCTATTTTCTTAAAACTCAATGTTTTTCCTGTAACATCATAAACATAGAAGAAAAGATATTCTAAAAATACAAATAAACAATGAAACATCGTTTAGTATGATAATGATAAAGTTGAAATTTTGATAAGTAAAAAGCCGTTGTTTGATAAAATGCAAAATATGCTAAGAAAAAACTGGTGTAGCGTTACAATTGATGTGATTAACCTATATTTTACCGCTTATAGTTCCGCTGATCGGATTTTTATGAATTTTACATATTTTGCCATTGTTATGATAAATAAACTTTTTGCAAAGTGGTAGGTGCTTTCACGCAGCCTGGGCCGTGAGTAAGTCTGTACATTGATTTTAAAATGACAGACCGAAACCGAACCTACCAAAACGGTAGGGTATCCACCCATTCCGATGTTCAGTGTGGGTCTGCTAATCGGCAAACGTCCTTTTCAGGACGGGGCAATGTTAAGATAAAACTGCCCTTTTCAAGGCACATTGCCAACAAGTTCCGAAGACCCACTATTCTTCAGCTGAACATCGAAGGCCTCACTGCAAACAAGATGAACGTTCTTCATCATCTCGCTATGCAGTCTGAGGCACTCGTCATCCTATTGCAGGAGACCCACTGCACTGATGCAGAGAAGTTGGTACTACCAAACTATCAACTAGCTGGGTCTTCTTTAAGCAGGAAGCATGGCCTTGCCACGTTTGTTCACGAGCGACTGAGATACACGCTTTTGGACCAATCTCCACCGACATCGGAGATCGAGTGGTTGTGTGTGGACGTTGATGGCTATAAAATAGTCAACGTCTACAAACCACCGCCAACGCGATTGCAAACCCTGGATCTTCCAGTGTTTCCTCACCCCTGTCTGTACGCTGGCGATTTTAACTGTCGTCATGCTGACTGGGGTTACGATGACAACAGTCCGGACGGTGAGTGCTTAGCTGGATGGACAAGTGTTAATTGTCTTGCCCTCCTATATAATGCCAAGGACGCTGCCAGTTTTTATTCTGGCCGCTGGAACACTGGTACCAATCCAGATCTAGCTTTCGCCAGCGTATGTCCAAACAGTCGCTTACCGGATAGACGTGTCCTTGACAAGTTCCCCAGGTCACAACACCGACCTTCGTTTATTATACCACCAAGGTTTGCTATGGCAGTGCCAAGCATGCCTGTTAAGCGATGGAACTTCCGCAAGGCCAAATGGAGTCACTACATTGCTTTGACGAATAAATTCGCAAAGACTTTGTTGCCACCTGATTCACTTGTGTGGATGCGGCTTACCAGGACTTCTATAACACCATTAAGAAAGCAGCCAAAAAGACTATCCCACGCGGGTATCGAAATACCTACATTCCGTGTTGGGATGCAGAGTGTGAATCCCTCTATAAAACCTTTCTGCAGTCTCCTCAGGGAGACGATTCAAGTTTGGCTGCTACAGCTCTGCTTGCCAAGCTTGACAGGAAGCGGAGGGATCGATGGTCCGAGGCAGTTTGGAGCATTGACTTCTCACACTCTAGTCGAAAAGCATAAAGTATTTTGAACAACCTTACTGGTAGGTCACGGCACTCTCCTCGTCACTGTCCCGTTTCAGCCGATGCTATTGCATTTCAGCTGGTTAGAAATGGGAAATACGAGGCTGCTGACTGCAAGTCATCTCGATTTGTCTCTCAAGAAGTGTCTGACCTTTGGAGGGCCACAACACCAGATGCAGTAAATATCTCTGACAATTTTTCACAGAGAGAATTTACTGCTGCCCTTCAACGTTTAAAACCAGGTAAAGCTCCGGGACCTGATTCCATCTGCCCCGAGCTTATACTCCATGCTGGAGCTGCTTTGAAGTCCTGGTTACGTGACATCATTTCTTCCTGTTTTGCGCCGACTCAAAATTCCTAAGATCTGGAGAAGAGCGCTTGTGGTCGCGATCCCAAAACCAGGAAAGCCCGTGGGGGACCCAAAGAGTTATCAACCGATATCTCTGCTCTGTGTCCCCTACAAGATCCTCGAGAGGCTTATCTACGCCCGCGTTGAACCATTAATCGATCCACTGCTCCCTAAAGAGCAGGCTGGGTTCCGACGCGGTAAGTCAACCGTAGATCAAGTTGTTCTGCTAACCCAGAACATTGAGGATTCTTTTGAGGCTAAAAAGAAGGCCGGTGCCGTATTTATCGATCTGACAGCTGCTTATGACACTGTCTGGCACCGTGGCCTTACCTGCAAGCTGCTGAGACTACTTCCGGATAAGCACATGGTCAAAATGATCATGGAGCTTGTCCGAAATCGAAGTTTCACCCTTACTACCGGTGACAGCAAGCAAAGCAGGCTACGCCGTCTTAAAAACGGCGTTCCTCAGGGATCGGTCTTGGCTCCCCTCCTATTTAACATCTATACGTACGATCTTCCTTCTATGATTTCCAGAAAGTTTGCTTATGCTGATGATTTAGCATTGTTGCATTCTTCTGGAAACTGGAAGGACTTGGAGGGGACCTTAAGCCAAGACATGTCCACACTGTCAGCGTATCTTCAGACTTGGAGGTTGAAGCTCAGTCACACTAAGACGGTGACGACAGCCTTTCACTTAAACAACCGAGAGGTCAAACGTGAGCTAAAGATCTACAACAACGGTAGACTTTTACCGTTCTGTCCAATCCCTACTTACCTTGGGGTAAAACTGGACAGATCACTCACGTTTCGTCACCATTTAGTGGCATTGCGCAAAAAACTATCATCGCGCGTCACACTGCTGAGGCGACTCGTGGGCTCGGGATGGGGTGCTGGTGCTAAAACACTAAGCATAGCCACCTTGTCTCTAGTCTACTCAACATCTGAGTACTGTGCGCCAGTCTGGTGTCGCAGTGCTCACACTCCCCTCATTGACAGTGTTTTGAACGACGCTTTGCGCATGGTTACTGGATGCCTGCGTCCCACTCCAACGGATTACCTACCTGTACTCTCAGGCATCCAGCCAGCTGAGCTTCGCCGACTGGGAGCGACACTCTCCTTGGCCTACCGTGGATCTCTGGACCCCGATCATATTTTGCATGGTCTGTTAAGTGGGTCCTCAGATACTTGCCAAGTGAGACTAAGATCCAGACGCCCGTTTGTGCCAGGTGCGCGGAATCTTTTGGAAAACCTTGCCAGACTTGGCATCCGCGCCTCTGAATGGACAAATCACAAATGGAAAACGAGTACTGTGAAGGTGCTTCCAGGCTCCGTGCTTTTGTGCCCGAGACCGATGCCAGGCCTGTTGGGAGGGCTTACCCCGAGCAGCTTGGGTTAAGCTCAACCGTCTGCGGACTGGTGTTGGGCGATTCCATTCGTCCATGCACAAATGGGGTCTCGCTCTTTCACCGAATTGCGAGTGTGGCGCCTCTGAGCAAACCGCAGACCATGTACTAATAGCGTGCCCTATACATCGGGCACCACATGGAGCACGAGGTCTGACGGTTTTGGATGACGAAACTCGATGCTGGCTTAATGACATCACTGCCAGCATCTGATCCAGGCAGTGCAGCAGTCTGGGGTAGTAAAAGGATAAACCCTCGGCCCCAGTCCTGTTTGTGTCTGGCCTGGAGTGGATACCCTTCAAACAACGACGACGACGACGACGACGACGACGACGACCTATATTTTACCGCTTATAGTTCCGCTGATCGGATTTTTATGAATTTTACATATTTTGCCATTGTTATGATAAATAACCTTTTCGCAAAGTTTTAGATTCGTAACAAGTTTTTACCGGAAGTTACGTCATGTTCCCTTTGTGGAACATTGGAGGTTTATTGTACAAGTCTTTTCAGTTTTTATTGTATATTTCTATACTAAGTTAGAACTACGTTTTTCGGTTAAAGATTACAGAAACACTCAAGTTGTGCGAAAAGTATGCTTTATTTGTGCTTACGCATTAGCAACGAGTATGATAAGTTTTGAAACAAGTCTTGCCACGCTCCCCATAAAGACGAATGTTGCATTTTATACTCGTACTTCTTGTATTTTTTTTTGCACACTTTACGTCAACCTTGAGGTTGCATGTCCAAGGAAGTGTTTTACTCCATCGAAGCATACATTCAGTGGTAGTTCAGCAGCAACACTACTTGCTATTTCACGGTGTTGTTCAATTTGAGTAGGCACAGCGTCACTTGCCTCCTAAAATCGATGTGGGTTATTTTCTTCTCTCCAATCTGACAGTGAATCTTCAATGCAGCGAAAACCGTAGTATTGAGAAGATTGACAAAAACTGGAATGTGACTTTCCCAGTTGCATGCAATCGTCACAACTGAATTGTCATGCCACTTAGCAATATACATGTGAAGAGTCGCATCACAGCAATATTTCGAAAATTCTTTTCTTTTCGGTTTGGAAATTCTTTCTTCCTAGTTAATGGTAGAGTCGTTTCTGATTCTTCATCGCTCTCAAAGTCTTCCTTCAAGTGCCCGAGCTGGTTCAAAAATTTCTTCTATACTGTCAGCAACATCTTCAACATCGCTCTCCTAGCTACCAGAGCCTCCTGCCTCAGGCGGCAATGCAACAATATTGACTACGTTTTTTTGCATTTTCTATAGTTTCGTTGAATTTTGCCAACGTTGAGACATGGGTTACCTTCTTGCACCGTAAAAAGCTCTAGTATTCATGTTTGACCCAATTTTTAAACTTTGCTGCTACTGTGCTTGAAACAAACTGTTGATAAACGTGTTTCTTTGCTCGCTGAGAGTTCGAAAATAAAGCAATATCATTGCGTTATTTCTCGATAATCTGCTCTGTGACGTCACAAAAATAAAACAATAAACTTAATTCTAAAACAAATGAAATCTCGATCGACTGCATTGAAATCACAGCTAAATAGTTTTATACGAAAACTGCTATTTTTCTAGCATAAGACAAAGGCCGATGTATTTCAAGACGTTGCGATTGAAAATCAGAAAATTGTGTCCGGAAAACCGCCATTGTTCCACAAAGGGAACAAAAATTTTTCAGATAAATTTTACCTACCCAATATCTATATTTTGGATTGCTTTTTACATAGGGGTGTGACCGAATGTGTCTAATAAATATAATAGCACGCTAGAAGCGTTTTAAAAACGACAAAGATTTTTATAGCTTCGTAAGTATGCCTTACACCAAAAACGCAATTTTCATAAAAAGGCGATCACATAAATATTCATATGCGCAAAGTATTTTTCATTAAGTTGGTCAATATGGCAAAACAACTCCTTAACAACACACAAACAACATTACACTATTTATAATTAATAGTAAGGGTGTTAAAACAGCTCTGAAAAATTTGTTCCCTTTGTGGAACAATAGTAAGAAAAAGGTTAAGTATAAAAATGTGACATCATTTTTTTAGAATAAAAATTGTTGCAATTATATTTGAATTTTTTTTTTTGTGATAATTATGACCAATTAATGAAGATGAATTTAAAAGTTTTATATGAAATTTAAAATAAAAATGTTTGAAAATTAACTCCAAATTTTCTATCAATTGAACCAACAAAATTGTCAAATCACAAAGCAGCTACTGCGTTTATGCAATTTAATAAAACCAAATAAATGCCGTTCAATACTTTAAAATTTATTACTCATATTCTTTACGGTGCTTGCTACAAAAGGTTCGAATTTGGGATCTTGCCAACTTTAACGTTTAAAATCGGTTATGACTCAATTGCACCGAAAACAATGAATACTATTTTCCTGTCTCGTTACTTTTTAATTAATTGCATGACTCAATTTTGTTTCAAAAAAGAAATGTTCGAAAAACACGAAATATTAAACATCGCAACATTTTAAAACAAGGGTATTCGAGAAATTTCAACTAAAAAAATCGCTATATAAGGAACCAAAAAGCTAACTACAAACCATATTTGTTAGATCATTATTGTGATTCAAAGCGTAAGCAAGCTTGGTAAAAACAGGTTTTAAAGAAGATGCAATTTTATATTACTGTTGCACTTGCCTGTGCTGCTGCTGTGGTTCAAGGTCAAAACCCGGGTAAGTCTTGAATTTTTGTTTTTTCTTCTCTTAAAAAAAAGTTACTTTGATTCCAGTTTTTGCGGCGTTTTTTATTGAACAAAACAATTTTGTACCAAATTGAATAATACACAAAAATATTGGAGTATTATAACTACAGATTGTTAGGCTAAAGGACGGTTGTAGACATTTTCTTATATCTTGATGTTTTATTCGTTCTAAATTTTATATACAATATTCTGTTTTTAGAATTGGTTAACAAACTTTTCAATGTTCTTTCAATACGCATGAACAATTTTTTACAATTCTGTGGCTTAGAATTTAGCTAATCGATTTTAATTTACGCAATCAGCAAGAATCTTATGGCTTGGTTGAAAAGCGGCGAAAAATAAAAACTTTTGTTATTAACAAAATTTTAAAACTTTAGCAAACAGCACTTGAAATAATTCAGATAGGATGTAGCCAAAGTCAAAGTTGCAAGAATGGTTTTAGATGACATCATCCATGTCGTTTGACAGTTTTGATGACAAAACTTAAAACTTTAAAAATTATTCTCAACCATCATTACAGAATAACTTACCAAAGATTTAAAAATAAAAGGATAAATGCTTCGCGCTAATGTTATCTTGTATCTGATCCAAAATGAATATCCTTACAAATGGTAAAAAAAACAACTTAATTTAGGCACATTTAATAATAGGCGATATTTGAAACATAAAGTTGATTTGCAATTATTTATTTGAGTTGTCAACTTTCAAGTATGCCTATTAGTACATTTAATTTAAAATCTTTAAAAACTTGTAACGGTATTTAGAAAAAATGCACCTGAGTACCAGTACTGTATCAAATGCATTTTACATTGGTGGGGGAAAGCTACGGCCCACCAAGCGTTCAATGTTATGTTCAGGAATGGAACTGGCCTACTTTATGTCACGAATCCAAATCTAAGCCTTTTTTGTCTTTGAATAAGTTTAAGCCATGGTTTCACGTCGTAAATACTAGTGCGGCCTCTATCAAAATCAACTTCTGAATTCGGCCCTCAAGCTAAAAAGTTTGCCCATTACTATTTCACACTATTAAAATTTACACTTAAACATAAATTGTGCGTTTTTTATATGTTCAAATCATAATTTTGTCCACGTCACAATATAATTTTTATTATTTTTTAAATTTGTTATTTTTAAACCTTGCCGGCCGATGTAGCTGCGCAAGCTTCTAAATAGATCCTCCTCAGCAGCCAATAGATATTGCAAAACACAATCGGCATTTTTGAAAAAAACTCTTATGTGAGAAAATCAAAGTTCTTGTAAATGCAATTGATTTTCAGACAAAGTTCAAATATTTTTTTCTATTTAATTGGATAGAATAGAAGAACAAAAGTATTCTTGGCGTATTCAAAACCAAGTACTTTACTGGAATAGATTCTGCTATTAGTTTTACAAATTAAAAGTAATAAGTAAGTCACCCCAAAATTTTTATAGGTTGCTTTATCCATGTTTGCTTTTCAGTTCCAAACATGGCTGCTAAGCAATGAAACTTCCGCAAGGCCAAATAAAATCACTACATTGCTTTGACGAGAGAATTCGCAAAGGCTTTGTTGCCGCTCGATTTACTTCATGTAGATGTGGCTTACCAGGGCGGATATTTTATACAGAAAAGAACTGAGAGATATTTTAGTGACATTTTACAGATTACTAGCAATTAATTATAGAGGTTATATCAACAACAAAAATAATATGTTAAAAAGTGGATATATGGCACACATGCATAATATTTCATAATCATCATTTATAATAAATTATAGGCCAAAAAAAGATGTCAGCATGTAAAATTCAAGCAGGGACATAAAAAAGACAATTACATTAAAAAGTATATATTTCCAAAACTTAAAATGGTACTTTTTGCATATATTGTATCCATAAAAGTGGAGACATGGCATTGGATGAAAAAAAAGGTTCACAAAAATGTAAGCTTGGCACATGGAAAACAAATATGTAAATTTGTAGAAAAAGTTGAAATGGGAAAAAATTTTTATTTTTGTCATTTAGCTCGTAAATTGGTAACAATCATCTACATACATCCAGTACAGTTTAAAAATGAAAAAAAAAATTTACAAATTTTCAAACTTTACTCAAAAACACCTTGGCACTCAATGTGTTAGGTTGATTGATTTTACAAATTTATTTGCATGCAAGTAAGATTAAAAGAATCATCAATAGGCCTACAATGTTTTACGATTTCTATTTAAATAAATTCGATCGTTAAAAACTGTTCCATTACAATCAATTGAAATAAAAAGCGTATTATCAATTTAACTTATTACTTTATACGCTTAATATATTATTTCATCTACTTACTATGACTCACTGGCGGCCATCAGTTGAAACTAATTTTGTAATGCAACTGGCAACAAGAAACAAAGTTGTGCAACCCTGCACTAAGTGATTGAACAAAGTGAAAAATAATGATCATGGTCTTAAAATCTTATTTTTTGTCTATGACTAAGTTTCGCTATTTTTGGTGCTACTCCATTTTAATAAATCTTTCGTTTTACTGCTTTAGAAAACTATTTAAACTGCGCTTTCTCTCTTTAAGTTATGTGATCAATGTTTTGCTTTAATTTATCGCTCATAGAAAGTCGTTCATGACAACTCTGTTTCACCGCACAACAAATAAACGACCAAACAAATTGTAGCAACTTTGAATACAAAATTGTGATCCATCATGGCCAATATAAAATTAAAATTAGAACGGCAAACCGGATTCGTTTGAAATAAAGCTCTGTCCAGGTTAGGGTCGGGCAAATTTAATTTTTACGTGTTCTGTTCTGGTTAAGGTCAGCAAATTGTATGTATTCGGGTTCAGTTCCAGTTCAGGTTCAAAAAGTAACAATGGTTAAAACCGGTTTACGAATCCGTTTCGGGTTCGGTTTGACGCCCTGATTATGACGTCAGACATCGCTTTAAATTAGATCAGAGGAAATGAGTGAAAGATATAATTCGGATCGGAAAAGGTGTTATGAATTTTTTATTGCAAATAAAAGAAAAACAAAAATAGAGAAGAAATCACATTGTTTTACACAAGTATTTTAGAATGTGTTTTTCTTTTTGGTGCCTCTTTGTTATAGATCTTTAATGAATCTATGAAAAATTATCACGTTTAAGTATACGAAATAGTTTTTAAAATAATAAATCTGCACATTATTCTTTTGTTTTTTGCAAACACAGTACATTTCTGTTTCCAATTTATATTGTTCTGTCCTATATCTTGGTATAAACCTATACCTTGATATATCGCATAGACTATCTTGCTCAGCAATTGAATAAAAAAATACATCAAAAAAAATATTTATAACATAATTAAAATATGATTTAAGATAAAAAAATATTCAAAACCATTGGTTATAGCTGAAGTTTGTCAAAAATAATGTAATTTGGTTATACTAAAAAAAAAACTGAAAGACATGCTTGCTACATATCCAATATTGTCATGTAATTTTGCAAAAATTATTCGCTAAGTTCATGAGTTCACATTTTAAATTGCAAACCAAAACAGAACTTATTTTTCTAAAGCTTATGCAAAATTTTTTGTCAAGAAAGATTATTCAAGAAAATGCTCTAATTTAAAAGTGTTTTTGTTTGAGGTCTTGATTTACAATGTTGGGAGAACTTGGTGTTTAACCCGTGCGCCCCCGCTTGCGAAAGAACATGTGAAGACAAAGATGCACATCTTCGGTGTAGTCAGATGTGTGTTCCACGATGTGATTGCCCGAGCGATTTTCCGATTCTGCACGAAGGAAGAAAGTTTGTCGCAAATATTTAACTTTAAAGTTATTTAGGTTATGATTTTGTTTGCTAAAATCGTTATGTGCAATAACAAAAGCAGTGGGTCGAATCGTTTATAATAATTCTCCGGTTCAGTTTCAGGTTCGACAAATTAAACTTTTACGGGTTCGGTTCTCGTTCAGGTTCAGCAAATTTAATTTTTAAATGTTCGATTCCGGCTCAGTTCAAGGAAATTTTATTTTTTCAAATTCGGCAAATTTTGTTTTTAGCGGTTCAATTCCGGTTTGGTTTTAAAGAAAACTATTAGCGGTTAATACAGATTTTCGATTCGGGTTTAGTTGAATACTAAATTTTGTAAAATATTTTTTTATCCATTTTGCAAGCGTATAAACTAAGAATATGACCCGTTAATTGTGGCCATAGACATGCCAGACCAAAGGATTTGGGAAAAAGGAAAAAAAATTTAGCCAAAATTATACTATTGCACAATCTTACCAACAAGTTCAAACGTAACAGATATGACTAAGCAGAATACATTAGCTTTGGTATGTAACCGAAATCTTTTTGGCGTCCAAAAAAATTCAATTTTGAAGTGCTATGCGTTGAAATAATCAATGTTACCCAATAAAAAACAATTTTATGTATGCATTTGTAAGTTCTTTTTTGCACTGGCAAATTACACCCCAATATATGGATAAATCAGGTGTAGCACTAGCAACGGTGAAAGTCTTAAAAGTTAAGTAGTTTTTTCTACTTACTTTGTGTGCATGCTACAACGTTATTACTTTGGCGCACTAAAGTTAATAAAGTCAATTTTTTTCAGAATTTTATTTCATCACCAAACTTACACGCAATCTTATAGTTTTGGTTGTTTAGGAGTCTTTTTATTGAGTTTTATAAATCAAACTAAAGTCAAATTTTTAAATAAATTAAAATTTTCCAAAATCTCATCTTATCAAATTTTACATACAAAAACTCAACTTTTGCTTATTTTTGCAATTTTTTCAGAAGCTATGAACAGTTTTGATACTTCGTTTTTGAATTTTATAACATGTATTTTAAAACTTTTGGAGATGAGAACCCATGAGCGTCATTTTTTTGCTTTCTTTCTTTCAAATTTCCAAATAAACAATATAATTTTTACATGTTTTAAAATATTCCACTAACTTTGAAACTTTCCTTATAATGTTTAGCGGATCCCAACCTGAGGTGCGCAATTCTTAGTTTAATAATCTTTGATCTATATGATAAGAATGTTTAGCAATTTAAAATTACATAAAAATAAAGTAATATTCTCAAGTAAGAGAAAAAAACATGTGTCTCTATATGCATGTTTGTTATGAAAAGCTGGCACCGTGGCCAAGTAATTAAAGAACGCTGTAGCGATGGCAAACATAATTGATACGATGACGGTTCAAAATCTACTTGCGTTATTTCTTTTCAAATTTAACCTAAATTTCTCACTTTTTCGAAGCACTTAGAGCCATGTTGCTTTGGTTCAACTTTATATTTATATAATGTTAATATCAGGCTCTAACTTTGTTATCGAGCACTTTAGAAGAACTAATTTTCATACAGTGTTATTACGCTCGCTTCTGGTAGAGCACTTTTATCAGCAGCCTTCATCATGGAGTTAAAGCAAGTAACTTTCGGATATTCTCTTAAAAACATTCCAACGCCCAGTAAACGGATATATTTAAAATCTATGATCAGCAAAATCGAGCATTTTATTAAACGTTTGAGGTGGAGAGCCTTTTTTCACGATCACAAAGCAGAATGTGATATAAACGATAAAGAGATCTTATACGGATTCAAGTCAGATAGAATACCCCCGCAACATGACGGCTTATTTGCATTTGAATAGGACCTGTATAACATGATTAAGAATATTAGCTCTAACTTTGTTATCGAGCACTTTAGAAGAACTGATTTTCATACAGTGTTAAAGTTAATATCTATAGTCAAAAATTTATACTTATATAACTTATAAGTATAAATTTTTGACTATAGAATTTTTGTTAGCAGCTTTAGTGTGAAAATAGCATTTAAAAGTTGATTGATTTTGCTAGTTTAATTGTAAACATATAAAATTTAAAAAATCATTAATAACCTGCAATGTTTTACGTATTGTGTTTAACTAAATTGGATCAGTAAAAAATGGTAACCGTGATGGCCTTACAAAAGGGGGCCGGGTTCCAAAAAAAGGAGACCACTTTTCAGTGAGTCAATTTTTTTTCGTCCCAAAATATAGTGATCTCAAAAAAAAGGCCATCATTTTCAATCAATGTCTAAAATCCTCATTTTCGTCCCAAATTGTAATGATCTCTAAAAAAAATCCTCATTTTCAAGCGAGTACAATATCTTTACTTTTGTTCTAAAGCAATGGTTCCTAACCGAGGGCCCGTGAATCTATATGTACAAGATGAAAGCAATCAGTTGCAACAAAACAAAAAAACCCTTCGTATGGTCGTATGGTCAAAAAAGCTTGCAAAAATGATTAACCCTAGTCTGCAAAACGATAGAAATCAGCTGCATCCTACAACCTAAGACAAAATTTTGATCATAAACAAACAAGGAACCTATTCATTTACTTTAAAACAATATTAAAATTCTCATTTAATCAAATTCAATGCGACATTGTTTTTGAGTAGATCATGAATTCGTAAAAACTTTCTGACACAGCACATACAGTATTATGTCATTCTTTGATTTAAGGCGTTTTTTTGCGTGGCTTTGATGAGAAGGCTTGTTGAGAAACCGAACTGGGTATTGTTTGATAGTATTGTTGAATATCGTTTGACAATGAAAAGCAGCATTTTTTTCTTTTTTTTTTTTTAAATTTCTATATTTTTCTTCCTAACATGCAGGAAAGCATCAAAGACACTTCTATACTATGGGAAACCGTGAAGCAATTATGCCAATCTGCTTTCATAGATTTCGATATATTGCTGTGCGGTTGAAATTTTTTATTTTGTTTTTTTTGTTTATGTTTAAATATAACTGAAATTTAGATCTATTTGTTAGGATCTACAAGTAAAGAAAAGTGCTGTTAAGTGTCTTTCCCAAGGACACAAACGAATGGTGTAAGTAGGTTTTTAACAGCGACCACCTTAATGAGTTTGCGATTAATTATGGCGCTTTTGAATAATTGAGCGCGCTGCAAACTATTTTCTTGATAGCTATTTTCCAATCACAATTTCGGCCATTTTTTTTACTTTCGCAATAGCAAAAAATGGAAATTGCAAAAAGTTTTGCATTGGTTTTATTTAAACTCCCATCAGAATCAAGTTTCGTACTTTGGGGAAAACTCTTGTGTCTTTTCCAAAAAGTTCGGTCTTTTTGCGAGTACTTTGAAGGAAAAATGCAATTTTAATTTTGAGGACTTAATTAGCAATTAGAGAGAACGCGGAATGAAATCACACATTAAAGCAGCTCGGGGTGATTGCTGCCCTATGTATAGAGCCTCCGATACTTTCTGCTTGTCACGATGAGAAATATAGAAAAAAATAGTTTTGTTTGTCTAATGGTATTTATGGATGTGACCCCATACCGGTACTCAATATAATCTATGTACTCTCGCTTCTTTTTGTAGTTTATTTTGAAACTAATGCTAAATGCGCTGCAGATGTGTTTGTACAAAATCTTGTTCAATCTGTCAAATTCAGTCAACAGTGCAAAAACGATGTTAGCCTACTTCACTCCTTCAGTTCATTTGACCTACAGCAATCGGAGCTACTTTCGATGTTATAATCTTTTCGGCTTTAATTGTGACAATTCTACGTATACCAGCTGTTAATTTGTTAGTGCTGCATTTGCTAAAAGTTACGCTTTTAAACAACACAATTGAATATCAACACTACCATTTGTCTGCCATATTTTGTTTTTCCAAAATATGCCTATCAACTTATGCAGAATAAAAACGAATTATCTTGTTAACTTTCGCTCAACTTACAGATTCGGGATACCAAGCACATTTAAGTGTGTATTATTTATACGAATGAAAAACTGCAAAACGTTAATTTGAGACTAAAATGACGTTGCAACGCTGTTTTTGCGATCTTTCCTCCCATCTTTTTTATTGCACTGCATACTCTGGCCAAATAGTTATTATTTTCTTGCTAGCATAGATTACTAAATTTTTCAAATACATATTTTGTATACTCTTCAATAGGCCTAAATATTTGAAATTTTGTTTTATTTTCCAGTAGAACAATATTAACTGATTTTATTAAAGGGGCTCACAAGTTTTAATCAAATTATTGAAAGGGCCCAGGTCACTGAAAAGGTGGGAAAACATTGTCTTAAATTTAAGGTGCAGACAAAGGGAGCCACCATCATGGTGCTACAATTTAGAAATAGAGCAATACGAGGTCTGTTCAAAAAGTATCCGACTTTTTTGTATAAAGCACACAACACAATAAATTTTGCAAGTTTTATTCAATCTCCTTCAAAATATTCCCCTTGGTGGTTCACACACTTATCCCAGCGCTTCTGCCACTTCTCAAAACACTTCATAAACTCCTCCCCCGGAATGCTCTGAAGCTCCTCCGTCGCTTTTTTCATAATGTCTTCTCTTGACTGAAATCGCCTCCCTTTCAGAGTTGTTTTTAGCTTAGGGAACAGCCAGAAATCACACGGTGCTAAGTCGGGAGAGTAAGGAGCCTGTCTAATAAGTGGCATGCTGTTTTTGGCTAGAAAAGCTTGGACCACATGTGCAGAATGAGCGGGAGCATTGTCGTGGTGAAGCTGAAAATTCTTTGCTGCCCACATGTTTGGCCGCTTTCTTCGCACAGCATCACGAAGGCGACGTAGAATCTCCAGGTAGTACTCTTTGTTGATTGTTTGACCTTCTGGTGCGTATTCATGATGCACGATGCCACGGGAATCAAAAAAACAGGTCAGCATAACTTTCACATTGCTGCGGACTTGCCGAGCTTTTTTTGGGCGTGGTGATTCCGGATGCTTCCATTGTGATGATTGAAACTTGGTTTCTGGGTCATAACCATAAACCCAGGTCTCATCACCAGTGATGATTGTCTTGATAAATTCTGGGTCATGATTTGCAACATCCAGCATGTCCTCCGAAATTTCCTTCCGGAGTTCCTTCTGTTGCTCTGTCAGCAGCTTGGGGACAAATTTAGCCGACACTCTCCGCAGGTTCAAATCCTCAGTTAGGATTGAATGAACTGAGCCTGTGCTTATTCCCATTTCTGCAGCAATCTCTCGTACTGTTAAACGACGATCCTCCAACACTTTTTCACGAACCTGATCCATCGCCTCCTCGTTTCGGCTTGTGGATGGCCTTCCTGAGCGAGGATCACTTTTCACTGATGCACGGCCATCTTTAAAGCGTTTAAACCATTGCTTTATCTGAGTTGGGCTTAAGGCCTCATTTTCAAAAGCTTGTTGAATCTTTCGAATTGTTTCAACTTGAGTATCACCAAGTTTTTGACAAAACTTGATGCAATACCTCTGTTCGATGCGTTCTGTCATTGAAATGAAATTTTCTGAAAATCAAAAAACCGATGAACACGTACTACACGCCTGCACTAAATGCTTTACACAGAGAGATACGAATGACGAATCGGCCTGAAACGCTTCACGATTACGCGTGAATGTGTGTGTGTGCAGCCACGCTTTGCACGGGCAGTTTGCTCATACCTTATTGGCGAGAGGGAAAAAGGTCGGATACTTTTTGAACAGACCTCGTATTTTGCTTAAGGGGGGCACATTTTGACGTTTTTGAGGGAAAGGGCAGGTGCGGCCGCTCCATTCGCTCCGTACTGCTACTAAAGTACTCCGTAGTAAAACAGCTGAAGATTAATATTTTGTTCCATTACAATCGCTAAGAGTAAACGGTATTTATCAGTGAAATATATTTTTTTATGCACCTAAAACTTAATTACATCTACATACCATAGCTTACTAGTGGCCATTAGTTAATTTAAAACTAACTTTGTAATGCGGCCGGCTACAACAAAAAAGTTGCGTATCCCATTTCAATTCAATATAATACAATGCATATCCCACTTACTATCCAAGTACAATGCTACAAATGTTTAACAAATATTTTAATTCTTCTTCTTCCTTCGGCCTTTCCTTTCAATCAGGGGTAGCTGCAGCATGTCATATTTCTTAAAAGCGTCCTGTTTTCAACGTCCGTCTCCCTTGCACCAACTTCCCCCATATCTTCTTTCACTACAATTAGAAATTTTCTCTTCGGTCTCCCTCTTTTCCTTTTTTCCGGTAACTCCATTTCCATTTTCCCGGTAACTCCATGAAACTTTCTGTAGTTCCTACTGCACACCATACCACTGTTTCGCTTTCCTCATACATATCCTGTACAAATTACACAAACTTTTTCTCCATTTCTGATTTTCTCATACAGTGCTACAAATCTTCACGCAGAACCCTGTCGTAAGCTTTCTCTAGGTCCACGAATACACAATGAAGCTCTCTTTGACCTTCCCCGTACTTTTCCATCAACATTCTTAAGGCAAACATGGCATCGGTGGTTCCCTTTCCTGGCATAAATCCTTTATTGTGTGGCTCATTAGCTTTATTCTTCTGTAGTTTCCACAGTACTGTGCGTCCCCTTTGTTTTTATAGATTGGGATAAGCACACTTCTTCTCCATTCTTCTGGCATCCGTTCACCCACTAATAGTCTGTTGAACAGAACAACTGAAAAAACTTTATCCCCATTTCTCTCATTTACTTCCAAACTTCTACTGGCAACTCATCTGGCGCAACCGCTTTACCTTTTTCATCCTACTCTGTTCATTCTTCACTTCTTCTCTACTGACGCAATTTACCTCTTCGTTAACCACTTTTGCTTCCTCTGTCCTAAGCTCTCTGTTATTTTCCTCGTTCATCAGTTTTTGAAAGTACTCCTACCATCTCTTTAACACTGCCTCCAAATTTATCATAACATCACCGTTTTTATGCTTTATAACCCTCACGTGCTGTACATCTTTTCCTGTTCTGTCTCTCTGCCTAGCCAATCTGTACAACTCCTTTTCATTTTCTTTTGTTTCTAATCTAGCACACAAATTGTCATATGCACGCCTATTCGCCCTTGCAACTGCCTTCTTTGCTTTACTCTTCTTTTCTTTGTACATCTTTATTTTTTTCATCTATTATTTTTTCCCATGTTTTCTTCGCCTCTTTCTTTTCTTTTATGCTCTCCTGAAATTCCTTATTCCACCAACATGTCTCTCTGTTTCCTTTTTTTTTCTCAAATGTCACTCCCAGCACAGTTTCGACTGTTTTTCTTAGCATTTCTGTTCTTTTGTCCCACTCATCAAGTAACCCATCCTAGCCTCCCAAAATCCTGGTCACCTCTTGTCTAAACGCTTCCTAACAGCTTGTATCCTTCAGTTTCTAACATCGTATCTTTGGCTTTACTTTCTCTGCCTTTTTTTTTTACCATGAGAGTCATTTTGCATACCACCATACGGTGCTGCTTTGCGACGCGCTCATTCACTATTACCTTACAATGGCACATTTCCTTCAGGTTCCTTCTTCTGCTCATCACATAATCTACTTGGGTACTTTTTTCGCCACTTCTATACGTCACCTTGTGTTCATCTTTCTTCTTAAAATAAGTGTGGACCATTTCCAAATCCATCCTCTTGGCAAAATCCACAACCATCAATCTTTTCTTATTTCTTGTTTCAGCACCGTACCTCCCTATTATTTCCTCATCACCTATGTTTCCTTCGCCCATTAAGGTCCGCACCTAGAACTATCCTCTCCTGTTTTCATACACTTTCTATCAACCCATCCAGGTCTTCCCAAAAATCATTTTTCTCTTCCATGCTGTTGTGAACCTGTGGGGCATACGCGCTTACCATATTTAGTATCGACTCTTTTACCTCCAGTTTCATGGCCATTGATCTGTCTGACACCCTCTTCACATCCAGAACACTTTCAGCCAGCTCCTCCCTCGCCACTATCCCTATCCCATTTTTTCTTCCATCACCTCCGATGTAAAATAGTGTGCATTAATCTCCAATGTTCCTTGCTTTATTTCTTTTCCGCTTTGTTTCCTATAGGCACAATATGTCTACATTTTTTTGCTCCATCAAGTCTGCCAGCTCTCTACCACTTTCAGTCATTGTTCCAATATTTAAGGTATCCATCCTTACAAGTGAGCGTCTCCATTTCCACACTTCCTGCTGCCTCCTCAGTCGCCGTCCTCCTCTCTTTTTCTTCTTGTTTTCACTATATTCAGCAGTAGCATAATTTCCACAGGTGCCCTGCCGTGCGACACCTGAAACGGTCGTTGGTAACCCAGGCCACGACCGATTCGGTATGGATTCATGATCATAACGCATTTGTATGTATAAATATCTTAATATGTAACAAAATTAAAACCAATCATCGTAGTTGTAAGATCTGATTTTTGTCTTTTATTATCTTTGGTGCA
The DNA here is from genome assembly GCA_963680785.1 of Diplosoma virens. Taxonomy (NCBI): domain Eukaryota; kingdom Metazoa; phylum Chordata; class Ascidiacea; order Aplousobranchia; family Didemnidae; genus Diplosoma; species Diplosoma virens. The sequence goes on along the minus strand of OY796887.1, from coordinate 11,561,792 downwards.
TCTCCATTTCAATAAGTTTTTCACTTTACTGCTTTAGTCTATCATCTATTTGAAACAGGCTTTGTTTAGACACTCCACATGATCAATTTTTTGCTTTAACTTATTGACTTAGAAAGTCGTTAATGATGTCTCTGTTTTACCACTGATACAAAAGTGATCAAAAAAATTGTGACAACTGTAAATACAAAATTGTTATCTAGGCCAATATAAATAAATTAAAAATTAACATCAGAGCGTCTGAACCGGAACCGTTTAAAATAAAATTCTGTCAGGTTTAACTTTGGCAAATTTGAATTTTACGGGTTCAGTTCTGGTTCAGGTTTAGCAAATTTTTTTTGTTCAGTTCCGGTTTAGATTAAAAGAAAAATAACAATTAATACGGGTTTGCGGATCCGGTTTGATTTTGCGCTCTGAACAAAAGGTTTTAGATTCCATTAACATGACATTTATAACAATAATGAATGCCAGTAACCCTTGCAAAAATTCGTCAAGAACTTGTTTTGCGAGCCAAAAGCAATTACTATAACCAGTGACAGCTTTACTAAAATGGGGCCTGGTGCAGACTTAATTTAAAAAGTCAAAACTTTTTTTTTACTTTTTTTTGTATTTTTACTTCCTTTTCATGCCCTAATTCTATTTTGAGTAATCTTTTATTATTTTATTAAGTAGATTTCCGTGCAGCTGAAAACCAAAAAAAGATTTTCACTTTTCAAAACTTTTCTGCAGCGGGCCCCCTTTTCGTGCTATTATAAAGCTTTGAACACGATTTCTTTTTGGGATTTGACCCCCAAAATTACCTCAGCATACGCCTAGCTATGATAGATATTGCTTATTTCTTGTATTTTCTCTAAAAAAATTTTTTTGCAGATGTATTACAGCTGATCAATGTTCAGAAGGTAAAATGATTCATTGTTTACATTTGGGTGTTTTAAAATCATTTATATTTGTCTCAACGCTATACACCACAACAATAAAACTAGAAAACACACTCAAAAAGTTTAAAACAAATAAGTTGTGGCTGCAACTATGCTTTTTTTGTTTAAAAGTTGCAAGCTTGAAAAAAGACATTGTAGCAGCAATTGAGTAGCTTAGATTAATTATGTCTGTTATTGAACAAAATTGTTTTAGCTTAATTGAACAGAAAATTCTAACATTTAAATCATTTTAAATCTGAAAATTAGGTTACTTATTTTTGATCAAGTCGCTCAGCGTTAGTTGCACGTTTGACGGTGCCAATCTCATAGATGAAATTATCCGCTTTTTTATTACAATCAGTTACAGTTTGTCAGTAAAGTTTAATCATTTTTATCATAATTTTTTTTATTGGACTATTAATATTTAAGCAAAAACTATTTATTTTTTAAAACTTAAGAAATCTCAAAAAAATTCTTTACGAAGATCGCCCAAAAAATTTATTTTTGTTTTCCTAAAAACCCCAGGTACTGCAATACTGCATGTTTTACACTAAAATAAAACAAATTAGAATATAGTTAGTACATATATTTTACCAATATTACAGTTTATGATTTGAATTAATTTTTAGAAAAATATTGAAAAATAAGTTTCTTTAATTAACAATTTTTCTTTTCGAGCAATTAAATCGAAGCTTCACTCAATTTGTAAGTCGCTAAAAATCATTATTTTTTTCATGTTAGTCTGTGATTATCCTCTCCAACGGGTAAATGGAGAATGTCGTGGTAAGTAAAAGAATCATAACTTATGAGGATGTTTAATGTTGATTGTTTATAAATTATTTTTATCTTTGATTCGACTTGCTCTGTGGTTTTTCGGGATTTGTAATACGCTCGTATATTTTTAATGATTCTTGGTTTGAACATTTTTAATTTTAAATACTTTTCTTATTTCACTGTTAGCAAAACTACATTACTTATTGTTTAGATTTTATCTACTGTATATATAACATATGTGAGATAAAAAAAACTTAAATTTATCATTCTTCAATTAGGCAGATGAGAATCATTCCAAAACTTGTTAAAATTTACTTTATTTTAATTTTATTTAATATTGATTTTGACATAAAGTCATCTTCTGTTAAATTTACAAATTGTAAAAATAAACTTATTGTATAATATATTTTAAGTTTATTCTTACAATTTGTAGATTTAACTAGACATGACTTTATGTCAAAATCGATATTAAATTGAAATAAAACCAAGTAAATTTTAACAAGTTTTGGACTGATTCTCGTCTGCCTAATTGAAGAATTTTAATTGAGATGCGTTTCACGTGAATCGTCCTAGAATCTTCATCCAGTGGGGTTGAACTGTTCCACTGAGTTTTTAAAAAAATTAAGCTTTAAATTTATCAATAATTATTTAAAAATAAGCCGACATAATTAAGAAACTCATATTTTGAGGTAACTAAAACATATCTTTCTTAGTGGTGATTTTAACTTTAGAGATATGATTACGACGAACATGTTAAAATGCTGTAAAATTTCAAGTATTTTACGTTCGAATGTTTGTGAAATTGTTTTTTGTTCGCATTTAACTTTCTTTCCAACATAAAACATAGAAAATTAACTATAATAGTTTTAACAAAACCTTACCTAGACAGAAAAATATATTAAAAATTAAAAGGATGATTTTTTTTAACAAAACTTTATTATACTTACAATTTAGAAGTTAACCAATGTAGCACATTCAATATTTATCAATGAGAAATTGCAATAGGGCATTTTAACTTCAGTAACTTGTACCTTCATGATCTTATTACTAAAACTATGTCTAAAACTAATATTAAGGTTTTTTTTTATTATCTTATTTTTACATTGTCGCTATTCTCGTAGTTGGCGGAATGGAAAATGCACTCGTAAGTAGAAAAATTACAGGAAGTAATATTTAGGTTTTATATATCAGAGGATTTTGAACTATTTTGTTTTTGTCCAACAACAAATATGCATTTTTCATATGACTGTAAATGTTTTAATAATTTTAAATGTTTCCTGTCTTGCCAAATATATTATTTTTGAGATTTCTAAATAAGAAAATGAATGTTTTTTGTCTTTAGAATGCCGTAAATGGCGAAGGGGAAAATGCCGCCGTAAGTAGGAAATTAAAAAATTTATTTAGAATAACTTTTTGTTCGTCTTGTCTTATTATTGTGCTTCTGGTGCATTGACGAAATTAAAAATTGTTTTAAAAAGACCAAGTAAGCTTGTAGTATAATAAAGTTATATTTTTCAGCTATATTTATTGTCAGAATTAAATTTGCAATTTAGTTTGCAAGGTTACTTTTGTATACTTTTCTTAATTTATTTGTGTTGGACATAGGTCCGGTGTGTAAACAACAAAATTTATAAATAAACTTTTTATGCTGTTTTATTTAATTTTTTTTAGAAGTCAAAGATCAAAGTACTGTACAGTAGGTCAATACAATTTGTTTTTATGTTTTGTGTTTTCAGGTTGGTATTAATTTTGAAGTAAAAGAAAGAAGTCAGAAACCACAAAAACAAATCTAATATAGCGTGAACAATTGTATCTACACGTGCAATGTTATTTTCACCATTATGTTAGTGTTTAGCTTTCGATTTCAAACAAAATATAAAAAATTAACATTTTTTTGTGTTGTTCTTATATTGTTTACACAAGTTTCATCCTCACCTTTGTAAAAACATACAAACTGCACTCGTTCGTGGGTGATGTTTTTTTACTATCATTGAGTTCCTCGTATTCTAACAGAAGAATTCTAACATTAGAATCATAAATGATTCCCATGAAAAAATTTGAATTATTTTATCTTGCTTATCATTATCATCATTATTATTATTGGTTTATTATTTTATCTTACTTGTCTTTGCTAAAAATATAAAAGACAAAATAATACCATTTTTCTTTTTCTTTAATTGTTATGAGTTTCAAGCAATAAGCAACAGTCTAATGATTAGCATGAGTGTCTTCGATTGTAATATCACAATGTCCCAATTTTTCTGATTAAAGTAAGCCATTTTTTTGCGAACTAGCAATTTGCGCGCCGATCTGGCCGAAATAGGTGGTTATAATAAAAACTGCAATCTTCACTTAACTAAAATAAACAAAATCAAGAAGCTTGAAGTTTTTCTGTGAGCTGTAAACAACCTGCAGACCAAGATTGCGACCTGCTTTGCAATTTTTTGCTCTTCAGTCAATATATCAATCAGCCATTCGAAAAAAAATATTTGCTGTTGTTGTTTGATCGCAGTTTCGAATAAAATATGAAAAATTTATCATTTTTTGTGTTGTTCTTATATTGCTTATAGAAGTTTTATTCTTACCTTTGTAAATACATAAGCGAAGAATGCTCTAAGAAGGATGAAAAAAGCTAAAGCGGTTCGGCCAGATGAGTTGCCGTTAGAAGTTTGGAAGTACCTAAGAAAGATGGGGATAAAGTTTTTGAACAGACTGTTTTACAGACTATTAGTGGGTGAACGGATGCCAGAAGAATGGAGAAGGAGTGTGCTTATCCCAATCTATAAAAACAAAGGGGACCAACACTTTTCTGTGGAAACTGCAGAAGAATAAAGCTAATGAGCCACTGAATAAAGATATGGGAAAGAATTATTGAAGTCAGGCTACGGGATATCGTAGAGATCAGCAAACAGCAATATGGATTTATGCCAGCAAAGGGAACTACCAATGTCATGTTTTCCTTAAGAATGTTGATGGAAAAGTACCGGGAAGGTCAAATAGAGCTTCATTGTGTATTCGTGGACCTAGAGAAGGCTTACGATTGGGTTCCGCATGAAGAGTTGTGGTACTGTATGAGAAAATCCGGAATAGCTGAAAAGTATGTGCGACTTGTACAGGATATGTATGAGGGAAGCGAAACAGTGGTATGGTGTGCAGTAGGAACTACAAAAAAGTTTCAAGATCAAGATTGGACTGCACCAGGGATCAGCGTTAAATCCGTTCCTGTTTGCAATGATAATAAATAGGCTAACGGATGAAGTAAGGAGAGAACCACCATGGACGATGCTGTTTGCTGATGATATTGTGATTTGCGAAGAGACCAGGGAAAAAATGGAGCGGAGACTAGAATGCTGGAGGTATGCATTGGAAAGAAGAGAGATGAAAGTAAGTAGGTCAAAGACCGGATATCTGTGTGTAAATGGAGGGTATGACAAAGAAACAGTGAAGATGGAAAACACAAAATTGCCAAAAGTAAAGGAATTTTAGTATTTGGGATCAACAGTGAAAGAAAGTGGTATTTGTGAGAGGGAGCTGAAGAACAGAATGCAGGCTGGATGGAACGGATGGAGAAAAGTATCAGGAGTATTCTGTGACAGAAGGTTACCAGCTAGAGTAAAAGGAAAAGTGTACAGTTCAGTGGTAAGACCAGCAATGGTGTATGGACTTGAGACGGTGGCGGTCACAAAGAAGCAGGTGGAAGAGATGGAAGTTGCAGAGATGAAAATGTTGAGGTTTTCTATGGGAGTGACGAGAAAAGACAAGATTAGAAACAACTACATCAGGGGTACAGTTAAAGTTGCGTGGTGAGGAATGAAGATGAGGGAGGGCAGGCTGAGGTGGTATGGACATGTTATGAGGAGAGACCAAGAGTATGTAGGAAGAAAGATGATGGAAATGGAGTTACCGGGAAAGAGAAAAAGAGGGAGAACAAAGGGAAGATTTTTAGATGTTGTGAAAGAAGATATGGGAAATTTGGTGCAAAGGAGACGGACGTTGAAAACAGGACGGTTTGGAGAAGGATAATATGCTGTGGCTACGCCTGATTGAAGGGAAAGGCGGAAAGGAGAAGAAGAAGAAGAAATTTGAGCACAGTTTAGCTTTTATTTTCTAACGCGCCAGAATCTAAATATAATCTGAGCAATGTTTAATTTTTCACAATTATCTCAGTGATATTGAGTAAGAAAAAGCGTTTAGCACCTTTTTTAATCCATTTTCGTTCAACTCTTACTATTGTCATTGTATTATGCACTTGGAAAGATACTTTAAGGTACTTTTCTATACTTGACGTTCTTAGCAAGCAGCTCTGAACTTAGTCAAACCACTACATAAAAACTGAAAGATCAAAGAAAAATTTCAATCGGATAACAATATCTGGGCATTTCTAAAAACAGGTCGAGGTAATCACTTGATGGTTTACTAAAACTTGATTATATATGAATATCCGCAATTTTTGTTTTTGATATGCCGACAAGGGTTTATGATTTCCAAGAATTTTTACTGTGCCGAGTTTTTGCGGGAAAAATGTAACACGGAGATGGCAAAATGTCGCACACAACTTTGTGTGAAAAATTTACTAAAAATCAAAAAAAAGCTATTAACTTAAAATTACTTTCTAGTTTCTTTATTTTTGTCCCAAATGCCCGGTGATTACTAAAAAAAAAGATATTCACATACAATTAGAATCCAATTTCTTTATTTTCGTCTCAAAAAAGATCTTCACCTGCAATTCCAAGCCTATGCTCAATAGATGGGTCGCGATCGACCAACGTATTGAGTACCCTTGTTTTAAATCATTACTTTCAACTGAAATGCAATAAACTGAGATTTTTACGGGAAATTTGTCCGGCATCCGTGTTATAAACCCTAATGTCAACTTAATTAGAAATGCAAATAAAAATTTAACGATTATAAATTTTTTGTACGGTTTTCAATTTATTTATGAAGCGTTATAAAAATAGCTTAAAGCTTCTTGTCAAGATCACAAAGCAGAGAAAAGTGCCTTGAAATTCTTTTTCCAAAAAGACACTAACATGACAAGGCTAAAAGTTGATGTGAGAGCATGGCAATTGCAGTCGCTACTAAAACAGCGTTTGTATTATGGATCACTCGAGCAAGGAAGAAGATTGTCTAAAACAGGCTTTTTAAACTGCCGGTCCATGGACTCTTAAGAATCCATAACAACTTATAAAGTGAGTCTAAAGAATTTTTTAATAAGTGATAATTTACTATCTACAATCTACTTTATCCAACAGCATTTCTAAAATCGTAAAAACTTGCCAATGATAAACCCGTTAACCCAAAAAAACTTTAAATTTTTTCCGGAAGTCAAATGAAAATAAAAAAAGTCATCAATTAAAGCTCCAACCTTTTTTTCATTTAACTTTTGTAAAAAAATTGAGGAGATCCTTAAAATTTCAAAAAAACTACCCAAGGGATTCATGTGTTTCAACGAGTTTAGAAACCCTTATCTAAAATATTTTAATACAACGTTATTCTAGCTTTTTCCGAAAGTACTCATCATTTTCAGGATCGGCTAAAGTCAATAAACTCTGAAATTTCAGGGTTTTATTGCATAATTCAACTTATACTAATATTTGTTTTCGTTACACATGTTGTGTTTTTGCTCAGTTTTCTAAGTCAAAATAAAGCTAAATTTTGTCAAAATTTGTGCTTAGCAAAAAACTAATTTCTTACTTATTTTTGGGATTTTTTTAACCATAAAAACCTCGAAAGTTCTTTTTGTACAATCTACACAAACGTTTTTTTAAACTTTTTGAACTGTTCCTCCAAAAGCCATTGATAAAAATCAGTATCCTCGTTTTTTTAAGCTTCTGGATCAACTTATGGAAATATTTCCTGTTTTAAAACATTTTTACCAGCTTTGCCCACGATTGAAATTTTCCTATACAGTAGAACCTCGCAATACGCGTGCCTCGTTGTACGAGAAATTTGCTTTGCGAGCGGCTATTTGTAAAAATTTTTGTCTCATACGACGAGTAAAAATTCGTAGTACAAGTGATCGTAGGCCCTCAACATCCAGGGGCCTCAAAATTTGATTTCGAAGTTTTTAATTCTATTAAAAACTTGACAAACTTGAAACCTACCTAAAGTATATACTGTACATCTCAAGCTTTTTAGACTAGAAAGTCTATACACAACTGGTTTCAACTACGATATAAGCAGCTATCGTTACGTCGTTTGCATCATAATAAAGGCAATTATTGTGCGTATTTTGCTGGAAGCTTAAAGGCTACTAAATAGTCTACTCTGGAAAAAACAGTATTGGTAGTTAACATGTTGCTGAAATAACTTGTAGACAATGTGTTGCTTACTTTTAATGTGGTAATTATTGTTTATTTTTTTCTGATTACACCTTTTGTGTTTAAAAAAGAAACATAAAAACATACATTTTGGGTATGGCTCGGATTATTTATTTTCACATTAATTTTAATAAAAAAATTGCTTCCTAATACGAGTAACTTGCATTACGAGCTCATCCTGGTAACGATTTTAACTCGTAGGGGAGACCGGGGCAAGTTGTAACATGGGGTAAGTTGTAACATTTGTATTTGCCGAAATCTAACATTAACTAGGAAAATTTTAAATAGCCCCAAATAACAATCATATTAAGACCGATTGCTAGCAAATAACATTGTTTAGTTCCAATGACTAAAAATAGGCTTACTGTTAAAACAAGCTTTTTGAGTAGGCAAAGTAAATTTTTCGAAATTTAATTTTTGTCTTCTGGGGAGATAGCGGGTGCATTTTTATTGAAATGTTTTATATCAGTCAAAACACAAAACAGTAGGATATTAAATGCCTAACAAGGTTTAGCCACTAAAACTTAACTTTTTGAGATATTAACAAAAACTTGACGAAGTATGAGATGGGGTAAGTTGTAACATAGGCTAATGGGGCAAGTTGTAACACATATTTTTGAGCATAGATTTAACTAGCTTATATTAAAAGTAACTTCGGCAACAACATTTGTGAATGATATAAGAATTTACAAAAGAAAGACTAACAGCAACACCAGCTCATCATCACAAGACAATTTAAGAGCTGCTGCAGCAGTTGCTATAATTGAAAAAAGATATCAATAAAGGGAGTAGAAAAACATTGGTGTTTACCATGTAAAATTCTACAGAATGCTAAAAACTTAAAGATAGGCCAAGTCCTTGGTGCAAAACAAGAAAAGGTCTAAAAAATGTGCCATGTTAACAGACACACCAGAAAAGGACAATCTGTTACAGCTCCAAACAAAGAAAAACTAATTTTTGAAAAAACACTAAAAGCAAAAGAGTAGTTTTGCATTACATTTCTTGAGCCCTATTTTAACAGTCGTCCTGATGAGGAGTAGGTGGTACAATGCTCTGGTTACCTAAAGAGGTCACATTTAGCTTGTGCCGAAGATTTGAATGCATATTTTTGTCCCAAATGTGATTCTGAAATTTATGATTACGTTAATCCAGCAGTGAAAAATACTGTTTTAACATTTTTAGACAACGGCCAAATACCTCATTTTTTGTGCTTGATACTCATGTCTATGACTAAGCTATGTGTAATTTCGTTGTGTTTACTTTTTTATATTGTTATTTTCTTGAAGTTACATTTATATTTAAACATTTATTAATGATTTTTGTTGTTGTTATAACTTACCCCTAGTGGTGTTACAACTTACCCCATTGACGGGGCACATTGCAACGCTTTTTTTAAATATTTAAACCGTAATTTTAACCACTAAGCTTTGAAAATTATTAATTTATTTTTTTGATATTAGTTAAACAGTGACCTAAATTTTTCATATTAAACAAGAATTTTGAAAAAAAGCATTTATTATGGGAGAAATAGCAAAAAGAAAAAAAGTGTTACTACGTGCCCCGGTCTCCCCTACTGCGAGGTTCTACTGTATCCCTTTTGAGTGCATACTCCCAGTTTTAAAAATCTTTTTTAATATTTTCAATCATGGTTTATCATTACTATTTTTGTTATTATTATCTCTATTTATCTTCTGACTCAGGACAACATTGAGGGTGTTCAACTTGAGGCAACCGTCAAGCGGTTACAACGATCTGCTTTTGGAGATGCCAAGATATTGCTGTCATATTAAAATTCTTTATCTGGTTGTTTAGTTTTTATTTAATAATAAGACTAAAATTTAGAACGGGTTGCTAAGATTTTTAGGTGTATAAAAAAGTGAACGTGCGTAACAGGGTCTTTTTTTTTTGGACAAAACAAACTAATATGAGTAAAGTTTGAGTCTCAAATTTAGCGATCGCTTTTGCTCTATAATAATAAGGCGCTCTTAGTAAGTCGGCCACGCGGTTTGCTATCCATTTAGGATACAAACTGAGGCTTTTATCCAACTGCTTACAATAAACTAGGATTACAACTTCTATGAACGAAAGTAAATCGACATTTCTTCAACATTGTAACCAAAATCTCAATATCAAATTTTTAATAGATAGACCAAAATTGTCAAGTCTAAAACGTAGTCAAAATCAAAAATATACTGAAAAAATCTTTATAAGTTAAACTAAAACAGTTCCAACTATTACATTTGGGGGTGCTACTATATAACTACTCAGATCATTCATTGCATGAGATTGCGCGTTGGAGTAGCGTCGAATTTGCAACACTAAAAAGCAACAGCTTCTTTAAAAACGTTTCTACGTTTTACGCACCTATGATTACGAATAAAAATTAAATAAATTTGGGGCAAAAATCAAATAAATTTTATTTTCTTAGAGATATTGAATCAAAAAGCTCTACGGTACAAAAGTCACTTCTTTAGGCGCAACAAGTAAAACGCTTATTGAGAAATTTGATCATCGAAGGATTGGAAGGAATAAAAATTGGGAAAGCCGTGTCAACTATTGAAATCAATAAAAAAAAATAAAAAAGTTGTACACTACAATAAAGTTGACTCAGTTTTTATTAATGGCACAAGCTTTGGTGAGCAACTGCTCACTTCTTCAGGTGCAATAGAATGTTAATAATACAGTCAACTTCGGATATAAGAGATCGGCTGGGACCAGCTCAATTAATCCTTTATATCCGAATATTCCTTATAACCGATTGACACGAAGTTCGATCCGATACCCTAAGAACGCAAGTTTAAACGCTGAACAGCCTTTTTTCACATTTTCCCCTCCAAAAAGCCCACGACAAAGACGTGCCCTCAGAAAAGCCCGCGAAAGTGAAATCGGAACGCGCGCTTTTGGATATTTTTAACCCATTATTCAAACAAAAAATTGATTCCTTATAACCGATTGAAATTGCTAAAAAATTATGATTGGAACTTGGAAATTTAATCCCTTATAAGCAAAAATCCCTTATCTTCGGATCCCTTTTAAACGAATATTTTAGTATTATTTCACATTAAAAAATCATTGGTACCATTTGAAATTGTCCCTTGTAAGCAAAAATCTCTTATATCTGCATCCCTTATATCCAAAGTTGACTGTATTTTCCATTGCACCATTGTTTATATCATTGTTTAATAATATTTTCCATAATATTTCAGCTGAATTCGCTTGTTACAAAGCAGTGATGTAGTTGAGACAACAAACGTCGAGACCGAGACCGAGACTGAGACTGAGACCCGATAATTTTTCCGAGACCAAGACCGAGATCGAGACCGGAAAATTTTGAGACCTAAGGTTCGAGACCGAGATCAGAAATAATCGAGACCGAGACCAAGATCGAGACCGAAAAATTTTACGAAAATATAGTCGGTTTAATTATTTCAAAAACCATAAATTTCTTTTTTCTAAACAGCAATCTAAGATTACTTTTTAATTGAACAAGCATCTCGATCATGTTGAAAAGAGCTTTGCTTAAGTTTAATTGCATCATTAAACAATCAGCTTTAAAAACCCTTTCAACTAAAGCAAAAGAAACCGAAATATACAAGGCACGGCGGTAAACAATGTTGAAAACAGCAATCAAAAAAACTTTAAGAAAAAAATCATTAAAAATTTTTTTCAAAACCCAAAAATGCTGAAGGCACGCTAATCACAAAAATGGTTGAAACTTGGGTGACCGGTAAATTCCACCCGGTAAATTCCATCATAGTTAAATTCTAACACAGTATATTCTACCACGAAAATTTGTTAGGTTTAGAGGGTTAGGTGTTAGGGTTACAGTTAGAATTAGGGGTTAGGGTTAGTAGAGTTAGGGAAATAGATGTACTTGTCGAATACTGTACTTTGTCTTGACAGCTTATAACGTGATAAATCAGCAACAATCTACAAATAAAATGAACAATTAACATGGTGTGATATTGTAGTGGAATATACAGTGATAAAATATAAACTACAGTGGTAGAATTTGCCGCGGTGAACTCTGTCGTGGTGGAACTTACCGCAATAGAATACATCTAGAACCAAAACTTCATTCAAATATTTGATTAGCTTGGTTATCTGTGTTGGTGCGTTGCATTTGTTGGCTATGTTTGATTTACATACAATAGATTTAGTCTAATTAATCTTTTAAAAAAGATTAGAAATGAGGACAAATTATACAAACCAGTAAAAGCTGCTTAACAACTCGCTCACTTTTCTTTTTGTATTACCCCTGTTTATTTTATGTCCGTCTTTGTGTAGGTTAATCAAAGTAGTTTTTAGTTATTTTCTTCTTTTCTACTACGTTTTATTAGCAATTTGGTAATTTGTTTTAAGCAATTACAGTGCGGGTCAAAAGAGTTTGCAAAATTTATAATTGTCTTTAATATTGACTGTATCTATTGAAAGTTTAAATATCCAAATAAAATCTGCTTTCAAACATAAATATGAAGTATATGTTAGAGGTTTTTTTAAAGAACAAAATATTACAAACAAGAAAATAATGAATTTCTTATTTTTAAGGATATTAAATGGGCCAAAAGAGTTTGCAAATCTTTATATTTATGTAAGAAAAATTACAATAAACTATGAATTTACGGTATTTACAACATATTTTAACAGAAAATATTAAAAACAAACCAAATTGTACAAAAAATAAGCAAACTTCTGAAAGTACAACATATGGTGGTGTTCAAGAATAAAATTAAAAGGAATGAATAAATTAATGAAAATGAATATATTTGTTTAATATTTAATTTGCTTTCCACCGTTTTAAATTAACTTCACCAATCTTCCATCAACTGAAGAAGTTAATTTCTTGACTACTTCAGGTAAAATCTGAGAGAAAACTTCTAAAATTCTCTCCCACAGTTCCTTTTTGTTACCGAATTGACGTCCTTTTTCATAGACTTTTCTCTTTATAATCGACCAAAGGTTTTCAATTGGGTTTAAATCTGGACTCTGTGGAGGCCAATCCATCAGTCGTTGTCCTGTTATACCCACACCTGAAAGCCAACCTTTAGTGAAGCGAGAGGCGTGACTTGGGGCATTGTCTTGTTGAAAGATAATGTTCTGTTTGACATCATCATTTAGAGAATTTAACCAGGGCATAAGATTCTCTTCCAGGAAGGCACAGTAATTTCCAGAATTCATTTTAAGTCCATCGGGGACAAGAAAAGGCCCAACAATCTCATCACCAATTATTCCAGCCCAGATCATCACTCCACCACCTCCTTGTTGACGTTTGTACCGCAGACGAGGACTTGTGTTCTTTTGGAGCCAACCTCTCCTCCAACCATCAGGGCCATCAAGCGTAGCTCGTGCTTCATCTGTCCAAATAACAGTTTGAAAATCGGTTTTCAAATACTTAGTAGCTCAGAAAAGTCTCTTTTGGCAATTAATATCACTTAAAGGCGGGCATACTGCCGGTGATCGCTGATCTGCCGTGTTATTGAGGATTTGATTGCGAGTCCTTTTGGACACATCTGTTAGTCCAGCCGCATCAAAAATGTCTTTGCTTGTGCAGTGTGGGTTCTGAGACAAAGCTCTCTTGATTTTTCTCAAATCTCTGCTCGTTGTCACTCTTGGTCGACCGCTTTTGTGTTGTTTTCGATCTACCTTGCCCTCATTCGTAAACCTTTTCACCGTACGATGATCTCGTTTGATAATTTTGGATATTTCCAATGTGGACTTCTTCATCGTAAGCAGTTTTACAACGTTAGCCCTTTCACTTGCTGTTAACATCTTCCCTTTAGCCATATTTTAGCTAAATTATATAAACTGCAAACACTTTTGGCTCACCTTAAAATGACTAAATTTAAAAAAAAAGGCATAATTAGTCATGCACAACATTATAAATGTATGATTACTTGTAAATGGCTGAGCTATTAGTGATCATGGACGTACTACTAAATTTAATTCAAAAACTGGCCTAAAATAGAAAAAAATCAAGATTGCAAACTCTTTTGGCCCCCAGTATAGATTCATACAATGGCGTTTTCAGAAATTTGTCATGGGGCGGTTGAGAACCGAAAACATAATCACTATAATATATTATGTTTTTCAAAAGAAAGGTCTGAACCAACAAAAAAAGGAACCACTTTTAAATATTCACTTAAAAAATCAATTAAAATTATTTATTTATTCTTGATAGTATTATGTATCTTTATTTTCATTCTCCTGACTCCCTGACTCACAGGAAATCGTCGGTGACTCACAGAAATAAGATAGTAAATGGGAAGGTATTTGGCCCAAAACGCCTTAAATTTGTCCTTGGCTGCTGAGTTAAATTTTAACTCGAGAAACTGTTCTTGTGCTTCATCAAAAATGTTGCCTATTTTGCACTGTAATGTATTTCTTGCTTCTCATCTATAGGAGAATTTTATTTGATTAATCTTTTTTTTTAAATCAGATAAATGAGTTTTTATTTGTGCTTTAATTGAGACTCACAGTTACCGTTTGCGAGTGCAAAATTCAATTAAAAAAAGCTTGCTGGATTCCGTTGTTCAATTTGATTCTTGCTGAGGTCAAGTTTCCTGTCATTTTCATTATCAAAATTAATAAAGAATGTGTTGTAAAACATGTTAACAATCGCGCCCCCTTGAAAATTTACGTACGCCCCCGCAGGGGAGGCGTGCCTCCCCGGTTAAGAACCACTGAACTAAACCATTTATTGACTATGTCTATTCAAAAATTTTACGAGGCAATGAAAGGCTTTCAATTTCATTTTGCAAGGGGAATTGTTAATGGTGAAGAAATCAGTAAATCAACATAACCACATCAAATAACAAAAATATCAAAAAATGTCCGGTCTCGAGACCAATTTAAAAGTACGAGACCGAGACCAGGTCATTACGAGACCAAGACCGAGACCGCCAGCAAAAGGCTGAGACCAAGACCGAGACCAAGATCCTGAAAATTGGTCTCGATACCGAGACCAGTCTCGAGACCTTCATCACTGTTACAAAGATCAGTCTCATATAACGACTAACAGCAGAACAGTAATCACAGCACGAAAAGCACAAATTGAAGATTCTCAAGAATGGCTCAGTCTGACCGACACAGGTAGTTTTACCGGACTTGTCGAAGTCTCTGACTCTCTTCTCTTTAGACAGTCCGGACTGAGTTACGGCATTTAAATAAGCAATTAATTATTATTTTCTTTAGTGACAATTATCCTGTTTCTACAAGAAAACCACGATTTCATAATAAGCGATCGGCAGTTTTTTAGTAATATGCTGCCTGATTAACTAAACAATAAAGGCGCCACGAATCCAAGTTTACGACCAGCCAACGCGTACAAAGAGAGAAAATATAACGAATTAAGCTTGGAAAAAATAACAATTTAGAATTGAAAGCTTGCAAAACCAAGCTTTGCAAACTACGGACGAAATACGTAATGCAGAGAGCGAAGAATATTTTGCACAATAAAAACGTTTGAATGCTTTGTAGAAGATGAGTTCGCTACATCATTTTTTGGTTTTTGGATAAAACTTCTTATTAAATTTTGTCAGTTTTACGCGTAAACTTTGGTTAAAGTGTATACTGCTTTCATTTTTTGTGGCCGATTATACCTTATAAACCATAAATTTTATACTTGTAAACGGCTTACGGAATCCGCCAACGAATTTAGTTTTAATAAAACTGAAACTGCAGTAGCTGCTTCTTTATTTGATACAATCACAAAAGTGAGACAAGGCGTTTCCAATATACAAGAAAATTAAATAAAACTACTGTTTAAATCAAGATTAAAACTTTTTATATACTGTATAAATATTTTTACAATAAAAGGAACATTTTTATATATACGAGGTAAATATAAAAATTTATTTATTTAAACAAAAATACATTGCGCCAAGTTTTTACAAAATTTAGACAAAAATTGATTTAAAATTATTTGTTTCTAAGTTTTATTTCTAATTTATTGCAGGGTTACCATATTGGAGGAAGTGTTCTCAAATATAAATTTTCTTAAAAAATTAATGAGATAATTCTGAAAAATGAAATGCATTTCTAAAAACTGTTTCTTATAAACGAGTAACTGCTGTATGTATATATTTTAACATATTTACAATTTTTTTCATGCGTTTTCTAGTGTACAATACTATTTTCTCCGATGACCGGGGTGGCAAACCCATCACCCGCAGGTCACAATGTGACCCACTAGTTGAATTAAAATGACCCACCTCATGTCCCGAAGTTTCTAACGTTTTTGGAAAAATTCTGTCAATTTAGGACGGATAGGAGGTAAAGACTTTTTCTTTTTTAGTTTTTACCTTGAATTTTTGCCGAAAATAGAGCCAATGGCCCACTCAATGGCTATTTTGATAAAAATGTCAATTTTTGACCCGTACTATGAAAAAGGTTTGTCATCCCTGTCCTATGACAATATAACTGGCTAACGCATTCAAGTTAATAAATGGAAGAAACTTTTATGTATAGGTTTAAGAGATCGAAGACTTAAAAATTTTTAAAAGGGCTGTTTGACTATCAAAACATTGAGAACCACTCCTTTAGATGACACAGAAAAACAAGCAAAATTCTTCATCAGTTTTACCAAACTTATGTCCTTGTTTTTTCTGATGAAAAAGTGGTAAGCATAGCTGAGGGTACTAAGACATCAACACTGTAAGAACCATTGTTTTTTGGGTAACTCAGTGAAAAATGTGGCTCTTGGTTTTTGACTGGTTGACCATACATAATCTAACCTTTGCAGTTTAAAAGGTCATTGGAACATTCAAATTTTTCCACCATGATTAGTTAATTGTTCTTCCCTAAAGTTCTCACTAATAGTTCAGGAGAAACCCTAAGGGCCAGTATACAAAGTAAAATATTTGCTACTATTACTACTACTATTACCGAACAACCAGTTGGAACGTCGCAAAATACCGCAAGTAAGTGGATTCAAACGACATTGACAGAACAATAATATCACGAGCAAAAAGCGGATATTTAATTGTTGACTCTGCACCCGATAAACAGTTATTAAACCTTTCCATAAATAGTTTTGTAAAGCTCGCCGGACAATCCTAAAATAATAAAAATGTCAAAAGATCTTCATATAATTATGTCTAACAATTTCTGCTCTTTTTTAATGTTTGAGTTATGAGACAAAAATCTGAAAAAAAGCACAAAAAAACAAAGCATTCACATAAAATTGAAATAGATGATTTGGATATTAATTTTTATTGGTTAAATTAATATGTATTGATTGTGGAATATTAAACAATGACATAGTAATAAATTTTATGACATAATAATCAATTTTTGTTATTTCACGTTGTGAAACTACAAACTTATACAAATCTATGGGGTTGGAAAATTGGTTTAAATTATTTTGATTTTTTAGACATTTTCGTACGCACTCGTGAACCAATTTAAAGAACTTTTCATCCTGCGTAGTAAGCCTATTGCAAAAATTTTTCAGTACGTTAGCCTGAGCAAATATGTTGCACAATTTCACTGCCTTTGAGAAAACCATAGAAAGTTGTATGTTGTATGTTCAGATTCTTTTAAATATATAAATATATTGTAAAAACTTTCACTACCGTATTTGAAGACACCATAGAATCCTGTCTGAAAACTTTTTTTATTAAAGTATAATTGATTCTGAAAAGGTTAAAAATTGTAAAAATTTGTTAAGATTCTAAAGAAAATGAGAAAATCCCGTAAAAAATTACTGAAAATAGTACTAAATTTTTAAATAAATTTATACAGCAAAAGCAACTTTTAATCATGATCTATACAGTGTGGAAATAAAAGGTTTTAATATCTTAAAGCAAAAGAAATTAATGCTAGTGATGATGTGCTGCAGTGGTAAAAAAGTTTAACCATATATTTCTACTTTGAAAGCAATATTTATAGTAAAACATATATATGGAATACTATAAAAACAAAAAGTTTTCTTTAGTTTTGAACTTTTCCGAAACTATGACAGTGCTAAAATTATATTTAGAGAACTTTGAAACACTTCCAATAAGACAAATATCGAAGCAATAAATAAAAGAAAACATTTTGTTCTTGTACATCACTGTGGCAAGTTGAGAAAGATGTGCGTTTACAATGCTAATTATTAGGTCGTAAAGTATTTGTCTTCTGTGCCGCATACGCCGACAATGTTTAAGACTCGGAGGATAGACAATGTAGGATACGCCGTAAACTTTTTACACAAATTCAGAGTAAAATATAAGCGCAAAGTTTTCAAATTCAGTTCCGTTTGCTGTTTTACTAAAAACCTCTTTCACCAAAAATGTCATGTACAAACATTTTTGATGCATGATGATTGCATGATCGAAGCTAGCAGTAGTCGCTACATCAACGAAGAGTCGCTAAAAACAGTTCATGAAGATTACTAAAATAGAAAAAGTGAAATAATGGTGCAAAATTTTATCAGTACATAAAAAACTAATTTTTTGGGAAGCTTTTAAATAATCTTTTAAAATAACGGTGAAAAAATTCTACATTTCCATTCTGTTCCTCACTACGGTAAAAAGAATGTTTTTATGCTTTCAAAAGAATTTTAAAGCCTAAGCGAAATAAACTTTTAAATAAAACTTTACAGTAAATGTTCTTCGTTTAAATAGTGAAACAATTTAATTGAATGGCATCTTGTTTCTACGAAGCAGTTCATCTTTTTCATCAAGCAGTACTACTTGAAAAATTTTGAACAAAATATTCAACTGTTTACGCTAGTACCTTAACTTACGCTTTGCGGCGTTAGTTTTTTAGATTTTTCGTTGCGCTTACGCGTTAAATTTTTTAAGTCCTTACGCTGACGACTTAAACATGTTTTGATTAAAGGCACATAACTGCAAGTTGATTTTATGTAATTTTTGTTAACTGAGTTTTCATTGCTACATTTTTGTTAAAAAATGCTTATTACATTTTACTGATTTTCACCAGTTAATCAGGCCAAGAGCGCCGAAAGTGGATCGGAAGTGGAGGGCAATTTCCCTCCTGCCATTTAAGATTTTTAAAATGTGGAGGCACAGGGGCAGATTGTATCCTTTGAAATTCGTATTACAAGAAATAGTGTTTTAGATATGCTCTACAATTAACTTATAATACGTATAATCATGTTCACCATTAAATCGAACAATGTTTGTAAAGTTATAAAAACAACCGTCAATCATAGCACAGCAATGAAAGTAGAGATAAAAGTTTTAAAGTACGAGTATGCAATATAGAGTCAATGATATCTTAAATGACCTAACCTTCTGGTAAACCCCCCATACTAATTGAATCAGTAAACTGAAATACTGTATTTTAGCTTAGCCAAGTATTGATTTTTAATAAAAAAAATGCTGTTTTAAAATAAATTAGTTGATGGCAAATAGTTTGATACAACAATTAAACCAAGTGTTCTCAAAGAAAAATAAATCATCAGAAAATTTTTAAATACTTACCAAGGGCAAAAGTTTCTTGTAATAATTACAAAAATATTTGTTTAGAAGCAAAAAAATTTTGGCGTTAATTTAATTTCAACAATCAACAGAAGCTGTCTGACTTAGGCTACTCAACACTCATTTACAGCCAATATTAAAGTCTGAAAATAAAAACACCAAGACCAAATGCGTGACATTCTCAACTCTTTAAAGGAAAGAGATACATATGTGTGCCATGATTGTGATTGTAATATAACATTTTAAACAGTGATAAAGGTCTTGAAACCCGTTTTTGTGGTCTCGGTGTCGTTTCGGTCTCGAGGTGATGTGATTAAAGTCTCCTGGTTTTTGAATTGGTCTCGAGACCCGGTATTTTTTTGGTATGTTTGAAACTTGATGTTATTGTGATGAATTTTTTGTTGTGAACAAGTTAGAAGGACACTCAATTAACAGCTTTGTCGCTATTGAAGTGGCAAAAAGCTTGGAGTCAAAATAATCCATATTTTTGCAACATTTTTACATTTATTTCAATGAAGATTTTTATTCTAATCAAGACCATCTGTTACAAGATAATTCGATTATGAAATAACTTAATTTAAATTTTTCTGCCGACAACAAACAAGTGTGATAATGCTTTGATTATTTGTACTCACACCCTTGCACGCAACCGGTATAGCACTACAGTGATAAAACTTTCTTTGATATTTACTTTAATTTTAATGATTATTTTGAATTATTTTTCATGTGAACTTGGATCAAACCTTTCCCACCCAAAAAATTGATTATTTTAATTCTACGTATTTTTTTCCTAAATAAAGCAAAAAAATTTTTGCTGTAACAAAATCTGCGTAAGCAATAATTTGAACACCATGTTTATATATTTATTAATTATTGCACGCGATTTTTTATAAAAAAGTAAAGTTGATGGCCCTCTCAGTCACAAAGTTTGTCCACCGTTATCTTTGTTTATTTTTTTATTTTTATCTTTATATTCATCCTCCTGCCTCCTAAAAAAGCGTCCTAGGCGTTATATTTAGGACAAGCAATTACCCAGACCTGCTTCGAAAAATTTCAAGATATTGTTATCCCGGCTAAAACTTTTATTTTGATTTTTAAGTTTTTTAAAGAATTACGACTGAAATTTAGAACTGCTTACAAGACCTCCAAGCAAGCAAAATGTAAAAAATGTGCTTCCTAAGGACAGAGCAGAATGGCGTGAGTAAGTTTTGAACCGTATTCGATTTGATCATAATCACGACGGGCTAAACACTCGACCACGCTTCGGACAACCCGTTCAACAACCGGTCAAAAAGTTGTGATCTATAAATCCATACGAGTATGCATGGAAGGGGGAGGGTTGAGGTAAAAAACCTCTTTGAAGATTGATGGTCAAAGGTTCATAATAGCACAAAGACAACTTAAAAATTGTTAAAATAAATGAAAAGAAGATTTTTTTCAGTTAAAAGAAAATTTCGACAGCGTGGTTGAGTGGTTAAGAGCGCCGTGACTAATGATGAACGGTTGAAAAACGTCTCGCGCTATTCTCTTGTGTTCAAGGAAAAACATTGCCCTTTCTCCTGCTTGGCGGTCTTAAGTAAGCAGTCTTAAATTTTGATCATGTCTCTAAATATAAACTAAGAAAACAAAATCGGCATACAGCAATATCTTGGCTTCTAAAAAAGCAGATCAATGCAATAGCTTAACAATTGCTCTATGTATAGCGCTTCCGACAATTTCCTGCAAGTCAAGGAGTCATGAAGATAAAAATAAGATAAAATAATTAATAAATATTAAAATAAATAAATGATTTTATTATTTTTTAGTGAATCTCTAAATGTGGCTGTCTTCTTTTGTTGCACCAGACCTCCATTTTGTAAAAGACAACACGAATTATAGTGATCGTGTTTTTGGCTCTTAACGCTCCCATATTTCTGCATACGTCACTACATGAATCTAATTGCTTAAAACAGAATGCGAAATAGCTTTAAAGTTAAAACAAAAAATTGTTGTGTGACAAGGTAGAAAAAGACGACGTCCTAAAAATTGCTCCGAATCACCTACCCAAAAGATACACAGAAAATAAATAGTGATAATACTGAAAGAAAAATTAGCAAATGCAAACGGTTTTTACTTTGCATAATTTGTCAATATTTTTAATCTTTTTGAGGTGATTAATTAGACAAATTCTATTTTATGTAAGTCAAAATTGCCAGCACAAACAACCAAGCTAATCAAATATTTTAATGAAGTTTTAACCATCATCGAAATGACAGTATCTTCAGCATTTTTGAGTTTTGAAAAAAACTTTGATAAATATTCTGCTTTTTGCAACATTGTTGACCAGCATGCTTTGTGTGTTTCAGACTTTTTATGCTTGTTTGTTTTGATGTGCTTGCCGAACTTGCAGACCTACATGTTTATACGTAATAAGTTATTTAACAAAAAAAGTACCACGTCTCTGAAAAAAATAACAAAGATATCAACAGTATGCGAAGTTTCAAACAAAAAGCCGACAAGCAAGAAATGCCTTTTGGAAAGCAATTTTCAATTTTGTACCCATGGAATTGTAATCTACATCTTTTCAATCTATCAAAAATCCAAATTTTTTTCTCTGCTCAAAAAATTCTCACTCAGCTCTTTACAGCTTATTTATTTTTATGTACATTTGCCATATTTATTTTTTGGTACATTTGCAAATGCAATATAAGAAACAAATTGGTTTGTTTATGATTTTAAAAACTCGCTAAAATAAGCTTTGCCATGACAACTAACATAGAGTGCTTCTTGATCGCTCCAAAAGCTGAGCGATAAAATTTTTTTGAGCAGAGGAAAAATTTTTGGATTTTTGATCCGTTGAAAATATGTAGATTACAATTCTATGGATACAAAATTGAAAATTGCTTTCGGAAATACATAAATTGTTTCGAATTGGCTACGGCATAGCTCTCGTTTCGGCTCTGCAGAAAGGAGTGTCAGTGTCATGAGAAGTGTCAAAACAAGTTTAGAAGCATTATGACAGATAACAGTCTCGATAATCGAATATTTGTAAATATTTACAAGAACTTGTTGGACAATATCAATTTAAAAGCTGTTGCAGATCACTTTTGCCAAAGCAAGCGAATCACTAATAAATTATTTTAGGTCGCATTAATCGTGCAAGGTTTAATAACTGAAATCACACCTTGATCGAAAAGACCACTCATGCTCATGTATAATAATTACGTTTTTTCATTTTACGCAGTTTTTAATAGTTTTTTAGCTTTTTTGGTGTTCTATCTATTTAACCCTTTCGTATTCTTGATAACGTAAATGTTTCAGCCAGCGTTGTTTTCTGGGAAACTAAAAATTATTACCAGATTGAAATGTGGAAAACATTTATCTAAAGCAAAATGCATTTGATCTGTATCTATCTGCCTTTGGCTGCCCTGCACGGACGTCGCAATTGTTAAATGTTTTCGAAGCTTTGGTGTTTTTGACAAAAGCTTAATTGTGGGTATGTTGGGTAGTTGTAGGTTTAATAACCAGCAGTGATGTAGTGGAAACCACAAACGTTGAGACCGAGATTGAGACCAGTAAATTTCGAGATCTAAGGTTCAAGACCGATACCAGAAACAATCGAGAACAAGACCGAGATCGAAAAATTGTACAAAAATATAATGCGTTCTTAATTATTCTAAAAACAATAATTTTCCGTTTTTTAAATAGTTATCTAAAATTACATTTTAATTAAACGAGCATCATCATGACGAAAAGAGCTTTACTCAACTGTGGTTGCATCATAAAACAACCCTTAAAAAACCCACTCAACTAGAGCAGAAAAAAGCCGAAACACACAAGGCACGCTGATTAACTATTTTGAAAAAAGCAATAAAAAAAATTTAATGAATATTCATTAAAATTTTTTTCAAGGCTCGAAATGCTGAAGGCACGCTCATCGTGAAAATGATTGAAACTTGGGTGATCGGTAAACCCACCCGGTATATTTCATCATAGATGAATTCCCCCACGCAATATTTTACCACGGCGATTTGTTAGGTTTAGGGGGTTAACGTTAGAGTTAGGTTTAGGGTTTAGGTTAAAGATAAGAAATAGGTTAAAGGTAAAGTTATTTGTTAGATTTAGAGTTAGTATTACGGTTTGGGTTAGAATCAGAGTAGTAAATGTACTTGTCAACTACTGTATTCTGTGTTTGGCAGTTTAAAGCGTGATAAATCAACAACAATCAACAAATAAATAATCAACATGGCGTGATATCGTGGTAGAATATACAATGATGGAATATAGGCGTGAGAAATTTACTGTAGTGGAATATATAGCTAGAAACAAAAATTTATCCAAATTTTTGATTAGTTCGGTTATCTGTGTTGGCGTGTTGTATTTGTTGGATTTATTGGCTATGTTTGGCTTACATAGAATAGAATTAGTCCAATTAATTATTTTAAAAAGATTATACAAACAAATAAAAGCTGCTTAACGACTCGCTGGTTTTTATTTCTGTATTACTTCTGCTATCTATTTTTAGGTAGGTTATAATCAAAATATTTTTTAGTTATTTTTCTTCTTTTCTAATTCATCTTATTAGCAATTCGGTATCTTATTTTAAGAAATTACATTGATACAATAGAGTTTTCAAAATTTTATTACGGGGGCGGTTAAGAGCTGAAAACACGATCACTAAAATTTGTGATGATTTTTACGAAAAGGAGATCTGGTGCAAAAAAAATGGAAACCGTTTTAAAGATTTACTTAAAAAAACAATTAAAATTATTTAGTTATTTTTGATATTATTATTTATTTTTATTTTTATCCTCCTGACTGCATGACTCACAGGAAATTGTCGGTGCCATTATAAATAAAGCGGGTATTATAAATAAATTTTAAAACTAAAATAAACCGGATTAAACCACCTCTACCGTAGCAAAAGGAAAAATTTCAACCTATAGATCATTTCAATATACAAAACTTAAAAATTTATACCAGATTGTACCGTAGAGTGATTTTTTTAACAATTAATGCCACATCCAGTTTGGGTTTGAAATTTAACATCGCAAATTTTGACTTCAAACTCATCAATCTATTCCGAGCTTTTTAAAGAAAACAATACTTGAAGATGATGACTTGCCAAAGAAAGTGAAGGGAAAAAAGTAAACAATGCTACAGACTTTCCCATACTAGTCGTGAGGATTTAACACCGAGAACTCGGTGAACAAGAATTCAACGCTTTATTTTTGATTACAACTCAGGCGAATGTAAAATTTATTTGTATTCGCTTGTTTGCAACATTTTTACTATAGCCGATGCTACTAAATATTTCCACATTGTTTGAATGTGTATGGTGAAATTAAATACGAGCTGGCCCTCGATTGTTTTGTAAAAAAACTATGTTTATTTGCTTTTTGACATATATTTTTGTTTTTATGAATTTCATCGCCAAGCATATGACAAATAGGCCTTTAGCCATTGACACAAAAATTATCATACAATTAAAAACTAATTTTTATTTGTTTAATTTTTTGTTTGGCTATAATTCGTTCATTGCTTAAATTTACAAACAAACTAATATAAACAACATTTATATTTGTTTGAGTAAAATTTAAAATCAATCCTGGTCTCCGAATTTTCGTGAATCAATGGCAGTAACTTTGAGGTTGCATATTGCATCATTCCCAAAATTTATCCCAGGTGTTATTTTTTAAATTATCTTAGGTTGATAAATCACAGTTTAGCTCCATGTCTTTTTTTTTTGAGTACTTTCTTTATTTTCTGTATAATCTTTAAATAGAATCGAAACAGATTTCTTGTGAATGCCATAACTGTGGTGTTATGTTCAAAATCAAAAAATAACGTTAAAATTTGTCAATCGATTTATTTAAGTGCTTATATGCTTCATTTAGATTAACATTGCAAATGCCAATCCAGTACGCTCGTTTTACTGAATATGTTTAAAACACCGCTCCAACCGACATACTTTTGTTTTTGTTTTTCAGAGTTTAACCTTTGCTAACCCTATCAATATTTCCGCATATTCGACTCTATGCCCTGCAATTGATTGTTTAAATGACAAAAACATATCTGTAAACATTGCTAATCACTTCCGAAGTGTCATATCAGGAACATCTGCTTTAACTTCATTTTTTGTTGGGTTTGAGGAAATTAAGTGAACTGTGGCATTAAACATTCCAGTTGAATCAAAATTTTTCCATTGGAGAAAGATAGCAACATAAGTATGAAACGGTAGATTTTCATACTTATAGGTTTATTATTTTAGCTCAGTAATCGAAACAGTCGAATATTAAAAGCAGTTCACCACTTTAATTGCAGGATCTAATTTTTACTTAATTCATTTGCACATCGTTCTAGAAGCTAACTCTTCTCGATGTACAGTATAATACAGTTTTGATATAATTTATAAGAACTGCATTATTGGATATTTAACAGCACTATTATTAAAATTGCTGTCAAAATTAATTGATGACAAACAAACAGTTTTCAAACAATAATTAAATAATTGAAAACCGGCTGATGATTGATTTTCCACCTGGGATTCTATCATTAGATTACCCAGTAGAAGGAAATCACTCACAAGTTAAAAACCCATGTGGTAGAGCTTAGAGTTTTGTTTGTATAATCAAGGGGGCGCGAGTTTTGTTTACATAATGAAAAGTGGGACGCGTCTCAAAAAGTTTAATAACCCCTGTTCTATTTGACCAACTGACCACATGGGCTTCTGGAACTAGTTGTAGCTTATTTTTTTTATCAGCAGAGAGTGATTCACGCAATTTTCATATCTACTACAATGTACATGTAGCAACCTCAAAAATTGGTGTTGCTGTTACATATTAAAACTGCGGTCTGCGATCTAAAAACACATTAGCATTAGTATTAACAAACAAGCATAATTTAAAAATAAATATCAAATTAAGACACGCTTGCTATTGCGACAAATTATCTTGTTTCAATTAAGGCTTAGAACGCAGCACGAAAGTCGGCGGGTATGGTCGAGTGTTTAAAGCGCCGTGCTTATGATCAGCATGGTCTCGGTTTAAAACCTACTCACGCCATTCTGTTGTGTCCTTGAGAAATACACTTCACGGCACTTTCCCCTGCTTGGTGGTCTTGGCAGGTAGTTCTAAATTTCAATCATATCTCTATTAAATTACAAGTGGACAGCAAAATAATGGCATCTACCGAAGCAGGTCGGTGTAATTGCCTACCCTATGCATTAGAGCCAACATCGCTTTCGAGTGAGTCAGGAGGATAAATATAGAGATAAATAAAAAAAATAAAAATAAAATAAAAGAATGAAGAAACGGTTCAACTGTTATTTATGATATCGATCAAGGTTGATAAACTTAAGCAGCAAATGCCCGCTATTACAACTCGCTGCTACGTGACGTGCTTAATATAAAAACGGTGAATAAAGAAAAATTAGAAATTACCATGTTGCCAACTCCAAATCAGTCACGCGTAAAGAAAAATCGAAACCAGAAAATCCAAGAGACCGATTCACGCGTATATTGACAACAACTATAAATTGATGGTTTTCAACCTGAAACATATATTTTTTAATTTGAGTAGACAAAGACATACTGCAAAGTCATTCAAAAACAATTCAAAAATCTCAGCTGGAGATCTAAGCAAGTCAACAGTAAACGCCTCACTCTCACCTTCTTGAAATGATTTTTTTGTCTTTAAGGTAAATCTTTCTTTTGCCAATGACAATGCTACCGCTTTTTTCGTTTTTGTTTTGTACAAGATACGAGAAAGTTTTTTGATAAGATTCAAAAATTTTTATAAAGCTTTGGCAATTATTTGTGTCCCAAGAAGATCAGACGGAGCCACAGTTTTTTGTCTCTAAATTCCTCATCTGTAAGTTATTCATTGATTGACGGGAAAATGTAAATCTTACTTTCTTTCATGCTTCAGCGGAAAGAAACTGCCTAACATTTACGTCTTTATCGAAATTTTTTTTTGTTAATTAAAAAAAAATTTCTATTTTGTTTAGAAAACTGCATCCAGTTTCGCTTTTGTATTACTTTATATCTAGTATGTTTTATTGAAACAGTTTCATTTTTTTAAGGTTTTAATCCGCAAAGTTTATTCGATATAGTTAGTATATTTTTGTCTAGTAATGAAATGCATTTTTGAAAGTGTTTTAAACACTCTAATAAATTTATAAAAATTTGATCAGAGAAGATTAACTACATCTTTAAACTAATCATATAGTTTTTATAATACAAGCAGAAAATAAAAAACAGTTTTTTTAAACATTAACATTTTGTAAAACCTGTGCGAAAATTAGTTTTGACTTTTGATTTGATTATTGACCTCAACGACGCGAATACGTGACGTACTACAAATGCGTCCCAATTCAACGTACGCTTTCGCAACATCACGTAAGCACGAGACGCCCACTGTTGCGTTTTCTTAACAAAACGTTTGACGCATTTTTATTTTGAAATGCATTTTATATTGCAAAAAAAACAGTTAATTTAAACATTTAATTAAAATTTTAGACCAGGGGAGCCGGAAAGCCATTTTGTCGGGGAGTAGGGGAAAAATTAAAAAAAGGTATTTTTTACAAAATTGTCACTTCTTATTGCGACCGTTTTCAGCGCAAAAATTTAGTGAAGACTAAAAAATAAATTTCATCACTTTAATCAAGTCCATGACCCTTACTTTCGTCCTCAAGTTAAAGTTCAAACAAAAACCAAAATTGAGTCCATAGTTCCCACTTTCGTCCTAAATCTAAGATGCAGACAAATGAAAGAAAGTAAGTTGAAGGGGTCAAAAAGTCAGGGGGGCAATTGTTTTTTGCTTTTGCTTCTAACTTGTTGTTGTAAAATTTTTTTCTTCTAACTTGTTGCTATAAGACAAAACTTTTAAAAGAGATCTTTTGTAATGATGTTACACAAAGCGTTTGATTTGTAACAAGAAAAATGTGCGTTTCCTTTTTTACTGGGTTTAAATGGCTAAATCAATTTAACAAATTAGATTGCTGATGTTGTTTAACAGCCAAGATTTAACAGTATCCACTTTAAAAACAAATAAACTCATCTTTACTCATTAAAAAGGATGTTTTTAGCGTCTTTTTAACTGTGACAATGACCAAAAGTCCGATCGCAAAAGAGTGCCAAGTTTAATGCTTCAATATTGTTTTTGACTTATTGGTGCCGAAAACAATAAACAATAAATTGCTGCCTCATCACGTTTAATTGGTTTCGACAAACGGTTTGTATTCCTTAAAAGAAATATTTAAGAAAATTGGTCTTTTTACATCGAAAAAGAAATAGTTGTACGACGCAAATTTTTGATTAAATCCTCGCTATATAAAAATCTCCAACTCAACATGAAACCACCATTTTTAGATTGCTTCGGCATTACTAAAAACCAAGGGTTTTGTTAAAGCAATTTGAAGATGAAGTATGCTATTTTGCTTCTTACTTTCATTGTAATTGCATGTGAGATTTTGGTTCGAGCAAATGACGAGGATGACGGTAGACAACGCCGTTCATGTAAGTGTCAATTTGTTGTTTTTTGCTTTGCAAACTCATTATCTAATTCAATTTTTTGCAGCATTTTTAATAACATAAAAAAAGTTATAAAACATATAGTATATTCTAAATACTTTTGAAATTATATACCTAATTTATATGAACAACATCTGTAAAAATAAAATGCTCTTTAAATGTAGTATAATTGCTTACCAAGCATCAATTTTATCGAATGTTCTGCAAAGAAATGCATAAATAAATAACCTAAACTTTATTATTATTACTTCTTGTTTGATTTAGGCTATAAAGTATTTGCTGTGGTAACACGTCAAAGTTAGAAAGATCCCATTGTCCTAAACAAGTAATGGTCAACACAGTACAGACCTCGAACATGTTTCAAAATGAACATCTTTTCTCACGCAAAAAAAATTGGGTTTTAATATATTCTTCTTCTTCGTTTGGAGGAGGTGTGCGGGAGCTGGATGATTCACTAAATGGCCGGACATGTTTCCATCAGCCAGGTCACCAGGTTATTGTTGACATCTAAGAGAGCACGTGCTCCATTTGGATAATGATAAATGGGAAAAGATGTTAATACGTGCTCAGCTGTCTGCTCCTTTGCGCCACACTTACAGGTTGCCGTAGAAGCCATACCCATTTGTGCGTTTCTGAGCGGAATAGACCAACGCCAATTTCGAAACGGTTAAGCGTGACCACCCAGGTTTGGGTAAACTAATTCCCATTGTCGTTGAGCTAGTATCCTTAATAAATGTATGGATTCTAAAGGTATTTTCTCGTCACTCCATTTTCTATCCATATTCCTCCCATTGCGCTACAATGGTGCCTGACAGGGCGGGATTGTTCAGCATTTCCAGTGCAGCAGAAAAAAATGGATGTCTTGATTTAAGTTGTCGCAACTGTCCACAAAATGGAGACAGAAACCTTTCATATGGGAAGTGTTCTGGCTCCTGAGCGCAGCGAGCTAAATAAAAAGTACAGGTTTTTGGCAGCGAACCTCAGGTGGTTAGATGCCTGATAAGATAAACAGGTTGTCCGTTGGTGTGAGACGCAGTTATTCGGTTAATATACGCAAGACATCGTTAATGGGCTTGTCAATAAGGCGAGTATGGCCACTGCCACACCAAACAGACGCACATTACTCAGCCGTAAAATGGGCCAAGGCAAAGGCGGCTGTGCGGAATATTGTGGCATCCGCATCTTAACTTGATCCAGCTAATTGCTTTAAAAGCCCAACGCGAGATGTTAACGTCTTGCGCAGTGACTCTAAGTGACGACGAAACGTGAATGCTCTATCCAGCTTTATGCCAAGATAGGTAGGTTCTGCACAAAACGGTAGGGTCTGTCCGTTGACAGAGATGCTCACGTCGTGCCTGCTTGTTGTAAAGATGAAAGGCTGCCGACACAATTTTTCATATGTATTAGATTAATTAAAAAATTTTGGAATTTTTTTGTTACAGTGTTGTTTTGCTATTTATAAATCTCTGCATTTAAAATACAAAAGTAGTTTTTTTTAATTTTTTGTTATTTGCTTTTAGTAAGAGGATGCTTAGTGACATTGTCTGCTTTTTTATTAAAATTAGTCACAGTTTTTCAGTAAAATTAATCATTTTATCACAATTTTTTTATTGGACAATCTGAGCAAAAAACATTTATTTTACAAAATTAAATAAATCTTACGAAAACTTTTTTAGAAGTTTGCCAAAAAAACTTTATTTTTGTTTTGTTAAAAACCCAGGTACTGCAAGATTGCATGTTTTACACCAAACTAAAACAAATTAGATAATAGATATTACGTATATTTTACAAATATTACAGTTTATGATTTGAATTAACTTTTAAAAAAATATTGAAAAATAAGTTTCCTTTAATCAACAATTTTCTTTCCTAGCAATTAAAACGAAGCTTCAGTCAATTTGTAAGTCGCTAAAACTCTTTTTTTTCATATTAGCCTGTCAAGGAACATGTCTTCGCAAGTAAAAAAAATATAACTTATGAGTAGATTCTGTATATTCAATGTTGATTATTTATAAATTACTTTTTATCTTTGATTCGACTAGCTCAGTGGTTTTTTGGGACTTGCAAAACATTTTCAAATACACTGGTCAACAAAAAAAATTTTTTCTTTGCGGCATGAACTTTGAATTATTCTTGGTTTGAACATTTTAAATTTTAAATAGCTTTATTACTTCATAGTTAGCAGTACCAATTAATTATTGTTTAAGGGTTTTCTACATATATATTTATTTGCCTTACTTCGCCGGCACAGGGCTCGATAACCAAAAAGCTAGATTAGAATTTATGAATGAAATATCCATTGTAGTGTTATAGCATTGAATTAGTATAATCAATAATATATATATACTGTATATATATATAAAAGAAAACATGTCTGAGATTAAAAAACCAAAATTTATCAATACTGGTTTTAAAATAAGCCGAAATGGTTAAGAAACTCATATTCTGACGTAACAAGAACATATCTTTGTTAGTAGTGATTTCAAGCTTGAAGGCATGATTACGACGAGTATGCTAAAGTGCTGTTAAATTTCAAGTTTTTACGTTCGAATGTTTGTGAAACAGTTGCTTTTGTTCGCATTTGGCTTCCTTTCCAACATAAGACATAGAAAAACAGCTACAATCGTCCTAACAAAACCTTACCTAGACAGAAAAAGATATTAAAAATTAAAAGAGTGTATATTTTTTTAATAAAACTTTATTATAGTTACAATTTTAAATTTAGCCGTTGTAGCACATTCTATATTTATCAATAAGAAATTGCAATAGGGCATTTTAACTTCAGTAACTTTTTAGTTTGCAAGGTTACTTTTGATTACTTTTTTTAACTTTTAATGCACCCTGTTGTGTAAACAACAAATTTATAAATAAATTTTTTATATTGTTTCATTTGATTTTGTTTTAAAAATCGAAAATCAAAGTGCTATAGAGTAGGTCAATAGAATTTGTTTTTAATGTTTTCTGTTTTCAGGTTGGTAATAATTTTGAAGTAAAAGAAAGAAGTCAGAAACCACGAAAACAAATCTAATGTAGCGTAAACAATTGCATCTACACGTGCAATGTTATTTTCATCATTATGTTAGTGTTTAGCTTTCGATTTCAAACAAAATATGAATAATTAAGCATTTCTTTTAGTTTGTTCTTATATTGTTTACACAAGTTTCATTCTCACCTTTGTAAAAACATAAATACTGTACTCGTACGTGGGTGATGTTTTTTACTATCATTAAATTTTTCGTATTTGACCAAAGGATGTAAATTAGCATCATAAATGATTTCCATGAAAAAATTTAAATTATTTTATCGTATTTATTACTATTATTATTATTATTGGCTTATTATTTTATCTTGCTTATCTTTGCTAAAAATATAAAACGCAAAATAATACCATCTTTTTTTTTCTTTAATTTTATGATTTTCAAGCAATAAGCAACAGCCAAATGTTCAGCATGAGTGTCCTCGATTGTAATATCACAATCTCCCGAATTTTTTTGTTAAATTAAGCCATTTTTTCGTGAGCTAAAATTTGCGCGCCGATCTGCGCGAAATAGATGGTTATAATAAACGCTAAAGTCTTCACTCAACTAAAATAAATATAATCAAGAAGCTTGAAGTTTTTCTGTGAGCTGTAAACGACCTGCAGACCGAGGTTGCGATCTGCCTCGCAATGTTTCACTGTTTAGTTAACATATTAATCAGTCATACAATAAAAAATATTTGTTGTTGTTGTTGTTTGAGCGCAGCTTAGTTTTCATTTTGTAACACGACAGACTCTAAATATAATCTGAGCAATTTTTAAATTTTTAGATTTATCCCAATGACATTGAGTAAGAAAAAAAGTTTAGCGCCTTTTAAATCAATTCTCCGTTTATCTCTTACTATTTTCATTGTATTGTTGACCCGCAAAAAGATACTTCAAGGTACTTTTCTATACTTGACGCTCTTAGCAAGCAGCTCTGAACTTAGTCAAATTACTACATAAAAACTGAAAGATCAAGGAAAAATTTCAATCGGATAACAATATCTTAGCATTTCTAAAAAACAGGTCGAGGCAATCACTTGATGGTTTTGCTAAAACTTGATTATATATATTCACAAACTTTGTTTTTGATATGCCAACTAGGGTTTATGACTTCTTGGACTTTTTACTGTGCCGGCTTTTTGAGGAAAAAAACTTTTTTGCGGGAAATCCCGGTATCCTTGTATTGTAAAACGTAACAAGGAGATGACAAAACGTCACACAATTTCATCTGAAAAATTTACTAAAGACTAAAAAACGGTATTCACTTACAATTACTTTCTAATTCCTCCATTTTTTAATCTATAATTAATATCCAATTTCTTTATTTTTGTCTCAAAAAAGATCTTCACCAGCAATCTCAAGCCTTTGCTCAATAGATAAGTCACAATCAACCGTCCTATTGAGCACCCCTGCTTTAAATCAATACTATCAATTCAAATGGAATAAACCGGGATTTTAGGGAAAATTTGTCCAGGATCCAGGGAACTTAAAACTTAAAAATTGTCCGGGATCCCGTTTCATAAACCCTATTGCCAACTCAATTAAAAATGAAAATAAAAATTAAACGATTATAAACTTTTTTGTTAGGTTTTAGAGTTATTTATGAAGCGTTATAAGAATAACTTAAAGGTTATTGTCAAGATCGCAAAGCAGAGAAAAGTGCAATGAACTTCCTTTTCCAAGAAGACACTAACATGACAAGGCTAGAAGTTGAAGTGAGAGTAGGGCGATTGCAGTCGCTACTAAAACAGCGTTTGTATCGAACAATGAAGAAGATTGTATAAAACAGGCTTTTTAAATTACCGGTCTATGGACTCTTAAAAATCCATAGCAACTTATAAAAGGAATCTACGGGATTTTTCTATAAATGATATTTACTATCTACAATCTACTTTATCCAACAGCATTTCTAAGATCGTAAAAATTTATCAATTGTAAACCGGTTTTCCAAAAAAACCTTAAAGTTTTTTGAAAGTTAAATAAAGATAATAAAAGTCATTAATTAAAGCTCCAAGTTTTTTGCTTTCATTTAACTTTTGTAAGAAAATTAAGGGGATGCTCAAAATTTCGAAAAATTACCCAAGGGATCCAAGTGTTTCAACAAGTTTAGAAACCGTTATCTAAAACATTTTAATACAACGTTATTCTAGCTTTTTCCAAAAGTACGAATCCTTTTTAGGACTGGCTAAAGTCTATAAACTCTGAAATTTTAGAGTTTTATTGCACCATTCAACTTAGACTGATATTGCTTTTGATTATATATGTTGTGTTTTTGCTTAGATTTATACGCCAACTTAAAGCCAAATTTTGTCAAAATTTTGTACTTACCAAAAAAATAATTTCTTACTAACTTTTGAATTTTTTTAACCGTTAAGAGCTCGAAAGTACTTTTTGTACAATCTCCACAAAGTTTTTTTAATTTTTTAAACTGTTTCTCTAAAAATTATTGGTAAAAATTCTTACCCTTGTTCTTTTAAGCTTTTGAATCAAATTATGGAAATATATCCTGTTTTAAAACATTTTATTAGCTTCGCCCAGAGTTGAAATTTTCCTATATCCCTTTTGAGTGCATACTCCCAGTTTTAAGAATCTTTTTTAATGTTTTCAATCCTTGTTTATTATTTTTTTTTTGTTATTATTGTCTCTATTTATTCTTCTGACTCAGGACAACATCGAGAGTGGTCAACTTAGGCAACCGTCAAGCGGTTACAGCAACCTGCTTTTGGAGATGCCAAGATATTGCTGTCATATTAAAATTCTTTATGTCGTTGTTTAGTTTTTATTTAATTATAAGACTAAAATTTAGAACAGCTTGCTAAGACTTCTAGGGCATAAAAAAAATGAAAGTGCGCAACAGGGTCTTTTTTTGGACAAAACAAACTAATGTGAGTAAAGGTTTGAACCTCAAATTTGTCAATCTGGTTTGCTATATAATAATAATTAGGTGCTCTTAGTTAATCGACCACGCGGTTAACTATTCATTTAAGATACAAATTGTGCTTTTTATCCAACTGCTTACAAAAAACTACGATTACAATTTCTTTGAACGAAAATAAATTGAGATTTTTTCAACTATGTAACCAAAATCTCAATATCGAATCTTTAATAGATAGACTAAAATTCTCAAGTCTAAACGTAGTCAAAACAAAAATACACTGAAAAAAAATATTAAGTTGAACTAAAACGGTTCCAATCATTACATTTGGTGGTACTATTCTAACTACAACATAACGATCTCACTACAATATAACAACTCAAATCATTTTCGCCTGAGATCGCACTTTGAAGTTGCACCTAATTTGTAACACTGAAAAGCGACCGATTCTTTAAAAACGTTTCAAAGTTTTACACACCTATGATTACGAATAAAAATTAAATGGATTTGCGGCAAAACTCGAATTAGTTTTCTTTTTTTAGAGATAATAAATAATCATTAAGCTCTACGGTGCAAAAGTTAATTTTTTACAGTAAGTACAACAAGTAAAACGCTTATTGAGAAATTTCATCATCGAAGGATTGGAAGGAATAACAATTGGAAAAGCCATGTCAGCTGTTAAAATTAATCAAAAAACAATCAAAATTTGTGCATTAAAGTTGACGTAGTTTTTAATAATGGCGCAAGCTTTCGTAATCAACTGCTCACTACTTCAGATGCAATGGAATATTGATAAAATTTTCCATTGCGCCATTGTTGATATCATTGTTTAATAAAATTTTTCATAATAGTTCAGATGAATTCGCTTGTTACAAAGATCAGTCTCTTATAGTATAACAACTAACAGCAAAACAATAATCACAGCACAAGAAGCACGAATTGAAGATTCTCAAGAATGGCTCAGTCTGACCCACACAGGTAGTTTGCCCAACTTCGTCGAAGTCTCTAACTCTCTTCTCTCTGGCCAGTCATGATTGAGTTACGGCATTTAAACTAGTAATTTAGTTATTATTTTTTTAGTTACGATTATCCTGTTTCAACATGAAAATCACGATCTCACAATAAGCGATTGGCAGTTTTTTAGTAATATGCGGCCTGATTAACTATGTAATAAAGGCGCCACGAATTCGAGCTTACGACCAGCCAACGGCTACAAAGAGAGAAAATATAACAAATCAAGCTTGGGAAAAATAACAATTTAGAACTAAAGGTCTGCGAAACCAAGCTTTGCGAACTACGGACAAAACACGAATAATATTTTGCACAATAAACAGGTTTGAATGCTTTGTAGGATATGAGTTCGCTACATCATATTTTGGTTTTTGGATAAAACTTCTTATTAAATTTTGTCAGTTTTACGCGTAAACTTTGGTTAAAGTATAAGTTGCTTTCATTTTTTGTGGCGGATTATACCTTATAAACCATAAGTTTCTTACTTGTAAACGGCTTCAAGGGATCCGCCAGCGAATTTAGTTTTAATAAAACTGTATCTACAGTAGCTGCTTCTTTATTTGATACAATCACAAGAGTAAGACAAGACGTTTCCAATATACTGTACGTGAAAATTAAATAAAAACTACTGTTTTAACCACGATTAAAACTTTTTGAAGATTGCGTGAAGTAAAAGATTTTTCTTCCTAAAGCTTTTCATCTGACACTCTTCAGGAGAAATCGTCAGAATATAGCAGAATTGAAATCGAACTGAGTTATAAAGGGGAAAGCAGAGTTCTCATTGGCTGAAAGAAGTTAGCCAATGAGAGAAAAGATTAAGAAATTTTTAAAGAGTAGACGAATTCGTTTTGCTTACACAGAAGGGGATTGAGAGGTTTAATGAAAGTTGCTTCAAGAACAGAAAGGTGAAAAGAAGAGCGACCTCGAGCGAGAATAGAAAATTTTTCGTTGCTGTAGTGAAGAGCGCATTGGGCGTTGTCAAGAAGATGTTGACCAATGTAGGATTCATGAAATTGTTGTGGGCGTGTGTTGGCCTTGCAAGATTGGGAAAGACTTTGGCGGTTGGGTGAGGCAGGAGGATTGGTGATGGATCTAGGAACGTGTTGTTTAATTCGCTCTTCTAGGCGTTGAGACGTGCGACCAACGTACCGACTATCGCAGTGGCACACAAACTGGTAAATAACATTGTTGTGATGATGGGAAGGTAACACGTCTTTCTTAATCGCTGGTAAGAGCTGCCGGGTGTTAAAAATAACACATGGTTCGACGGAGAAAAAGCAGCGTTTCACAGCAGACATAATCTGCTTTTCGAACTTCATCGAGACATTTCCAATCTATAGGATGTGTAGGTAGACAGGGCACTTTTCTACTGTGTGAACCGGGTTAGAATTTAGTTGTTGAAGTTTTCGTTTGAAAGCCGAATTGATTGCATGTTCCGAATAGCCATTTTCTAAAAGAATTGAACGAATTTCGCCAAGCTCTGGGTCCAGCTTGCTTTTAGAACAAATCATAAAAGCTCTTTGAACAAGAGTACCAATTAGATTCATTTTCCGTTTCTTGGGGCTCGTCGTCGTCGTCGTCGTTTGAAGCGCATCCACTCCAGGCCAGACACAAACAGAACTGGGGCCAAGGGTTTATCCTTTTACTACCCCAGACTGCTGCACTGTCTGGATCAGATGCTGGCAGTGATGTTATTAAGCCAGCATCGAGTTTCGTCATCCAAAACCGTCAGACCTCGTGCTCCATGTGGTGCCCGATGTATGGGGCACATTGTTAGTACATGGTCTGCGGTTTGCTCTGAGGCGCCACACTCGCAATTCGGTGAAGGAGCGAGACCCCATCTGTGCATGGACGAATAAAATCGCCCAACACCAGTCCGCAGGCGGTTGAGCTTAACCCATGCTGCTCGGGGTAAGCCCATCCCAACAGGCCTGACACTGGTCCCGGGCACAAAAGCACGGAGCCTGGAAGCATTTTCACAGTACTCCGCGTTCCATTTGTGATTTATCCATTCAGAGGCGCGGATGCCAAGTCTGGCAAGATTGTCCAAGAGATTCCGCGCACCTGGCACAAACGGGCGTCTGGATCTTAGTCTCACTTGGCCAGTATCTGAGGACCCACTTAAAAGACCATGCAAGATATGATCGGGGTCCAGAGATCCACGGTAGGCCAAGGAGAGTGTCGCTCCCAGTCGGCGAAACTCAGCTGGCTGGATGCCTGAGAGTACAGGTAGGTAGTCCGTTGGAGTGGGACGCAGGCATCCAGTGACCATGCGCAAGGCGTCATTCAAGACACTGTCAATGAGGGGAGTGTGAGCACTGCGACACCAGACTGGTGCACAGTACTCAGCTGTTGAGTAGACTAGAGACAAGATGGCTATGCGTAGTGTTTTAGCACCAGCACCCCATCCCGAGCCCACGAGTCGCCTCAGCAGTGTGACGCGCGATGATAGTCTTTTGCGCAATCACACTAAATGGTGACGAAACGTGAGCGATCTGTCCAGTTTTACCCCAAGGTATGTAGGGATTGGACAGAACGGTAAAAGTCTACTATTGTTGTAGACCTTTAGCTCACGTTTGGCCTCTCGGTTGTTTAAATGAAAGGCTGCCGTCACCGTCTTAGTGTGACTGAGCTTCAACCTCCAAGTCTGGAGATACGCTGACAGTGTGGATATGTCTTGGCTTAAGGTCCCCTCCAAGTCCTTCCAGTTTCCAGAAGAATGCAACAATGCTAAATCATCAGCATAAGCAAACTTTCTGGAAATCATGGAAGGAAGATCGTACGTATAGATGTTAAATAGGAGAGGAGCCAAGACCGATCCCTGAGGAACGCCGTTTTTAAGACGGCGTAGCCTGCTTTGCTTGCTGTCACCGGTGGTAAGGGTGAAACTTCGATTTCGGACAAGCTCCATGATCATTTTGACCATGTGCTTATCCGGAAGTAGTCTCAGCAGCTTGCAGGTAAGGCCACGGTGCCAGACAGTGTCATAAGCAGCTGTCACATCGATAAATACGGCACCGGCCTTCTTTTTAGCCTCGAAAGAATCCTCGATGTTCTGGGTTAGCAGAACAACTTGATCTACGGTTGACTTCCCGCGTCGGAACCCAGCCTGCTCTTTAGGGAGCAGTGGATCGATTAATGGTTCAACGCGGGCGTAGATAAGCCTCTCGAGGATCTTGTAGGGGACACAGAGCAGAGATATCGGTCGATAACTCTTTGGGTCCCCCACGGGCTTTCCTGGTTTTGGGATCGCGACCACAAGCGCTCTTCTCCAGATCTTGGGAATTTTGAGTCGGCGCAAACAGGAAGAAATGAAGTCACGTAACCAGGACTTCAAAGCAGCTCCAGCATGGAGTATAAGCTCAGGGCAGATGGAATCAGGACCCGGAGCTTTACCTGGTTTTAAGTGCTGAAGGGCAGCAGCAAATTCTCTCTGTGAAAAATTGTCAGAGATATTTACTGCGTCTGGTGTTGTGGCCCTCCAAAGGTCAGACACTTCTTGAAAGACAAATCGAGATGACTTGCGGTCAACAGCCTCGTATTTCCCATTTCTAACCAGCTGAGATGCAATAGCATCAGCTGAAACGGGACAGTGACGAGGAGAGTGTCGTGACCTACCAGTAAGGTTGTTCAAAATACTCCACGCTTTTCGACTAGAGTGTGAGAAGTCAATGCTCCGAACTGCTTCGGACCATCAATCCCTCCGCTTTCTGTCAAGCTTGGCAAGCAGAGCTGTAGCAGCCAAACTTGAGTCGTCTCCCTGAGGAGACTGCAGAAAGGTTTTATAGAGGGATTCACACTCTGCATCCCAACACGGAATATAGTTATTTCGATACCCGCGTGGGATAGTCTTTTTGGCTGCTTTCTTAATGGTGTTACAGAAGTCCTGGTAAGCCGCATCCACATCAAGTGAATCAGGCGACAACAAAGTCTTTGCGAATTTATTCGTCAAAGCAATGTAGTGACTCCAATTGGCCTTGCGGAAGTTCCATCGCTTAACAGGCATGCTTGGCACTGCCATAGCAAACCTTGGTGGTGTAATAAGCGAGGGTCGATGTTGTGACCTGGGAAACTTCTCAAGGACACGTCTATCCGGTAAGCGACTGTTTGAACCTACGCTAGCGAAAGCTAGATCTGGATTGGTGCCAGTGTTCCAGCGGCCGGAATAAAAACTGGCAGCGTCCTTGGCATTATATAGGAGGGCAAGACAATTAATACTTGCCCAGCCAGTCAAGCACTCACCGTCCGGACTGTTGTCATCGTAACCCCAGTCAGCATGACGACAGTTAAAATCGCCAGCGTACAGACAGGGGTGAGGAAACACTGGAAGATCCAGGGTTCGCAATCGCGTTGGCGGTGGTTTGTAGACGTTGACTATTTTATAGCCATCAACGTCCACACACAGCCACTCGATCTCCGATGTCGGTGGAGATTGGTCCAAAAGCGTGTATCTCAGTCGCTCGTGGACAAACGTGGCAAGGCCATGCTTCCTGCTTAAAGAAGACCCAGCTAGTTGTACCAACTGGTAGCACCAACTTCTCTGCATCAGTGCAGTGGGTCTCCTGCAGTAGGATGACGAGTGCCTCAGACTGCATAGCGAGGTGATGAAGAACATTCATCTTGCTTGCAGTGAGGCCTTCGATGTTCAGCTGAAGAATAGTGGGTCTTCGGAACTTGTTGGCAATGTGCCCTGAAAAGGGCAGTTTTATCCTGACATTGCCCCGTCCTGAAAAGGACGTTTGCCGATTAGCAGACCCACACTGAACATCGGAATGGGTGGATACCCTTCCGTTTTGGTAGGTTCGGTTTCGGTCTGTCATTTTAAAATCAATGAGCAGACTTACTCACGGCCCA
The DNA here is from genome assembly GCA_963680785.1 of Diplosoma virens. Classification (NCBI taxonomy): domain Eukaryota; kingdom Metazoa; phylum Chordata; class Ascidiacea; order Aplousobranchia; family Didemnidae; genus Diplosoma; species Diplosoma virens. Next base: position 11,521,084 of record OY796887.1, on the reverse strand, counting down.
GGCTGCGTGAAAGTACCTACCATCTGGGCCAAATTCTTGGGGCTAAAAATTCTTGGGGCTAAAAGACTTCCAACGTAGATACTGGCCGGTAAAGGTGGGTTTCCTGTATACTAAAGTTAGAAATTCCGAATCATGCCTTTCTACCAACACGTCAAGGAAGGGGAGAGAGTGATTAGATTCCTTTTCATAGGTGAAGCGAAGTGAGGGATGAAGGGAGTTGAGGTGGATAAAAAAGTGTTGCAGTCTTCTTTATTGTTGAATACGGCGAAAGTATCATCAACGTACCGGAAGTACACTAACGGTCTTTTGGCGATGTTGAAAAGTTTTGCTTCTTGGTAGCCGACAAAAATGTTAGCTAAAGCTGGACCGAGCGGTGAGCCCATAGCGATGCCGTCGATTTGTCGATGCATGTTGTTATTAAAGCTGAATTCCATAAAGGAGGTGGCTAGCTGCATTAATTCAACAATGGTGTATGAAAAGGAATCTAATCACTCTCTCCCCTTCCTTGACGTGTTGGTAGAAAGGCATGATTCGGAATTTCTAACTTTAGTATACAGGAAACCCACCTTTACCGGCCAGTATCTACGTTGGAAGTCTTTTAGCCCCAAGAAACGGAAAATGAATCTAATTGGTACTCTTGTTCAAAGAGCTTTTATGATTTGTTCTAAAAGCAAGCTGGACCCAGAGCTTGGCGAAATTCGTTCAATTCTTTTAGAAAATGGCTACCCGGAACATGCAATCAATTCGGCTTTCAAACGAAAACTTCAACAACTAAATTCTAACCCGGTTCACACAGTAGAAAAGTGCCCTGTCTACCTACACATCCTATAGATTGGAAATGTCTCGATGAAGTTCGAAAAGCAGATTATGTCTGCTGTGAAACGCTGCTTTTTCTCCGTCGAACCATGTGTTATTTTTAACACCCGGCAGCTCTTACCAGCGATTAAGAAAGACGTGTTACCTTCCCATCATCACAACAATGTTATTTACCAGTTTGTGTGCCACTGCGATAGTCGGTACGTTGGTCGCACGTCTCAACGCCTAGAAGAGCGAATTAAACAACACGTTCCTAGATCCATCACCAATCCTCCTGCCTCACCCAACCGCCAAAGTCTTTCCCAATCTTGCAAGGCCAACACACGCCCACAACAATTTCACGAATCCTACATTGGTCAACATCTTCTTGACAACGCCCAATGCGCTCTTCACTACAGCAACGAAAAATTTTCTATTCTCGCTCGAGGTCGCTCTTCTTTTCACCTTTCTGTTCTTGAAGCAACTTTCATTAAACCTCTCAATCCCCTTCTGTGTAAGCAAAACGAATTCGTCTACTCTTTAAAAATTTCTTAATCTTTTCTCTCATTGGCTAACTTCTTTCAGCCAATGAGAACTCTGCTTTCCCCTTTATAACTCAGTTCGATTTCAATTCTGCTATATTCTGACGATTTCTCCTGAAGAGTGTCAGATGAAAAGCTTTAGAAAGAAAAATCTTTTACTTCACGCAATCTTCAAATTCTGTACCACCAAACATCTATTAAAACTTTTTATATACTGTATAAAGACTTTTACAATTGAAGGAGCATTTCCGAATATACAAGATAAATATAAAAATTTATTAATTTAAACAAAAATACATTGCGCCAAGATTTTACAAAATTTGGATAAAATTTGATTAAAAGTTATTCGTTTCTAATTTTATTGCTAATTTATCGAGGGGTTACTATATTGTAGGAAGCGCCTCGAATATAAATTTTCTTGAAAAATTAATGGGATAATTCTGAAAAATGAAACGGATTTCTAAAAACTGTTTCTTATAAACGAGTAACTGCTGTATGCATATATTTTGACATATTTACAATCTTTCTTATGTGATTTGTAATGTAGAATACCGTTTTCTCATATAACAATATAACTGGCTAACGCATTCAAGTTAATAAACGGAAGAAATCTTTATTTATATGTTTAGGAGTTCAAAGACTTAAAAATTTTTAAAAGAGGTGCTTGACTACCAAAACATTGTGAACCACTGCTTTAGATGACACAGAAGAGTAAGCAAAATTTTTCAATCATTTTTATCAAACTTGTGTCCTTGTTTTTTTTTAATGAAAAAGTGGTAAGCATAGCTGAGGGTATTGAGACATCAACATTGTAAGAATCGTTGCTTTTTGAGTAACTCAGTGAAAAAATGTGGCTCTTGGTCTTTCACTGGTTGACCATACTTACTCTTTGCAGTTTAAAAGGTCATTGGAACCTTTAAATTTTTCCACCATAAGTAGTTAATTGTTCTTCCACAAAGTTCTCACTAATAGTTAAGTGAAAACACTAAGAGTTAGCATAAAAGTAAAATATTTGCTACTAGTACTACTACTAGTACCTAACAACCAGTCGGAACGTCGCAAAATACCGCAAGTAAATGGATTCAAACGACATTGACAGAACAATGATATCATGACCGAGAAGCGGATATTTAATCGTTCACTCTGCACTCGATAAACAGTTATTAAACGTTTCCATAAACAGTTTTATAATGCTTGCCGCACAAACCAAAATAATAAAAATGTCAAAAGATCTTCGTATAATTATGTCTAAGAATTTTTGTTCATTTTCAATGTTTGAGTCTTATAGACTCACAAACAAAAATCTGAAAAAAAGCACGAAAAAACCAAACTATTCACATAAAATCGAAATAGATGATTTGAAGGTGAACTTTTATTGGTTAAATTAATATTGATTGATTGTGAAATGTTAAACAATTTGACATAGTAATCAATTTTTTTATTTGACATTTTGAAATACCAAACCTACACAAGAGAACATGGGGTTCAAAAATTGTTTTCAATTATTTTGATTTTTTAAACATTTTCGGACGCACTCGTAAACCCAATTTAAAAAACTGTTCATCCTGCAAAGTATACTTACTGCGAACCTTTACGTAGCCTGAGCCAACATGTTTTAAAAATTTCACTACCTTTAAGAAAACCATAGAAAATTGTACGTTGTATGTCGCAAAATCTTTTAAAAATATAAATATATTGTAAAGATTTTCACTACCGAATTTGAAGACACAATAAAATTTTGCTTGGAAACCCTTTTCTATTGAGGTATAATTGCTAAAGTATAATATAATTGAGGTATAATTGCTGAAAAGGCTAAAAATTCAAAAAGTTTGTTAAGATGCTAAAGAAATTGAGAAAATCTCTTTAAGCTATTGCATTAATCTGCTTCTGTAGAAGCCAAGATATTGCTGTATGCCGATTTTGTTTTTTTAGTTTATATTTAGAGGCATGATCAAAATTTAAGACTGCTTACTAAGACCGCCTAGCAGGAGAAAGGGCAGTGTTTTTCCTGGGACACAAGAGAATGGCGAGAGACGTTTTTCAACCGCGAGGTTGTCCATTACGTTCATCATTAATCACGGCGCTCTTAACCACTCAACCACGCTGTCGAAATTTTCTTTTAATTGAAAAAAATCTTCTTTTCATTTATTAACAATTTTTAAGTTGTCTTTGTGCTACTATGAACCTTTGACCATCAATCTTCATAGAGGTTTTTTACTCTCAACCATACCCTTCCGTGCATACGCCCATAAATTCATAGATCACAACTTTTTGACCGGTTGTTAAACGGGTAATCGGAAGCGTGGTCGAGTGTTTAGCGCGTTGTGACTGTGATCAAAACGAATACGGTTCAAAACTTAATCACACCTTTCAGCTCTGTCCTTAGGAAGCACATTTTATAGATTTCGCTTGCTTGGAGGTCTTGGCAAGCACTTCTAAATTTCAGCTGTAACTCTTAAAAAACTTAAAAATCAAAATAAAAGTTTTAGCCGGATAACAATATCTTGGAATTTTTCGAAGCAGGTCAGGGTAAATGTTTGTCCTAAGTATAACGCCTAGGACGCTTTTTTAGGAGGCAGGAGGATGAATATAAAGATAAAAGTATAAAAAATAAACAAAATATACGGGTGGACAAACTTTGTAACTGAAAGGACCATCAACTTTACTTTTTTATAAAAATTGTGGGCAATAATTAATGAATATGCTGTATAAACATGGTGTTCGAATTATTGCTTACGTAGATTTCGTTACAGCAAAAATTTTTTTGTTTTATTTGGGAAAAAAATACGTTAAAATTTATATCTTGCCTTTCATCGCTGTGCTATGTTTGTTTTTATAACTTTACAAACATCGTTTGATCTAATGGTGATCAAGATTATATGTATCATATGTTAATTGTAGAGCATATCTAAAAAAATATTTTTGTAATATGAATTTTAAAGGGTACAATCTGCCCCCTGTGCCTTCGCGTTTTAAAAATATTAAAAGGCAGGAGGGGCAATTGCCTTCCCTGCCCCTCCGCTTTTGGCGCCCTTGCCTTACAATACTAAATGATGGAAATGTAATTAGCACTTTTTAATAAAAATACAGCAATCAAAACTCAGTTAACAAAAATTACATAAAATCAATTTGCAGTTATGTGCCTTTAATCAAAACATGCTTTAGTCGTCAGCGTAAGTAGGTAAAATATTTTAACGCGTTCAATTTTTCATTTAATAATTCATTTTTATATGCTTAAAACGTGTTAACTTGTTTATCCTAAGTTAGCCTAAAGTATTCTTGCGGTTTTTCACAGGTTCTGTTGAGTTAATTTTGATGTTTATCCGTAATTATTAAAACATTAGGCTAGTTATAAAATTTTTTGCTGTCAAAATGGGAAAGTTGGCACAAATTTCTCAAACTTCTAAAAGCAACGTAATTCTGCTTAAAGAAGAAGAATACAAAAACAAACAAATCGCAAGCAGGTTCGGACTTTCAGAAGCTTCTGTAAGTCGGATACTTAAGCGGAATAAGGAAAATGTTACTTTGTCTCCGATGAAAAGGAGTGGTCGGCCTTGCGAAACGGCACTGAGGACGGAACGAAATATCGGGAGGCTTTTGGAAGCAAACCCTATTTTGACATCGACAGATATAAAAATATAAGTTCCTGAACAAGCTGAGGTGTCTGTAAGAATGATTCGCCACCGTGTAAACAAAGATCTAAAGCTTCCTTCACAAAAATCTTTGAAGAAGCTGCTTCTTACTCCAAAAATGGCCAAGCAAAGGCTTGAAATCTGCAACCAGTACAAAGGTTGGACCAGTAAAGACTGGTAGAAAGTCATACTTTCGGATGAATCTACTTCTTTACAGTTTGGCAGCTACAGTTCCCATGTCGGAAAGGCAATTGGCTCATCACCAGAGAATCCACGTCACGTTCAAGCCACTGTCAAGCACCCTCCTTCTGTTATGGTTTGGGGGTGCTTTTCTAGTCAGGGTCGAGGTGGTCTCTATTTCCTTCCTGAAGGCCAAACAATGAATGCCACACGCTACATCATTGTTTTGGATAGTTATTTGTTACCGCTCATGAAAATCCATTGTTGTATGACATTCTAACAAAACTCTGCACCCTGTCATAAAGCCATAACCGTCACCAAATGGCTGCAAGTCAAAACTGTCAAAGTGCTGCAATGGCCAGGAAATTCTCCTGACTTAAAACTTATAGAAAATCTGTGGACCTTGATTAAAAACAAGTTTTATCCAGGAAGCTTGGAAGAACTGAAAAAATTATTAAAGAAGTTTGGTGTAAAGAAATCAACCCGAATTCGTGCAAAACCCTCTCATATTCTATGCCTTACCGTATCCAAAATTTCATCAAAAAAAAGCTACCACACTAAATATTAATGTTAATGACACCATTTGATGCATTTAAAAGCTTCCATACCTATTATGAGTGTTATTAAAGTTTTTGCAAATCAACTATGAAATATAACAATATTTTTCTGTTTTTAATGTTTTTTTAAAAAATTTCTAAATTTTTTGCCGGTACTGTAGATACGAGCTGGCCCTCGATTGTTTGGTAAAAAAATATGTTTATTCTCTTTTTGACATATATTTTTGCTTTTTATAAATTTCATTGCCAAGTATATGACAAATAGGCCTTTAGCCATCGACACAAAAATTATCATACAATTAAAAACTAATTTTTATTTGTTTAATTTCTTGTTAGACTATAGTTCGTTTATTGTTCAAATTTACAAACAAATAAATACAAACAACATTTATATTTGTTTGAGTAAAAATCAAAATCAATCCTGGGCTCCGAATTTTTGTGAATCAATGGCAGTAACTTTGAGGTTGCATATTGCATCATTGCTCAAAATTTATCCCAGGTGTTATCTTCTAAATTATCTTTGGTTGATAAATCACAGTTTAGCTCCATGTCTTTTTTTTGGATATTTTCTTTATTTTTTTAATAATCTTTAAATAGAATCGAAACAGATTTCTTGTGAATGTCATAACTGTGGTGTTATGTTCAAAATGAAAAACTAACGTTAAAATTTGTCAATCGACTTATTAAAATACTTATATGCCTTTCTTCGAATAACATTGCAAATGCCAATTCAGCACGTTTGTTTTACAGAATATGTTTAAAACACCGCTCCAATCGACATATTTCTGTTTTTGTTTTCCAGAGTTTAACCTTTGCTAACCCTATCAATGTTTCCGCATATTCGACTGTATGCCCTGCAATTGATTGTTTAAATGACAAAAACATATCTGTAAACATTGCTAATCACTTCCGAAATGTCATATCAGGAACATCCGCTTTAACTTCTTTTTTTGTTAGATTTGAGGAAATTAAGTGAACTGTGGCATTAAATAGGCCAGTTGAATCAAATCTTTCCATTGGAGAAAGACAGCAACATAAGTATGAAACGGTAGATTTTCATAGTTATAGGTTTATTATTTTAGCTCAGTAATCGAAACAGTCGAATATTCAAAGCAGTTCACCACTTTAATTGCAGCATCTAATTTTTACTTAAACTTTTTGCACATCGTTCTAGAAGCTAACTCTTCTCGATGTACAGTATAATACAATTTTAACATAATTTATAAGAACTGCATTATTGGGTATTTAACAGCACAATTATTAAAATTGCTGTGAAAATTAGTTGATGACAAACAAACAATTTTCAAATAATAACTAAATTATTGAAAACCAGCTGATGACTGATTCCCCATCTGGGACTCTATCATTAGATTACCCAGTAGAGGGAAATCACTCACAGTTTAAAACCCATGTGGTAGAGCTTGAGTTTTGTTTGAATCATCAAGGGGGCGCGAGTTTTGTTTACATAATGAAAAGTGGGACGCGTCTCAAAAAGTTTAAAAACCCTTGTTCTATTTGACCAACTGATCACAAGGGCTTTTAGAACTAGTTGTAGCTTATTTTCTATCAGCAGAGAGTAATCAACGCAATTTTAATATCTACTACAATGTACATGTAGCAACCTCAAAAATTGGTATTGCTGTTACATATTAGAACTGCGGTCTGCGATCTAAAAACACATTAGCATTAGTATTAACAAACAAGCATAATTTAAAAATAAACATGAAATCAAGACACGCTTGCTATCGCAACAAAATTATCTTATTTCAATTAAGACATAAAATGCAGCACGAAAGTCGGCAGCGTGGTCGAGTGGTTAAAGCGCTGTTCTTATGATCAGCATGGTCTCGGTTTAAAACCCACTCACGCCATTCTGTTGTGTTTTTGGGAAATACACTTCACGGCACTTTCCCCTGCTTGTTGGTCTTGGCAGGTAGTTTTAAATTTCAATCATATCTCTATTAAATTACATGCGGACAGCAAAATAATGGCATCTACCGAAGCAGGTCGGTGTAATTGCCTACCCTACGTATAGTGTCTCCATCGCTTTCCTGTGAGTCAGGAGGATAAATATATTAAGATAAATAAAAAAATAAAAATGAAATAAAATAATGAAGAAGCGATTCAACTGTTATTTATGATATCGATCAAGATTGATAAACTTAAGCAGCAAATGCACGCCATTACAACTCGCTGCTACGTGACGTGCTTAATATAAAACCGTGAACAAAGACAGATCACAAATCTTTGTGTTGTCAATTTTAAATCAGTCACGCGTAAAGAAAAATAAATATTAAAAAATTTAAGGGACCGATTCACGCGTATATTGACAACAACTATAAATTGATGGTTTCCAATCTAAAACACGTATTTTATAATTTATAATTTAATCTAAAATCTAATATATTTTATATTTTATAATTTAAGTAGACAAAGACGTATTGCAAAGTCATTCAAAAACAATTCAAAGATCTCAGCTGAAGATCTAAGCAAGTCAACAGCAAACGCCTCACTCTCACCTTCTTCAAATGATTTTTTTGTCTTTAAGGCAAATCTTTCTTTTGCCAATGACAATGCTACCGCTTTTTTTTCTTTGTTTTGTACAAGATACGAGAAAGTTTTTTGATAAGATTTGAAAGTTTTTATAAAGCTTTGGCAGTTATTTGTGTCCCAGGAAGATCAGACGTAGCCACAGTTTTTTGTCTCTAAATTTCTCATTTATAAGTTATTCATTGATTGACGGGAAAATGTACATGTCACTTTCTTTCATGCTTCAACGAAAAGAAACCACCAAACATTTACGTCTTTATCGAAATTTTTTTGTTAATTAAAAAAAATTTTCTATTCTCTTCAGAAAAAAACTGCGTCCAGTTTCACTTTTGTATTACTTAATGTCTGATATGTTTTATTAAAACAGTTTTATTTTTTAAAGTTTTAATCCGCAAAGTTTATTCGATATAGTATATTTTTGTCTAGTAATGAATTTTGAAAGTGTTTTAAACACTCTAATAAATTTATAAAAATTTGATCAAGTGAAAATTAACTACATCTTTAAACTAATCATATAGTTTTTATAATACAACAAGAAGATAAAAAACAGTTTACTTTAAACATTAACACTTTGTAAAACCTGTGCGAAAATTAGTTTTGACTTTTTATTTGATTATTGACTTAACGACGCGATTATATGACGTACTACAGACGCGTCCTAATTCAACGTACGCTTTCGCAACATCACGTAAGCACGAGACGCCCACTGTTGCGTTTTCTTAACAAAACGTTTGACGCATTTTTATTTTGAAATGCATTTAATATTGCAAAAAACAGTTAATTTAAACATTTAATTTGAATTTTAGACCAGGGGAGCCGGAAAGCCATTTTGTCGGGGAGTAGGGGAAAAATTAAAAAAGGTATTTTTTACACAATTGCCACTTCTTATTGCGACCGTTTTCAGCGCAAAAATTTAGTGAAGACTAAAAGATAAATTTCATCACTTTAATCAAGTCGATGACCCTTACTTTTGTCCTAAAGTTAAGGTTCAAACAAAAACTAAAATCGAGTCCATGGTTCCCACTTTCGTCCTAAATTTAAGATGCAGACAAATGAAAGAAAGTAATTTGAAGGAGTCAAAAAGTCAGGGGGGCAATTGTCTTTTGCTTTTGCTTCTAACTTGTTGCTATAAGATTTTTTTCTTCTAACTTGTTGCTATAAGACAAAACTTTTAAACGAGATCTTTTGTAATGATGTCACACAAAGCGTTTGATTTGTAACAAGAAAAATGTGCGTCCCTTTTTTACTAGATTTAAATGGCTAAATCAATTAAAAAAATTAAATTGCTGATGTTGTTTAACAGCCAAGATTTAACAGTATCCACTTTAAAAACAAATAAACTCATCTTTACTCATTGAAAAGGATGTTTTTAGCGTCTTTTTAACTGTGACTATGACCAAAAGTCCGATTGCAAAACAATGCCAAGTTTAATGCTTCAATATTGTTTTTGACTTATTGGTGCCGTAAACAATAAACAATAAATTGCTGCCTCATCACATTTAATTGGTTTCGACAAACGGTTTGTATTTCTTAAAAGAAATATTTAAGAAAATTGGTCTTTTTACATCGAAAAAGAAATAGTTGTACGACGCAAATTTTTGATTAAAATCTCGCTATATAAAAATCTCCAACTTAAAATGAAACCACCATTTTCAGATTGCTTCGGCGTTGCTAAAAATCAAGGGTTTTGTTAAAGCAATTCAAAGAAGATGAAGTATGCTATTTTGTTTCTTACTTTCATTGTAATTGCCTGTGCGATTTTGGTTCGAGCAGATGACGAGGATGACGGTATACAACGCCGTTCATGTAAGTGTCAATTTGTTGTTTTTTGTTTTGCTAACTCATTATCTAATTCAATTTTCGCAGCATTTTTAATAACATAAAAAAAGTTATAAAACATATAGTATATTCTAAAATACTTTTGAAGTTATATACCTAATTTATATGAACAACATCTGTAAAAATAAAATGCTCTTTAAATGTAGTATAATTGCTTACCAAGCATCAATTTTATCAAATGTTCTGCAAAGAAATGCATAAATAAATAACCTAAACTTTATTATTATTATCACTTCTTGTTTGATTTAGGCTATAAAGTATTTGCTGTGGCAACACGTCAAAGTTAGAAAGATTGCATTGTCCTAAACAAGTAATGGTCAACACAGTACTGACGAGGCCTTATAGGCCGAAACAGTGACACTGTCTGCTATTTTTAACAAGGTTTTTAACAAAAGTTGATAAAATTGAGTAAAAACTTAAGAATTTTAAGTTTAACAATTTTACACCTAAGTTATTTGTTTATAAATTTCAAAAAATTACATCCAAGGATTTGCGATATTGTTCTGATAATGATAAATTTTTCTTCAATACAATGGAATTTTTATAAGAATATATCATTATAAATACAGCTAAACTATGGTTATCTTGATATGATTTTGCTCTTACAATCCTAATGTGTGGCTTTTGTTGGGAAAAGGTATCCAAATTTATCCAAAAAAAATATTTTTACTACCATAGTGAAATATTATTGATTTTATAAAAAGAAACATTCTACTGTAGAATATAAATTAAAAGAAAACACAATATAACATATTTTATATTTTCACACATCAACTTCAATAAAAAACAGAGACCAAACTTTTAATATCTTTTTTAAACATTGTATTCTTCTGTTGAAATGGTTTGTAATTCACCATCGTATATAAGTGAAATGGAAAGTGTATTCGGAAGTAAAAGAAAAAATTAAGTGAAACGTATTTTTACGAGCTAAAGTTTTTTCAAACTGTTTAGAAATACTTTACTTTTGTAATTACGTCTCCTAAAGAATGCGACGCACAATGTAGGTTGCATCCAGTCTCTTTAAATATTACTATTTTTATTTTATTTAACGACCATATTTAACGTCAGGTTAAAATAAAAATGCTTTGTTACACTTTTACGTTTTTGTAATTAAGGATGTAGTTGATTATACTGTTACTTTAAATTGTCCGTTGCTCGAACGTCAACGATTCTGTTTTTGTTTACATAGTCAGGATGATAAACAAATAATATTTCGTCGTAACATTCCGGCACCATTCTAAATTTAAATTTACTTCATTAGACCGCTGTAGTGAAAAAATACAGTAAGGCTTATTTTTATCGTTATACTAAATAAACCTATTTATCGTTTAACATAGTTCTATTGTTGAGTTGAGTTTATTAAAATCAATTCGTCAACAAAGAAAGAATATTTTCTATGTCGTAATAACTTAGGACTTCTTTGGTTTAAAAAAAAGTCATATGATAAATTTCTCATGAGCTATCTTCAAAATTAGTACTACTAACCACTTGTTAATGATAAAGCGTTAGGCTATACACTGTATAGCTATTTTAGGTTCTAACAAAAATGTCTTTGTTAAAGAGTTGCTTTAATATATGAAGAGCTTATTTCCAAAACCCCGTATATCCACTTTGGCTACTTTTGAGAAAAACACGAAAAACTATTACAAGACTCTGGTTAGTTAAATGTCATCTTATTTTACTTTCTGAAGATTGTCTATTGTATACTCAATAAAATTAGTGTGTTTGCTGAAATCTGCTGTTAGCCAATAATTTTTTATTTCAGTTTTTGTAAAATTGAATTCGTGGATATACGGGGTTTTGAAAACAAACGTGCAAAAATCATACATCAAACAAAATTTACTTAAATAATTTATTGTTTAACAATAAAAATACACGACAAAACCACACACGAATAAAAAAACAACACAATTTACAAGAAAGGCCAACTTAGGGGGGCAAAAAGGGGAAATCCCTCTAAATATTTTTTTAAAAATTACATTTTGCAAAAAATTTTGTTAAAAATCTGCCAATTTTGCAAAAGTATTTAAAAAAAAAGACTGTCTCCCGCCACATAAGGTTTCTAGAAGTTTTAGTAAGAACTTATTTGCTATTCATCCAATGTTACAAATTATTTTGTTTAGAAAGAGGCAAAAAAAATTTTTTTTCGCCGGAGAATTTATATAAATATCTAGTTTTTTTGCTGTCAATAACTTCTTGATTGCACTTCACCTCCCTCAAAAAAAGCCTTTAATTTAAAAAAGAATGATTTGAATTCTACCACGAATCTTCGTGCTCGTGATAAGAACCTCATCATCACCTTTGCCAGAATATCGGGCACATTTGGCTTTGTTTTTCTTCCACGCAGCTTCATTCCTTTTTCTTTTTCTAAGATTTTGCAAACTAACAACTGCAAGCTCATCAACTTCAACATTCATTGCTTATAACTTGTAAAAACTTTGCTTTGTTCCAATAGCTAAACTCCTCTCCTACTAATACAGCCACTGCTAGCTCTGCAAAAGTCCATATTACCGCTTCAACGATCAGCTGATAAGTCACGTGACAAAGCAAGCATTGTTATTGGTCAATGTGGATGCAACGGGTTTTGAAAAAAAAGAGTGATGGCTTCTACGGGGTTTTGGAAATAAACGTTACTTTTGTTGTTAATTTTGAAGCGGATAGAAATTGTTTTGAAATCAAAGCATTGGATGGTAGATGTATATGACGGAACACTACCCAATGCCGTGCTTAACTCATTTTTTCTTAACATGGCGCCTACGGGGTTTTGGAAATGGGCTCTTCATATGAGCAGAAAGGTTTTTTTTAATTTTATTTAAGATGCCACTAATCAATGAAAGAGCGAGACTTGATAAACAAACATTTTTAAAAAAATTTTTGTTTTTATTGACATTTTACATTTTTCTAATTTTTAGTGAGATGGCTCTGTCGACCTTATAGACCAATTAACAGAAGATGTAAGTAAATAATAACTTTTAAGTGTTTTTGCTTAACAAGCATGCACAAGGCGTTGCATAATAATATTACTTTGTGCTCTTATTCAATTTAACCAAATCATATTAGACATTAATTCATAAATTAGTGATAATTAAAAATAAAGTTTTTTCACTTCCAATGATTGGATAGACAGTGCGTTTTGCTTATACATTTATCATAAAAATTAAAGGATGCAAAAACATGTCTTCAATTCAAATTTATAGGCAAACGTAAATGTCCTCAGGGTTGCTCAGTTTGATAACACTCCGATGCGAGTGGAAAATCATGATTTGAATACTCAGTCTACCTTTGTGACTTCCGCAGTGCTTTCTTTTGGGAAAGACACTTTATTTATTGTATTGAATATATAATCAAGTTTGCAAAATACTTTGACATCTTTGTGGAAGATCAAGCAAATCACTTGGCTATAGTTTAAATGTCGACTGCCGCTGACTTTTAAGTTAAACCAAATTTTTATGTACCTTATGCCAAATCAGGCATTCAAAACAAGGCAAAACACACAGCCAAAAATTCAAATTGTAACGAAACAAGGACGATTTTTTATGTATTGCAACAGTCTTCTATTTCATACCTTAAATCACTCATAAACAAAGAACAAGCTCACAACAACTTTTAAGCCAAAAAGCATTTGAAAAACGCATAACAGGCACACAAGCAAAAATATTTACCATTAAGCTTGAAAAAGTGTTTTTAATTTGCTATTACTGTAAATATCAAAGAATTGTAAATAAACTTTCATTAAAGCTAAAACTTTTTTTTATTTAAGTAGGCAATTATAGCCACTTTAAAATTGTATACTTTAATTAATCCCTAAAGTTTTTCAAATTTTCCTGCACATCGACCTCAAATTTAATTAAAAAATTTCTATCCACCACCAAACCTAGCACAATAGTTTTTAATACAAAAACAAAATTAAGTCCAAATAAATTTGAGAATTTTTTACTTAAAGTACATGATAAAATACTAATACACTAACCAAAAAAAGCTTAGCATTATAGATGTTAGTATTAGATAAAATATTATTATTAATTCACTTCAATCTCATTAATGCAAAAAAGGTTGCTTATGCGTCTTGTTTGATAAACAATAATTTTTAATTGGAAGTTTTATTGCTCCAGTACACCACACCAGTTATTCATCAACCATCTACTCAGTTCGAATTCTCTACCATTCATTGATTCTTTGGATGGTCTAATTGACTTCTGGGGTCAATATCGACCATTTTGAGAAGCGCTTCATAAACTTATAAAAATGCTAAAACTAATGATATCGTCTAATAAAACATTAGTGCATCTCAAAACTGATTCGAAAATATATTTGGAAACATTATCACCTTCCGAAGCAAAACAATTTTTTATTTACGTTTTATAAATATATTGCCTAATTGAAAGTGCGTCATATGTATCACACACAGAAGTCAGAGCAGGTAAAATTTCTAAATGTTTTTGGACATGAACATTTAACACTAGCTTTACGGGAAATTTTTTATACCTAGTTTTACGGAGGGGTCGTTTTCGACCCCGATCTTGTTTTGCTTATTCTGGTTTTCTTGCATTAGTTTCTGAACTACTAGTCTGCTGTATTGCAATGATTACGCATAACGAAATTATTTTACTTTTAAAAAGTACGTTTTGTACAAAATATAAAAGCGTTTAACTAGTCAGTTTTACGCAAGCTAAGCACTTTACGTAACTCACTCTAAAATTATCTTGTGAACATTTTCCACAAATAGATTTTTGAAATAAAATACAAGTTCAGACTGTCTTGTCGCAGCATACACCATGACACTTTCTCCACTTCGGCACTCCTTCATCGTCTCCTCTGAGCTGCCTATTGCTGTTGTTCAGACAAGGTTTTGGCTTGCCCAGCAGGTTTTCTACAAGCATTAGTATGAACTGCCGGCGTGTTATGCGATTGCTTGTTACTCTTTTATATAATACGTAGGAGTTGATAGCAGCAATGTCCAAGATGTTGCCCCAGACAGCTACCGGCCATGTTCGACTCACTGACCTTGTAGTGCATAAGCATGCCATTTGATTAAAGCAATCAACTCCTACTTGTTCGCTTTATAAAATAAAATCAATTCCGGCTTTTTCTTTTCATTACTTGTATCAATATCTGTCGAGTCCTGCATGCTGGAAAGCAAGCAAACTTACTTTTTCTCTTTTGCTTGATATTTCACAAATAAGAAGTTTGAGGGATCATGCCAATAAAATTTAGTTGAGTATGTAGCTTTATTTTCTGATTCAGTCATTTTTTTGCACAACTAACGTCGATTTTTTCGCATTGTTTCTACAATAGATAGTTTGTCTCTCGTAAGTTTTTCGGCAACGGGTAATAAGGTAAAAAAGTTGTCACATGTTATGTTGTAACCCTTTCTTTTGATATGTTTGCAAAGATTGACAACCACGGATAGAGCAAGAGGAGCACCAAAGCGCAGTTCTTTTTCTTGAGCTCCAAGATAAACATCAATGTTTGAGACATACTTTGTTTCCACGTTAGTCAGGACCCAAAACTTCACACCATATTTATCGGGCTTATTTGGCATAAAAGTCACAAAAGAACAGCGCGACTTCAAAGGCATCAGTTGTTCATCCATAGTTAAATGTACGCGTATACTTCTTTTGACATTAATTAGTAAAATTTTCAAATCCTTGTCTAATCGGTGCAAACTTGTCAATGCCGGGTCCACATCTGACTCTGTTTGGTTTGTCATTAAACCTCAGGTATTCCAAGATTTTTAGAAAATAATCTCTGCTCATATTTTCATAAAAGATAGCAATGCCATATATTTTTGCTCCACAAGTAAGATACGGGATGATCTTTACCATAGATCCCTCTCGTATACTGCATTTAAATAAACGTTTCTAATTCGGCTAGGCTCACAGCAAATTGTTCATCGCCTCTTCGTTGAGCTTCTTCATTTGTGTATCTGCAGACCATGCGCAAAATATGTTCAGAAATGAAATGTTTCCACACATCGTACGGGCTTCTTGATGAAGCTACATCACGAGGAACCTCTGGTTTTGTTGTAAATACGTTATGAGCTCCAGCACGCTTACTACTTACTGGATCGGAGCATTTCCGCGCAGTGCCATCTCTGTCCAACAAGCACTCAGAAGTGCCTGCACAGAAGATGTAGGCTGGGGGTTTGAATTATCATCACTTTCACCTTTACTGGAATCTGAATCAATGCCTATGTTTGCTGGTGATACCACTTCTTCGTCTTCAACAGCACCAGAATAAATCTCTTCTTCATCTGACAGCTCCTCATCTGTATCCCATGATAAGATTGTGTGTGCAATTTTGTTAGCATTCATATCTATTATAAGGCTTGTTTTAGACTGTAGGATAAACAAATTCTGCGGAAGAAACAATTTCATTGACTCTAAAGTTATACAAATGACCTAACAAATGATCACAAAACAGCTTTTGTTTACTCTAGTACGCTGTGGGCTATTTGTGTACTGTGTTTCATAAATAAAACTATCCTAGCTAAGGCAAAAACTTTGTTATTATTGGCTAGCGCAAATACCTTCTTGCTAGCAGTACTCACCTCATACCAACTACTGTAATGAATTGGAATCTAAAACAAAAAAAAAATTATAAAATCCTGTCAATCAGCGGTATTTACACTTTTCTTTTGATTGTTGTCATTTGTTTCCTTATGAACAAAATAACTAATATTACAATTGCAGCTGATATGATGCACTACAAACAGAGCTTTGTCTCTAAAAAGATTTTTTCTAAATGGACTTACAGAGTTAGAATACCAGTACCTGTTTTTCATTCTCATAAGTATTTACTTAGAAGGTTCTTTTAACGTTGTTGTCATATTTTGCTGTTGTCATACATCACATTGTTGTTGTTACAGACCAGATATTGTTTGTTACTGCTAACAAGATGTTTTACAATACAGCTATGTCTCCAATAATGCCTGGTCCCCGCTAAAACTAATTATATATACGAAAAGGGTCGAAAACGAGCCCTCCGTAAAACTAGGGGTAGCTTTTTTCCAGACGCAAAAACTCAAGTAGTAAGCAATTTTTTAAAAGTTTCAAAACCTGGAATGTAATCTAGAGTAAATTTTAGGAAAAGTCAAAGCAGTTCATTGACATTCGGTCACGCATTTAGGAGATATAAAACAAATAAACAACATCCAGGGTCGAAAACGACCCCTCCGTAAAGCTAGTGTTAAGATTCATCAATGATTAAGGAAAAACGTTTGGTTTTTAGCTTAGCAACCAAATGATATACTTAATGTGTTAGTTATAACATTAAAATTAAACTCGTGATTTTTATCCTATGGAATTTTATTTGTTTTAAAACCCTATTATACTTTATCAAATCTTTGCATAATTTCATTAAAATGATTAATTGATCTTATTAAAATGATTAATTACTGTGATAGCATAAAAGAGCGACACGCTGTGGCAATAGCAAATGTTTTTTCAACTCTTATGCAAATGTGAATCTAAAAACGTGAGATCATGTAACTGTTTTGCAGCCATATTATTCATTTCACAACTTATTTGAATAATGTTCATAAAACTCGAGCAACAAGGATGTATAATCCAATACGTTAACAGAAAAAAGGCTGCAAACTCAGTTGTTTATGAAATAAATTATTTTACGTTTATTAATCTGAGCATGAATATCGAGACTATCAAAACACAATAAAAAGTTTATAAAATCCACTTTGAGAATTACTATACTATTTTTCAATCAAAAATATTCTTAGCTAATTTAATATTAAGACATTTTTAATCATCATAGTCATACTTTTACTTTTACTTAAGGCAATAAATGCATTAGAGTGAATGATTTAATTGAATGTAAGCTGAATTAAATTAAAAAATTTGAATACTGTACAGTCTGGATGATTTGATTTAATCACAATGTTTTTAAGAAAATTCTTGAAAAAAAATTAGTGTAAATAAATAAAAGCTGCAGAAATATTATTTTCTCTCCAGACCGGCCGCATTTTTCATTTTATAAAAAGTAATATCATCAAAATATTACTATCACCAATCAAAATTGTTTAGGGTTGAGGAAAAAAACAAGTGAGATTTGATAAAAATTTTGAAAAAGCTTGATTTTTTTTAAAATTTTAGTGTTTTATTCAGGTCTATGCATTCGGCCGTTCGCAGAACGATATGGACTATGTGTTCGTAAGTAAAAAACAAACAAATTTTTAAATGTTTTTCTTCACTGTTTTTTACTACTTTTGAAATATTATTTTTTTGAAAGTATTTTTCCAACGGAGGTCTACAATATATTGCATATAAAGTCACACATCAATTTGTTTTATACTTTTATTCAATTACATCATGTCAAATCTCATTCTAAAAGCACCCTGGCACTCCATGGTATTGATAAATCTATTTATATACCACGTTTTAAATTACACTCGTTGTTAATCAAATTGATTTTCATGAGTACAGTCAATTGAAAAAAGAACGTCACATGCTCGTATTTAACATTGGAAACAGGTTTACTTTGAAGCAGAGAAATATTGGAAGTTTAGGTTCTAACAATGAAAGTTTAGTGTTTTATCTACAAACATCTTATGTTCTACTTGCAATTATCTCGTGATTCACCTTTATTCTACCGAGTAGCGCCCGTTTGCTACTTGTACAAAGTAGTTCATCTTCCAACAATGCTCTATTTTTGAAGCTATCGGTTCCTAAAATTTTTTTGAAAATTTTTATTTTATAGAAAATTGATTTCCCGTATACACTGAAAACTCGAACATGTTTCAAATGAACATCTTTTCTCACGCAAAAAAAATTGGGTTTTCACATATTCTTCTTCTTTGTTTGGAGGAGGTGTGCGGGAGCTGGATGGTTCACTAAATGGCCGGACATATTTCCATTAGCCAGATCACCAGATTCTTGTTGATATCTAGGAAAGCACGTGTTCCATTTGAATAATGATAAATGGGGAAAAACGTTAATACGTGCTCAGCTGTCTGCTCCTTTGCGCCACACTCACAGGCCGTCGTAGAAACCATACCTCATTTGTGCGTTTCTGAGCGGAATAGATCAACACCAATTTCGAAACGGTTAAGCGTGACCACCCAGGTTTTGGTAAACTAATTCCCGTTGACGTTAAACTAGTATCCTTAATAAATGTATGGATTCTAAAGGCGTTTTCTCGCCACTCCATTCTCGATTTATATTCCGCCCATTGCGCTACAGTGGTGCCTAACTGGACGGGATTGTTCAGCAGTTCCAGTGCAGCAGGCACAAATGGATGTCTTGATTTAAGTTGTCGCAACTGTCCACGAAATGAAGACAGGAATCTTTCATATAGGAGGTCTTCTGGCTCCTGAGCGCGGCGAGCTAGAAAAAAGTACAGCATTTTGGCAACGAAGCTCATTTGGTTGGAAGCCTGATAAGATAAACAGGTTGTCCGTTGGTGTGGGACGCAGTTATCCGGTTAATATACGCAAGACATCGTTAATGGGCTTGTCAATAAGGCGAGTATGGCCACTGCGACACCAAACAGACCCACATTACTCAGCGGTAAAAATGGCCAAGTCAAAGGCGGACTGTGGCATCCACATCTCAACTTGATTCAGCTAATTGCTTTAACAGCCCAACGCGAGAAGTTAACATCTTGCGCAGTGACTCTAAGTGACGGGAAAACGTGAGTGCCCTATCCAGCTTTATGCCAAGATAAGTAGATTGAGCACAAAACGGTAGGGCCTGTCCGTTGACAAAGATGTTAAGCTCACGTCGTGCCTGCTTGCTGTAAAGATGAAAGGCTGCCGACACAGTTTTTTCATATGCATTAGATTAATTAAAAAATTTCGGAATTTTTTTGCTATAGTATTATTTGGCTATTTATAAATCTCTGCATTTGAAATACAAAAGTAGTTTTTTTTAATTGTTTGTTATTTGCTTTTAGTGAGAGGATGCTTAGTGACATTATCTGCTTTTTTATTAAAATTAGTTACAGTTTTTCAGTAAAATTAATCATTTTATCACAATTTTTTTTATTGGACAATCTAAGCAAAAAACATTTATTTTTCAAAATTAAATAAATCTTAAGAAAACTTTTTTAGAAGTTCGCCATAAAAATTTATTTTTGTTTTGTTAAAAACCCAGGTAATGCAAGACTGCATGTTTGACACCAAAATAAAACAAATTAGATAATAGATATTACGTATATTTTACAAATATTACAGTTTATGATTTGAATTAACTTTTAAAAAAATATTAAAAAATAAGTTTCCTTTAATCAACAATTTTCTTTCCAAGCAATTAAAACGAAGCTTCAGTCAATTTGTAAGTCGCTAAAAATCATTCTTTTTTTTCATGTTAGTCTGTCCCAGATGGATACGTGGAAGATGTCGTAAGTAAAAGAAATATAACTTATGAGTAGATTCTCTGTATTTAATGTTGATTATTTATAAGTTACTTTTTATCTTGATTCGACTCGCTCAGTGGTTTTTCGGGACTTGCAAAACATTTTCAATTATTCTTGGTTTGAACATTTTAAATTTTAAATAGCTTTATTACTTCATAGTTTGCAGTACCAATTAATTATTGTTTAAGGGTTTTCTACATATATATCTATTTGCCTTACTTCGCCACAGAGCTTGATAATCAAAAAGCTAGATCAAAATTTATTAATGAAATATCCATTGTAGTGTTACAGCATTAAATTAGTATAATCAATAATATATATATATATATATATATATAAAAGAAAACATGTCTGAGATTAAAAAACCAAAATTTATCAATACTGGTTTTAAAATAACCCGAAATGATTAAAAAACTTACTGTATATTCTGACGTAACTAGAACATATCTTTGTTAGTAGTGATTTCAAGCTTGAAGGCATGATTACGACGAGTATGCTAAAGTGCTGTTAAATTTTAAGTTTTTACGTTCGAATGTTTGTGAAACTGTTGCTTTTGTTCGCATTTGGCTTCCTTTCCAAGAAAAAACATAGAAAAACAGCTAGAATCGTCTTAACAAAACCTCACCTAGACAGAAAAAGATATTAAAAATTAAAAGAATATATATTTTTTTAATAAAACTTCATTATAGTTACAATTTTAAATTTAGCCATTGTAGCACATTCAATAACTATCAATGAGAAATTGCAATAGGGTATTTTAACTTCAGTAATTTTTTAGTTTGCAAGGTTAGTTTTGATTACTTTTTTTTAACTTTTAATGCACCTTGTTGTGTAAACAACAAATTTATAAATATACTTTTTTTTATATTGTTTCATTTGATTTTGTTTTAAAAATCGAAAATCAAAGTACTGTAGAGTAGGTCAATAGAATTTGTTTTTAATGTCTTCTGTTTTCAGGTTGGTAATAATTTTGAAGTAAAAGAAAGAAGTCAGAAACCATGAAAACAAATCTAATGTAGCGTAAACAATTGTATCTACACGTGCAATGTTATTTTCATCATTATGTTAGTGTTTAGCTTTCGATTTCAAACAAAATACGAATAATGAAGCATTTCTTTTAGTTTGTTCTTATATTGTTTACACAAGTTTCATTCTCAACTTTGTAAAAACATAAATACTGTACTCGTACGTGGGTGATGTTTTTTACTATCATTGCATTTCTCGTATTTTGACCAAAGGATGTAAATTAGTATCATAAATGATTTCCATGAAAAAATTTAAATTATTTTATCGTGTTTATTATTATTGGCTTATTATTTTATCTTTCTTATCTTTGCTAAAAATATAAAACACAAAATAATACCAACTTTTTTTTTCTTTAATTTTATGATTTTCAAGCAATAAGCAACAGCCTAATGTTCAGCATGAGTGTCTTCGATTGTAATATCACAATCTCCCGAATTTTTTTGTTAAAGTAACCCATTTTTTCGTGAGCTAAAATTTGCGCGCCGATCTGCCCGAAATAGATGGTTATAATAAACACTAAAGTCTTCACTCAACTAAAATAAATATAATCAAGAAGCTTGAAGTTTTTCTGTGAGCTGTAAACGACCTGCAGACCAAGATTGCAATCTGCTTTGCAATGTTTCGCTGTTTAGTTAATACTCGTACATCAATCAGCCATAAGATAAAAAAATATTTTTTTGTTGTTGTTGTTTGAGCTCAGCTTGGTTTTCATTTTCTAACACGACAGACTCTAAATCTAATCTGAACAATCTTTATATTTTCACAATTATCCCAATGACATTGAGTAAGAAAAAAAGTTCAGCGCCTTTTTAATCAATTCTCCGTTTATCTCTTACTATTTTCATTGTATTGTCGACCCGCAAAGATACTTCAAGGTACTTTTTTATACTTGACGCTCTTAGCAAGCAGCTTTGAAGTTAGTCACATTACTACATAAAAACTGAAAGATCAAGGAAAAATTTTAATTGGATAACAATATCTTGGCATTTCTAAAAAACAGGTTGAGGTAATCACTTGATGGATTTGCTAAGTACGAATCCTTTTTAGGACTGGCTAAAGTCTATAAACTCTGAAATTTTAGAGTTTTATTGCACCATTCAACTTAGACTGATATTGCTTTTGGTTACATATGTTGTGATTTTGCTTAGTTTTATAAGCCAACATAAAGCCAAATTTTGTGAAAATTTTGTAAATTTTGTATTTACCAAACAAATAATTTCTTACTAACTTTTAAATTTTTTTAACCGTTAAGAGCTCGAAAGTTCTTTTTGTACAATCTACACAAATTTTTTAATTTTTTGAACTGTTTTTTTAAAAATCATTGGTAAAAATTCTTACCCTTTGTTCTTTTAAGCTTTTGAATTAACTTATGGAAATATATCCTGTTTTAAAACATTTTATTAGCTTTGCCCAAAGTTGAAATTTTCCTATATCCCTTTTGAGCGCACACTCCCAGTTTTAAGAATCGTTTTTAATATTTTTAATCCTGGTTTATTACTTTTTTTTGTTATTATTGTCTTTATTTATCCTTCTGACTCAGGACAACATCGAGAGTGGTCAACTTAAGGCAACCGTCAAGCGGTTACAACAACCTGCTTTTGAAGATGCCAAGATATTGCTGTCATATTAAAATTCTTTATGTCGTTGTTTAGTTTTTATTTAATAATATGACTAAAATTTAGAACAGCTTACTAAGACTTCTAGGCGCATAAAAAGAATGAAAGTGCGTAAAAGGGTCTATTTTTGGACAAAACAAACTAAAATGAGTAAAGGTTTGAACGTCAAATTTGTCAATCTGGTTTGCTATGTAATAATAATTAGGCGTTCTTAGTTAATCGACCACGCGGTTAAACTATTCATTTAAAATACAAATTGTGGTTTTTATCCAACTGCTTACAAAAAACTACTATTCCAATTTCTTTGAACGAAAATAAATCGACATTTTTTCAACTATGTAACCAAAATCTCAACATCGAATCTTTAATAGATAGACTAAAATTCTCGAGTCAAAACGTAGTCAAAATAAAAATAAATTGAAAAAAAAAATTTTAAGTTGAACTAAAACGGTTCCAATCATTATATTTGGTGGTACTATTCTAACGTGCGATCTCACTACAATATAATCACTCAGATCATTTTCGCCTGAGTTTGCACTTTAAAGTTGCACCTAATTTGAAACACTGAAAAGCGACAGCTTTTTTAAAAACGTTTCAAAGTTTTACACACCTATGATTACGAATAAAAGTTAAATGGATTTGGGGCAAAAATCGAATTAGTTTTCTTTTCTTAGAGATAATAAATAATCATAAAGCTCAACGGTGCAAAAATTATTTTTTTACAGTAAGTACAACAAGTAAAACGCTTATTGAAAAATTTGATCATCGAAGGATTGGAAGGAATAACAATTGGGAAAGCCATGTCAGCTGTTAATATCAATCAAAACACAATCAAAAGTTGTGCACTGAAGTTGAATTAGTTTTTCATAATGGCGCAAGCTTTCGTGAGCAACTGCTCACTTCTTCAGATGCAATGGAATCTTGATAAAATTTTCCATTGGGCCATTGTTGATATCATTGTTTAATAAAATTTTTCATAATAGTTCAGATGAATTCGCTTGTTACAAAGATCAGTCTCGTATAGTATAACAACTAACAGCAGAACAATAATCACAGCACGAGAAGCACGAATTGAAGATTCTCAAGGATGGCTCAGTCTGACCGACACAGGTAGGTTGCCCAAACTTGTCGAAGTTTCTGACTCTCTTCTCTCTGGCCAGTCATGATTGAATAACGGCATTTAAACTAGCAATTTAGTTATTATTGTTTTAGTTACGATTATCCTGTTTCAACATGAAAATCATGATTCCACAATAAGCGATCGGCAGTTTTTTAGCAATATGCGGCCTGATTAACTAAACAATAAAGGCGCCACGAATCCAAGTTTACGACCAGCCAACGGCTACAAAGAGAAGAAATATAACAAATCAAGCTTGGGAAAAATAACAATTTAGAATTAAAGGTCTGCGAAACCAAGCTTTGCAAACTACGGACGAAATACGTAATGCGGCAAGCGAATAATATTTTGCACAATAAACACGTTTGAATGCTTTGTAGGAGATGAGTTCGCTACATCATTTTTTGGTTTTTGGATAAAACTTCTTAGTAAATTTTGTCAATTGTAAGCGTAAACTTCGGTTAAAGTTTATGTTGCTTACATTTTTTGTGGCGGATTATACCTTATAAACCATAAGTTTCCTACTTGTAAACGGCTTCAAGGGATCCGCCAGCGAACCTAGTTTTAATAAAACTGAAACTGCAGTAGTTGCTTCTTTATTTGATACAATCACAAAAGTAAGACAAGGCGTTTCCAATATACGTGAAAAAAAATAAAAACTACTGTTTAAATCAAGATTGAAACTTTTTATATACTGTACAAATACTTTTACAATTGAAGAAACATTTTTGAATATACGAGGTAAATATAAAAATTTATTAATTTAAGCAAATATACATTGCGCCAAATTTTTACAAAATTTGGATAAAAATTGATTAAAAGTTATTCGTTTCTAATTTTATTGCTAATTTATCGAGGGGTTATTATATTGTAGGAATTGTTCTCGAATACAAATTTTCTTGAAAAATTAATGAGATAATTCTGAAAAATAAAACGCATTTCTAAAAACTATCCTTATAAACGAGCAACTGCTATATGCATATATTTTGACATATTTACAATCTTTCTTATGTGTTTTGTAATGTAGAATACCGCTTTCTCCTATGACAATATAACTGGCTAACGCGTTCAAGTTAATAAACGGAAGAAATCTTTATTTATATGTTTAGAAGTTCAAAGACTTAAAAATTTTTAAAAGAGCTGCTTGACTACCAAAACATTGTGAACCACTGCTTTAGATGACACAGAACAGCAAGCAAATTTTTCAATTATTTTTATCAAACTTGTGTCCTTGTTTTTTTAATGAAAAAGTGGTAAGCATAGCTGAGGGTATTGAGACATCAACATTGTAAGAATCATTGCTTTTTGGGTACTTTTGTAATGTAATTGTAATTGTAATGTGAAAAAATATAGCTCTCAGTCTTTGACTAGTTGACCATACCTACTCTTTGCAGTTTAAAAGGTCATTGGAACCTCTAAATTTTTTTTATCGTAATTGGTTAATTGTTCTTCCCCAAAGTTCTCACTAATAGTTAAGTGGAAACTCTAAGAGTTAGCATAAAAGTAAAATATTTGCTACTAGTACTACTATTAGTACCTAACAACCAGTTGGAACGTCGCAAAATACCGCAAGTAAATGGATTCAAATGACATTGACAGAACAATAATATCATGACCTAGAAGCGGATATTTAATCGTTCACTCTGCACTCGATAAACAGTTATTAAACGTTTCCATAAACAGTTTTGTAATGCTTGCCGGACAAACTAAAATAATAAAAAATGTCAAAAGATTTTCAAAGAATTTTTGTTCTTTTTCAGTGTTTGAGTCTATGAGACAAAAATTTGAAAAAAAGCATGAAAAAAACAAAGCATTGACATAAAATCGAAATAGATGATTTAAAGGTGAACTTTTATTGATTAAATTAATATTGATTGATTGTAAAATATTAAACAATTTGACATAGTAATCAATTTTTTTTATTTGACATTGTGAAATACCGAACCTACACAAGAGAACATGGGGTTCAAAAATTGTTTTCAATTATTTTGATTTTTTAAACATTTTCGGACGCACTCGTGAACTCAATTTAAAGAACTTTTCATCCTGCAAAGTATACCTACTGCGAACAAACCTTTACGTTAGCCTGAGCAAACATGTTGTAAAGATTTCACTACCTTTGAAAAAACCATAGAAAGTTGTACGTTGTACGTCGCAAAATCTTTTAAAAATATAAATACATTGTAAAAACTTTCACTACCGAATTTGAAGACAAAATAGAATCTTGCATGGAAACCCCTTTTCTATTGATGTATAATTGATTCTGAAAAGGTTAAAAATTGCAAAAATTTGTTAAGATTCTAAAGAAAATGAGAAAATCCCTTTGAAAGATATTTAAAAATAGTTTTAAATTTCTAAATAAATTTATACAGCAAAAGCAACTTTTAATCGTGATCTATACAGTATGGAAATAAAAGGTTTAAGATCTTAAAGCAAAAGAATTAATGCTAGTGATGATGAATTGCAGTGGTAAAAAAGTTTAACATTATATTTTTATTTTGCAAGCAATATCTATAGCAAAACTTAATATTGAATTCCGTAAAAACAAAAGCTTTCTTTAGTTTTGAACTTTTTCAAAACTATGACAGTAGTATAATTACATTTAGAGAACTTGAAACACTTTCAATACGATAAATATTGAAGCAATAAATAAAAGAAAACATTTTGTTCTTGTATATCACTATGGCAAGTTGAGTAAGATGTACATTTAGATAGGTAATTTTACTTCGTAAAGTATTTGTCTTCTGTGGTGCATACGCTTACAATGTCTAAGACTTGGAGGATAGACAATGTAAGATACGCCGTGAGCTTTTTACACAAATTCAGGATAAAGTTTTCAAATTCAATTCCTTTTGCTATTTTATTGAAAACCTGTTTTACCAAAAATGTAAAATACAAACATTTTTGATGCTTAATAATTGCACGATCGAAGCTAGCAATAGTCAGTACATTAACGAAGGATAGAAAAAGTGAAATAATGTGCAAAATTTTATTAGTACTTAAAGAGGTAATTTTTTTGGAAGCTTTTAAATAATATTTTAAAATATCAGTTAAAAAATTTTACATTTCCATTCTGTCCAGCGCTGAGATAAAAAGAATGGATTTTTGCTTTTAAAAGAATTTTAAAACCTAAGCGAAACAAACATTTAAATGAAACTTTAAATGTTCTTCGTTTAAATAGTGAAACAATTTAATTGAATGGCATCTTGTTCCTGTAAAGCAGTTCATCTTTTTCATCAAGCAGTACTACTTGAAAAATTTTGAACAAAACATTTAACTGTTTACGCTAGTACCTTAACTTACGCTTTGCGGCGTTAGTTTTTTAGATTTTACGTTACGCTTACGCGTTAAAATATTTTACGTACTTACCCTGACGACTTAAACATGTTTTGATTAAAGTAACATAACTGCAAGTTGATTTTATGTAATTTTTGTCAACTGAATTTCGATTCTGGATTTTTGTTAAAAAGCGCTTATTACATTTTACTAATTTCCATCAGTTAGTATTGTCAGGCCAAGGGTGCCAAAAGCGAAGGGGCAGGGAAGGCAATTTCCCCTCCTGCCTTTTAATATTTTTAAAACGCAGAGGCACAAGGGGCAGATTATACCCTTTAAAATTCGTATTACAAAAATATTTGTTTAGATATGCTCTACAATTAATCTATAATAAATATAATCTTGATCACCATTAAATCGAACGATGTTTGTAAAGTTATAAAAACAACTGTCAACTATAGCAAAGCAATGAAAGTCGAGATAAAAGTTTTAACGTACGAGTATGCAATATAAAGTCATTGATATCTCAAGTAACCTAACCTTCTGGTAAACTCCCCATACTATTTGAATCAATAAACTGAATTAGATCTTAGATTAGGCAATATTGATTTTTAATCAAAAAAGTGCTGTTTTAAAATACATTAGTTGATGGCAAATGGTCAGGTACAACAATTATACCAAGCGCTCTCAAAGAAAAATAAAACATCTGAAAAATTTTAAATACTTACCAAGGGCAAAAGTTTATTGTAATAATTACAAAAATATTTATTTAGAAGCAAAAAAAGTTTTGGCGTTAATTTAATTTCAACAAGCAACAGAAGCTGTCTGACTTAGACTACTCAATACTCATTTACAGCCAATATTAAAGTCTCAAATTAAAAACACCAAGACCAAACGCGTGACATTCTCAACTCTTTAAAGCAGCGGTTCCCAAACTGGGGACCGCGAGACCTTGCCAGGGGCGCCGCAAAAACATGTAAAGTTGTTGCATTTACTGCTTTCCTCACAAAAATTACAATGTGAAAGTTGTCAGCAGCTTTTTACAATTTTACAGTGTGTGGTTAGCAGCAGCTGTGTGGAACCGCTTGTTAGTTGTTAGTTGTTAGTTACAATAACTTATCTAGAAAACCAGGCGAATTTTTTGCTCGTAAGTTATCAGAAATGAATAGTCAGTCGGTTTTATTTTCAAAATTTTTGCAAACAGTCAAAGCACAGCTTGCGTCTTTTAAAGTTTCGTACAGAACCGCGAAGTGTAAATTACTGCATACCACTGCGGAAGAACTTGTGCTTTCTACTACTCTTGACTTAGTTTTGACAATGATTGGAGAATCAGCTACTCAAAAACTAAAAGCTGTTCCACTCTCAAACAATACCATAAGTAGGAGGATCGATAAAACTTCGAATGATATTAATAATCAGCTAGTAGCGAAAATGCATGGAAATGAGTTCAGCTTACTGTTAGATGAGGCAACAACCAGTACCAATAATAAAGATGCTTATTTGATTTGCTACGTACGCTTTATCGATAACGACGACAATATCATTGAAGATTTGCTCTTTTGTAAACCCATTTTAACAAATTGTAGAGCGCATGAATTGTTTGCAATACTGAACAATTTTTTTCAGGAAAGTAATCTCCAGTAGAAATATTGCGTTGGTTTATGCACTGATGGTGCCCGAGCTATGTCTGGCCGCTTTGGCGGGCTGCTAACGCTAGTGCAGGGCGTTGCCGTTAACGCAAAATATACCCACTGCCTAATACAACGTGAGGCGCTGGCTTCACAACAGCTCAGTGGTGACCCAATGGGTGCTTAAAGCTGTTGTTGTGAACTTCATTAAAGCAAGGCCATTAAAGCTCGACTTTTCCAACGTCTTTGCGATGAATTAGGAGCAGAGCACAACAATTTATTGTTCTATTGTAATGCAGGCTTTCCAAAAGCAAAGTTCTTCTGCGTGTATACGAATTGAAAAACGAAATCTCCATATTTTTAAAAGAAGAAAACCGTCCAATAGTTTCTACCTTTGAGGATGAAATTTTCCTGACTCAGTTGGCGTATCTCTGCGATATTTTTTTTAATTAAATCAATTAACTTTGGCATCTTCGCGGACAGATTGATTAAATCATA
The DNA here is from genome assembly GCA_963680785.1 of Diplosoma virens. Lineage (NCBI taxonomy): Eukaryota > Metazoa > Chordata > Ascidiacea > Aplousobranchia > Didemnidae > Diplosoma > Diplosoma virens. The sequence goes on along the minus strand of OY796887.1, from coordinate 11,491,460 downwards.
GGGCTACTATTTAAATGTTGACTGCCGCTGACGTTCAAGCTAAACCAAAGTTTGTATTTACAAACAGACACGTGAACAGTCATAAGTTTAACTTTACTCGTGTAAAACGTCATCATTATAAAATATACAATTGATCCTCATACAAAGTATGTTGGTTTTTAAGCTTTATTTGATCCATAGTCTTAAGTTGGAAAATAAGATTGTTTTATGTTTTTTTTTCACAGTCACAATAAACAAGTTTTTGTTTTGCTATCAACGTTCATTGAAAAAATCGTTTTTCAACATAACAAATGTTTACTTTTTTTTATGGTTTTTCAAAACGGTTGTATTAAATTTTTTGCTCGTGTATACCCCTGAATCCTATCACTAAGTATGAGTAAACTATTTCACATTTATGTTTTTTATTGTAATTAATAATTTTTTTCAAATAAATTTGCTAAAAGAAAACGTTAAAACTGTTTTTAAAAAATTTTGAGTGATATAAATAAATGTATTTATTGGGTAATCAATAATAATTTGTAAATTGTTAAATGGCGTCATTATGACGTCAATGCTTTCACTTGCTTTTAAACAGGAATGGGAAAACTGCGACCCGCGGGCCAAATGCAGCCCGAAAGATATTTAAATGTGGCCTGCGTGTGGTTGCCAAGACTTATAAAAGTTATGAGCTTTAAGTTTTAGGATTCTACGTCGAAGTTATTTCTATATTAATTTTAAAAAAGTACATTAAAGGATTTTGCAATATCGCTCTAGAACAGCGGTTCTTAACCTGGGGTAAATTTACCCCTGGGGGTAAATTTCTTTGTTATGGGGGGTAAATGAGCTTCCTATACAAAAACAAGACAAGTTTGAAATTTAGAAATCTGTCGCTGCCCAATGACTGTATTAAAAAGTTATTAAAAAATTAAAATCGATTTCAATCACAAGATCATCATCACTTAACAATTTTATCAATTCTGTGGAAAATATAAATATAAAAACAACAAATTTGGATAAAAATGAGCCTAATAATTACACTGCAGTGAAAAAACTATTTTGAAAGCTTTACAAATTTAAACTAAAATACTATTAACTACAACAAGAAACGTATAACTGGCATCACACTGTGATACAAGCCAAAACCAAAGTGACGTCAACTATCTTTTCAACGCATTACCGCATAACGTCAGTAACTGTTGGTCACTAATCTAGTAAATTGAGAAAGATATGTTTAATTGTATGAGTTCAAACAGCGCAAACAAAATATATATATCTTTATAACAAAATATATATATCTTATTAATAAACAAAATATATATATCTTTCTCAGCATAACTTCACTGGACTGATGAGACCCGAAAGGTCGAAACAGTACTGTCTCCAGTTACTTATGCTCCCTGCTCTTGCAGGTCGAGCACTCTGGCTGAGAAGACAGTGATGCTGTTGCACTATGCATTGCTCATCATTTTGTATGATTTGAGCACTCTTGGCATCACTGGGCTTTGATTTTACTTGTGGCTTAAAAACCACAAGTAAAAGATTAGCCACAAGGTACAAATTGGTGTGCCTTGTTCTTTCTCAGCATAACTTCACTGGACTGATGAGACCCGAAAGGTCGAAACAGTACTGTCTCCAGTTACTTATGCTCCCTGCTCTTGCAGATCGAGCACTGTGGCTGAGAAGACAGTGATGCTGTTGCACTATGCATTGCTCATCATTTTATATGATTTGAGCACTCTTGGCATCACTGGGCTTTGATTTTACTTGTGGCTTAAAAACCACAAGTAAAAGATTAGCCACAAGGTACAAATTGGTGTGCCTTGTTCTTTCTCAGCATAACTTCACTGGACTGATAAGACCCAAAAGGTCGAAACAGTACTGTCTCCAGTATATCTTTATATATATATAATATAATATATTTTAAGCTTATATATTTTAATTTAAGCTCTAACTTTGTTATTGAGCACTTTAGAAGTACTGATTTTCATACAGTGTTAATATAATATACCTCGTATATATATATCAACATAAATATATCTTTCTCAATTTACTAGAATAGTGACCAACAGTTACTGACGTTATGCGGTAACGTGTTGAAAAGATAGTTGACGTTACTTTAGTTTTGGCTTGTATCACAGTGTGATGCCAGTTATACGTTTCTTGTTGTAGTTAATAGTATTTTAGTTTAAATTTGTAAAGCTTTCAAAATAGTTTTTTCACTGCAGTGTAATTATTAGGCTCATTTTTATCCAAATTTGTTGTTTTTATATTTATATTTTCCACAGAATTGATAAAATTGTTAAGTGATGATGATCTTGTGATCGAAATCGATTTTAATTTTTTAATAACTTTTTAATACAGTCATTGGGCAGCGACAGATTTCTAAATTTCAAACTTGTCTTGTTTTTGTGCAGGGATAGACAGTGACTAGAAATTGTCGTTTTTGCTTTCAATGCAAAGGGTTAGATTCTTTTCTATATCAAATGAAATTTTAACTTAAACGAGCAACCTATACGTAGTTCTAAATTTGATTGTGGCAACACATAGCCTTAGTTTCAGGCATCGTTTCAGCCTAGAAAAATTGATGGGACAAAAAAATTGGGGCAGCTGTAGGTATTGCTAGCCTAGTATCTGTGATGTACTGCTTTAACATAATAAAGATAATGGCAACACTTCAGTGCGCATTCCATAATGCGAGATAACAATGATCTTTACCGCATAACAATAACATACTAGATACCGTAACGTGCTAGTAATTGGAACATTGATTTAATCGAAATAATAACGAGTGTAGTCAGATGGTGATTAATGAAAGGCGAATTAATTGTTAGCGTGCTCTCGAAGACTTCTGTGAATGTTTGAATTACTGCTGTTTATAATAAATGCAATAAATAAAGACTTCATAACGAAATAAGAACATAACAGTATCCTTCCTGGTTTAGAGTAATTGCTAATGCGAATTCGAAGCTAGCCTATTATTTGGATTTTGTCATAAATTTAGTCATAAATATAGCATGTCACAAAAAAAGAGAAAGTATCAGGACAATTATTTGAATTTTGGATTTACATATCTTATTCAGGATGGTCTTCAAATTCATCAGTGTGTCCTGTGCATGAAAACATTTTCAAACAGTACCATGAAACCTGCTCCGCTAAAACAACACCTAGCAAATGCTCATCCAAGTATGATAAGCAAAAACCAGTCCTTTTTTGAGTTAAAACTGTCCAATCTGAAAAGACAAAAGCTGGACAGAACTGGAATGTTTTGGCAGACTAACAATGCCTCTGTACATGCGTCATTTGCCATTGCTTTGCATGTGGCAAAAGCTAAAAAAGCACATACGATCGGTGAAATTCTTCTAAAACCTTGCATATTGGAAAGTGTGAAGTTGATGGTTGGAGAAAAAGCATCTCAAACAATAAAACAAATCTCACTGTCCAATGACACTATAAATTCATGACATGTCTGAAAATATTAAGAGCAAGGTGATATCAAAAATTAATTCCTCTCCTGTTTTTGCTCTTCAGCTGGATGAAACTACCGATGTTTACAATCTCTCACAGCTACTTGTGTATATCAGATATGTTGCAGATGACAGGATTAGTGAAGAATTTCTCTTCTGCCAACCTTTGGAAATAACATCAGAGGCAGCCGATGTTTTTCAATTGTTGATGGACTTTTTTGACAAAACCGAATTGAGTTGGAATAAGCTTGTTGGGGTTTGCACTGATGGTGCTCCAGCCATGATTGGTGCAAACTATGGATTGGTTTCCCTGGTAAAGCAGAAAAATCCAATAATTCAAGGAACCCATTGTATGATTCACAAAGCGGCGCTCGTTTCCAAAACCATTCCGAAGAGACTTCACGAGCATTTGTCTGTTGTGATTAAAGTCGTTAATTATGTGAAAAGTTCAGCGCTCAACACTCGACTCTTCAGCAAGCTTTGCAAAGATATGGATGCCAATCATACCGCACTTTTATATCACACTCAAGTTCGTTGGCTCTCAAAAGGGAACATGCTCTCTCGTATTTTCGAACTAAGAAAAGAAGTCAAGTCGTTTTTGGTTGCAAAACAAAAAAATGATTTATTGTTAATATTTGGTGGGGTCGAATTTTCTACGTACTTAGCTTATCTTGCTGACATATTCGAAACATTAAATCAACTAAACAAGAAACTGCAAGGCCCAGGAAGTAATATAATCGTGCACACTGATGCCATCAATGCATTTGTGGCAAAGCTCAAGTTTTGGACCCAACGAGCAAATAATGATAATTTTGCATCATTTCACCGATTGACTGAGATAACGGGAGATGATTTTGAACAAAATTTGAAGGAGGACATCATCAGTCATCTACAAAACCTGCAAAATGAGTTTGAACGATATTTTCCCGAGATAAATACTTCTAGCATTTTGATGAAAGTAGCTAGAAATCCTTTTGTATGTAAAGTGAAAGATGTTCCTGAAGCAATTCAAGAAAAATTTATAGAATTAACAAACGATTCTTTTGCAAAAGATGAATTTCACACTTGCAACCTAGAGGAGTTTTGGGTTAAAATCCAACGTTACTATCCACGGCTAGGTATTCATGCTCTGAATATTTTGGCTCGTTTTTCTTCAACTTACCTGTGCGAGTGCGGCTTCTCTGCGTTGCTTACTATCAAATCTAAAGCACGAAACCGACTTGACGTTGAATCTGACATTCGTTGCGCATTATCTACAACTTCACCAGACATTGAAAAGCTCGTTGCCAAAAAACAAGGGCAGCCGTCACATTAAATAAGTATAACTGAAGTAATTTGCTCATTTCGTTTTTTAATAAATGAGCATTATTAAGTATATTGAGGGTAAATTTAGTAAGCACTTTTGTTAAAAGGGTGAATACGTAAAAAAAGGTTAAGAACCACTGCTCTAGAATGACCATTTTTTCATTAATATACATGTAATGCAATTTTTGTGAGAACTTTTCCTTGCGAATTATGTTAAACGAAGATTATCTCGATATAATATTGTTCTTTTAACGCTAATGGGTGGCTTTTGTTGGGTAATTATATTCAATCTCATTTAAAAAAATATTTTTACTGCTTGATTAAATTGTTAATGATTTTTATAAAAAGATACATCCTAGAATTTCAATTAGAGAATGTACAAAGTAACACATTTTACATTTTCATATATCAACATCAATAAAAAACAGAGACCAAAACTTTAATACATTTTTTAAACTTTGTATATTTTTGTTCGACCAATATGCATTCCACCATCGTATGCGCGAAATGGAAAATGTGTACGAGAGTAAAAAAAATTTTGTAAAATGTATTTTTACGAGCCAACTTTTACTGAAACTATTTAGAAACACTTTACTTTTATTATCGCGTCTGCTAAAGAATGCGTCCCACAATGTAGACTGCATCAAGTTTTTTTAATAATTATTATTTTTAGTAAGAATGGTCAAGTCAATCAACAAGCAAGTGCCGACAGACCTATTTCGTCCTTATTAGGACTCGTTAGGACACTACAGCTTGTTGTTGACCCCAGCTGAAAAAGTTGAAAACTTAAACAGCTGGCACAACTTTCTGTTTGTGGTTTTTACACCTCAAACATCCAGTTGTGGACCTAAACGCTGGGTAGATAGTACAATGAAAACAATGTTCCACCAGCGCAACTGCAAAAGACACCGCTAAGCCGCAAGGGCATACTGGCGGCGTTTCCGATATGCTAACCACATCGAGTTAGCTAACACGGATACGGGTTAAGACAAGCAAAACCCTGCAGTTTCTATTACAAACATATAGTCAAGTCAATCAACAAGAAAGTGCCGACAGACTTGTTTCGTCCTTATTAGGACTCGTAAGGACACTACAGCTTGTTGTTGACCCCAGCTGAAAAAGTTGAAAACTTAAACAGCTGGCATTTTTATTATTATTTTATTTTTATTTTATTTAACGACCATATTTAACTTCAGCTTAAAGTAAAAATTCTTTTACACTTTAACGTTTTTTAATTTATGATGTAGTTGTCTCAATTTAAATTGTCAGTTGCTTGAACGTCAATGATTCTGTATTTGTTTACTTAGTCCAGATGATAAACTAATTAAACATCGATACATTCCAGCACCTGGCCCAGATGGTAGGTGCTTTCACGCAGCCTGGGCCGTGAGTAAGTCTGCTCATTGATTTTAAAATGACAGACCGAAACCGAGCCTACCAAAACGGAAGGGTATCCACCCATTCCGATGTTCAGTGTGGGTCTGTTAATCGGCAAACGTCCTTTTCAGGACGGGGCAATGTCAGGATAAAACTGCCCTTTTCAGGGCACATTGCCAACAAGTTCCGAAGACCCACTATTCTTCAGCTGAACATCGAAGGCCTCACTGCAAGCAAGATGAATGTTCTTCATCACCTCGCTATGCAGTCTGAGGCACTCGTCATCCTACTGCAGGAGACCCACTGCACTGATGCAGAGAAGTTGGTGCTACCACACTACCAACTAGCTGGGTCTTCTTTAAGCAGGAAGCATGGCCTTGCCACGTTTGTCCACGAGCGACTGAGATACACGCTTTTGGACCAATCTCCACCGACATCGGAGATCGAGTGGCTGTGTGTGGACGTTGATGGCTATAAAATAGTCAACGTCTACAAACCACCGCCAACGCGATTGCGAACCCTGGATCTCCCAGTGTTTCCTCTCCCCTGTCTGTACGCTGGCGATTTTAACTGTCGTCATGCTGACTGGGGTTATGATGACAACAGTCCGGATGGTGAGTGCTTGGCTGGCTGGGCAAGTATTAATTGTCTTGCCCTCCTATATAATGCCAAGGACGCTGCCAGTTTTTATTCCGGCCGCTGGAACACTGGCACCAATCCAGACCTAGCTTTCGCTAGCGTAGGTCCAAACAGTCGCTTACCGGATAGACGTGTCCTTGAGAAGTTTCCCAGGTCACAACATCGACCCTCGCTTATTACACCACCAAGGTTTGCTATGGCAGTGCCAAGCATGCCTGTTAAGCGATGGAACTTCCGCAAGGCCAATTGGAGTCACTACATTGCTTTGACGAATAAATTCGCAAAGACTTTGTTGCCGCCTGATTCACTTGATGTGGATGCGGCTTACCAGGACTTCTGTAACATCATTAAGAAAGCAGCCAAGAAGACTACCCCACGCGGGTATCGAAACAACTATATTCCGTGTTGGGATGCAGAGTGTGAATCCCTCTATAAAACCTTTCTGCAGTCTCCTCAGGGAGACGACTCAAGTTTGGCTGCTACAACTCTGCTTGCCAAGCTTGACAGAAAACGGAGGGATCGATGGTCCGAAGCAGTTCGGAGCATTGATTTCTCACACTCTAGTCGAAAAGCGTGGAGTATTTTGAACAACCTTACTGGTAGGTCACGACACTCTCCTCGTCATTGTCCCGTTTCAGCCGATGCTATTGCATCTCAGCTGGTTAGAAATGGGAAATACGAGGCTGTTGATCGCAAGTCATCTCGACTTGTCTCTCAAGAAGTGTCTGACCTTTGGAGGGCCACAACACCAGACGCAGTAAATATCTCTGACAATTTTTCACAGAGAGAATTTGCTGCTGCCCTTCAGCACTTAAAACCAGGTAAAGCTCCGGGTCCTGATTCCATCTTCCCCGAGCTTATACTCCATGCTGGAGCTGCTTTGAAGTCCTGGTTACGTGACTTCCTTTCTTCCTGTTTGCGCCGACTCAAAATTCCCAAGATCTAGAGAAGAGCGCTTGTGGTCGCGATCCCAAAACCAGCAAAGCCCGTGTGGGACCCAAAGAGTTATCGACCGATATCTCTGCTCTGTGTCCCCTACAAGATCCTCGAGAGGCTTATCTACACCCGCGTTGAACCATTAATCGATCCACTGCTCCCTAAAGAGCAGGCTGGGTTCCGACGCGGGAAGTCAACCGTAGATCAAGTTGTTCTGCTAACCCAGAACATCGAGGATTCTTTCGAGGCTAAAAAGAAGGCCGGTGCCGTATTTATCGATGTGACAGCTGCTTATGACACTGTCTGGCACCGTGGCCTTACCTGCAAGCTGCTGAGACTACCTCCAGATAAGCACATGGTCAAAATGATCATGGAGCTTGTCCGAAATCGAAGTTTCACCCTTACCACCGGTGACAGCAAGCAAAGCAGGCTACGCCGTCTTAAAAACGGCGTTCCTCAGGGATCGGTCTTGGCTCCTCTCCTATTTAACATCTATACGTACGATCTTCCTTCCATAATTTCCAGAAAGTTTGCTTATGCTGATGATTTAGCATTGTTGCATTCTTCTGGAAACTGGAAGGACTTGGAGGGGACATTAAGCCAAGACATGTCCACACTTTCAGCGTATCTCCAGACTTGGAGGTTGAAGCTCAGTCACACTAAGACGGTGACGACAGCCTTTCACTTAAACAACCGAGAGGCCAAACGTGAGCTAAAGGTCTACAACAATAGTAGACTTTTACCGTTCTGTCCAACCCCTACATACCTTGGGGTAAAACTGGACAGATCGCTCACGTTTCGTCACCATTTAGTGTGATTGCGAAAAAACTATCATCGCGCGTCACACTGTTGAGGCGACTCGTGGGCTCGGGATGGGGTGCTGGTGCTAAAACACTACGCATAGCCACCTTGTCTCTAGTCTACTCAACAGCTGAGTACTGTGCGCCAGTCTGGTGTCGCAGTGCTCACACTCGCCTCATCGACAGTGTCTTGAATGACGCCTAGCGCATAGTTACTGGATGCCTGCGTCCCACTCCAACGGACCACCTACCTGTACTTTCAGGCATCCAGCCAGCTGAGCTTCGCCGACTGGGAGCGACACTCTCCTTGGCCTACCGTGGATCTCTGGACTCCGATCATATTTTGCATGGTCTGTTAAATGGGTCCTCAGATACTGGCCAAGTGAGACTAAGATCCAGACGCCCGTTTGTGCCAGGTGCGCGGAATCTCTTGGACAATCTTGCCAGACTTGGCATCCGCGCCTCTGAATGGACAAATCACAAATGGAACGCGGAGTACTGTGAAAGTGCTTCCAGGCTCCGTGCTTTTGTGCCCGGGACCAGTGCCAGGCCTATTGGGATGGGCTTACCCCGAGTAGCTTGGGTTAAGCTCAACCGCCTGCGGACTGGTGTTGGGCGATTCCATTCGTCCATGCACAAATGGGGTCTCGCTCCTTCACCGAATTGCGAGTGTGGCGCCTCAGAGCAAACCGCAGACCATGTACTAACAATGTGCCCCATACATCGGGCACCACATGGAGCACGCGGTCTGACGGTTTTGGATGACGAAACTCGATGCTGGCTTAATAACATCACTGCCAGCATCTGATCCAGGCAGTGCAGCAGTCTGGGGTAGTAAAAGGATAAACCCTCGGCCCCAGTTCTGTTTGTGTCTGGCCTGGAGTGGATGCCCTTCAAACGATGACGACGATGACGATTCCAGCACCATTCTAAATTTGGTTTTACTTGATTCGAGTGCTGTAATAAAAAATACAATATTATTGATTGTTATACCAAATAATCCTATTTATCTTTTATCATAATTCTATTCTTGGGTTGAGTTTATTAAAATAGATTTTTCAATATAAAAAGATTATTTTTATGTCGTAATAAGATAGGGTCTTTTTGCTTTAAAAAAAATCTTATAATAAAGCGTTATACAAGGGTTGGTCGACTTACGACGTTGATCCGTTCTTAAGACGCAGTGTAACCTGAGTTTCAGTGTAAGTCGGAACATCACAAATAAATTACTGTATACGTACTATACTGTACTGTGAAGTATTGTGCTATAATAAAATGTAACCAATAATATAAAAAAATTACTTTATTAAAAAAAGAGAAAACAATTTCTTAATACATGAATTAAAGTAAATATCAACGAGATGGTGGAGAAGCTGGAGTAGTAGAGGTAGCTAAAGTACAGCCTCCGTAGCAGTAGAGGCAGCTGATATAAAGGGTGCAGGTCTCTCTACTTTCTTAAAATACAGCTCCTGGTTAGACTGGACATATAGGATCCTCTTCTCATCTAAGATCTCTTTGTAACACTGCAGTAAATCTATGATGCCTCTGGAAACCCTAGTGAACCTTTCCAAGTTAGAATCCTGAGCCTCAAAATTGCCAACGCTTGCTGTATCTCAGCAAAACCTTTTGACAAGCTCTGCCTTGTAAAAGCCTTAGGTCTGGGGTGGGGGTTTCTTCTTTATCCTCTATGATCTGCTTCTCCAGTTGTATCAAGTCCCCAGCCGATAACTCCTCTCCATTAGATTCCAACAGCTCTGTAACATCATCAACCTCCATATTCAGATCGATTTCCTTACTCAAGGCAACAATGTTCCGAATAACGTGGTCAAACACATAGAAGTCATTTACAAATTGAGAACATAGTTTCCTTTAAACACCATTCATGTTTTTAACCTTTACCTCCCCCCAGGAATGAGCAATGTTCTTTACAGCATCAAGGATATTGTAGGACTTCCAAAAGTCCTTCGAAGTTAAGTCCTTCTTGTTTCAGTTGCCTGTAATGCCATAGCAAATGTCCTTCTGAGGTAGTAGGCCTTGAACGAAGCAATCACTCTTTGGTCCATAGGCTGTAGAAGAACCGTGGTATTAGGTGGAAGGTAAACAACCTTGACATTAAGGTGAAAGTCTCCCAGCTAGGCAGGGTGTCCAGGGGCATTGTCCAGCACTAGTAACGCCTTAAAGGGGATACTCGTTTTGGTGCATTACCGGTCCACACTAGGCACAAAATGTTTGATAAACCATTCCTCAAACAATGCAAGTGTCACCCATGCCTTCTCATTTGCCTTTCAAATGACTGGGAATTGACTCTTACAAATGCCCTTGAGTGCCCTTGAATTTTCAGCCAGATACACCAGCAAGGGCTTCAGTTTAAAGTCGCCAGCTGCATTTCCCCCAAGAAGTAAAGTTGGCCTCTCCTTGCTGACTATATAACCGGATGCTGACTTGTCCTCCTTTGCGATACGTGGGGTTAGGCATACTCTTCCAAAATAAATCTATCTCATCCATGTTGAACACTTGATAGCCTAAGCAGAATAACCCCCTCCCTGATTATCTCATCCAACGCTTTAGGAAATTTACTTGCTGCTTTCTCATCCCCACAAGTAGCTTCACCTTGCACGTTAAGGTTATGGTAATTGGCCCGAGCCTTAAATCGCATAAACTAACCCCTCTTAGCCGAAAACTTTTCACTTTCACTTTCTTCCCCCTTTCTTGTTTTAATGCATCTAACGATCTTTTCGCCTTCTCTTGAATTACCATAAGGCTCACCGGAACACCCTTTTGATTTTGATCTTCCAACCAAAGCACCAATAATCTTTCCATTTCAATAATTAAAATACTTCGCTGCTTGGTTATCACTGTTGCTTTCATAGGAGCGGGTCCTTTCACATGCTCAATTATGCGCTTTTTATCCTTAAGAATGGTAGCCACGGTTGAACGATTAAGGCCAAGCGACCGGCCAATTTTTGTCGGCGTTTCACCGTTTTTAGATCGCTTAATAATTTTTAATTTCACTTCCATGTTGATGGCCTTTCTCTTCTTTGATGCACTACCATCAGAAGAATCTTCTTTACGCTTTAGAGCCATAACGAAGGGAAAAAGTTAAAAAAAAAAACGATCAAACACTTGAGAAAAAGAGCAGGCGTACACAACCAAAATGGCGTATCACAGAAACTGAGTGACGTGACTGAAACTTAGTGACACAACCTTAACAAAGTATATTCACATGCTGCCGGCTAGAAACTAGTTCGCAATTGTTTACATCGCTTACAACGCAATTGATGAAAGACGGAACGACGCTTAATATTATTTTTTATATTTTTATGGGGCGCGTTCGCAACCTCGAAACAGCGTAAGTCGGGACCGTCGTAATCCGAGGACTCCCTGTACACTGTAGAGCTTTTTCAATTTCTAACAAAAATATCTTTGTTAAAGAGTTGCTTTAGTACATGAGAACACAGTTTTTATTAATTTATTTCAAGATGCTACTATTAATCAAAGAAGGAAACTTGATGAATACACATTTTTTAATCAATTTTGTTTTTTTATTGAAATTTTACAATTTTCTAATTTTTAGTGAGACCAATCTATCTTCCACCTTACAGGAGAATTGGCGGAAGATGTGTTCGTAAGTAAAAAATAACTTTTAAATATTTTTGCTTAAAATGCATGCACAGGACGTCGCATAATAATATTACTTTGTGTTCTTATTCAATTTGACCATATCATGTTAAACATAATCTAAAAAACAAAAAGGTTCCGGGTTTTTTTTATTTTTTCAAGTCACTTTTCAAAAAATTGGCGCTTCGTACATTGTCCAAAACAGCATTTATAAAGTAGTGATAATTCAAAATAAAGTTATTTCGCTTCCAATGACTGGATAAACAGTGAGTTTTGGATATACATTTACCATAAAAATTAATGGAAGCAAACACATGTCTTCAATTTAAATTCATGGAAAAAGTAAATGTCCTCAGAATTGCTTCGTTTGATCACATTCTAATTTGCAAATGGAAGATCATGATTTGAATACTCAATTTACCTTTGTAACTTCCTCAGTGTTTTCTATTGAAAAAGACACTTTATTTATTATATTGAGTATATAATCAAGTCTTTGAAATACTTTACATCTTCGCGGACGGATTGATTAAATCATTGACGTGCAATTTAAATGTTGACTGCCGCTGACATTCAAACCAAACCAAATTTTATATTTACAAACAAATACGTGAACAGTCATAAGTTTAACTTTACTCGTGTAAAATGTCATCATTATAAAATATACAATTGATCCTCATACAAAGTATGTTGGTTTTTAATCTTTATTTGATCCATGTTCTTAAGTTGGAAAATAAGATTGTTTTATGTTTTTGTACAGAGTCACAATAGGCAAGTTTTTGTTTTGCTATCAACGCTCATTGAAAATAACGTTTTTCAACATAACAAATGTTTACTTTTTTTTTATATTTTTTCAAAACGGTTGTATTAATTTTTTGCTCGCAGATTTCATTTGTCACCATCTAAGGATATCATAAAATATTTTTCTTAAGTACGGATTTTCTGATACGAGTCAAAAGTCGTTGCTTATGAGCATTGGCCATGTTCTGTTTGATTAATAAACCAAAAATTGGTATGGGTATTTTTTCAGAATTTGACACGGGAATAGAGCCTATCAGTGTTTGATACGGCTCTGTCGGTCATGTATGGTGGATCACTGTCAAGTTTTAAAACTGGTTGATTTTTACAACAACAAAATGTTATCGACTGCCGTACAAAGTTACTTTATAAACAATGGTGACGAAGCGACCAGCCGAAAAGACGTTTCTTTCAAAGAATTTTAAAATTACTGTAAAACTTCTTCTTCTCCTTTCAGTCTTTCCCTTTAGTCAGGAGTGCCTACAGCGTATCATCATTCTACACATCTTTCTGTGTTCAACATCCGTCTCCTTTGCACCAATTTCCCCCATATCTTCTTTTACTACATCTAAAAATCTTCCCTTTGGTGTCCCTCTTCTCCTCTTTCCCGGTAACTCCATTTCCATCATCTTTCTTCCTATATACTCTTGGTCTCTCCTCATGAAATGTCCATACCACCTCAGCCTGCCCTCCCTCATCTTCATTCCTAACCGTTCTACCTTAACGGTACTCCTGATGTATTCGTTTCTAATCTTGTCTTTTCTTGTCACTCCCATAGCAAACCTCAACATTTTCATCTCTGCGACTTCCATCTCTTCCACTTGTTTCTTTGTGACTGCCACCGTCTCAAGTCCATACACCATTGCTGGTCTTACCATTGAACTGTACGCTTTTCCTTTTACTCTAGCTGGTAACCTCCTGTCGCAGATTACTCCCGATACTCTTCTCCATCCGTTCCATCCTGCCTGTACTCTCTTCTTTACCTACCTCTCACAACCACTACTTTCTTGCACCGTTGATCCCAAATACTTAAATTCCTTTAGTCTTGGCACTTTTGTATCCTCCATCTTTACTGTTTCGTCATCATTTCCTTCATTTATGCACAGATATTCAGTCTTTGACCTATTTACTTTCATCCCTCTTCTTTCCAATGCATACTTTCAGGATTCTAATCTCCGCTCCAATTCTTTCCTGGTCTCTTCACAAATCACAATATCATCAGCAAACAGCATCGTCCATGGTGGTTCTCTCCTTACTTTATCCGTTAGCCTTTCCATTATCACTGCAAACAGGAATGGACTTAACGCTGATCCCTGGTGCAGTCCAACCTTGACCTTGAAACTTTTTGTAGTTCCTACTGCACACCTTATCACTGCTTCGCTTCCCTCATACATATCCTGTACTAGTTGTATATACTTTTCCACTATTCCGGATTTTCTCATACAGTACCACAGCTCTTCCCGTGGAACCCTGTCGTAAGCCTTCTCTAGGTCCACGAATACACAATGTAGCTCTCTTTGACCTTTCCTGTACTTTTCCATCAACATTCTTAGAGCAAACATGGCATCGGTGGTTCCCTTTGCTGGCATAAATTCATATTGCTGTTTGCTGATCTCCACTCTATCTCTTAACCTGGCTTCAATAATTCTTTCCCATACCTTCATTGTGTGGCTCATTAGCTTTATTTCTATGTAGTTTCCACAGCACTGTGCTTTCCCTTTGTTTTTATAGATTGGGATAAGCACACTCTTCCATTTTTCTGACATCCGTTCACCCATTAATAGTCTATTGAACAGTCTGGGTAAAAACTCTATCCCCATCTTTCCCATGCACTTCCAAACTTCTACTGGCAACTCATCTGGCCCAACTGCTTTACCTTTTTTCATCCTTCTTAGTGCGTTTTTTACTTCTTCTCTACTGACACAATTTACCTCTTCATTAACCACTTCTGTTTCCTCTGTCCTAGGGTCTCTGTTATTTTCCTCGTTCATCAGTTTCTCAAAGTACTCCTTCCATCTCTTTAACACTGCGTCCGAATTTACCATGACATTACCGTTTTCATCCTTTATAACCCTCACGTGCTGTACATCTTTACCTACTCTGTCTCTCTGCCTAGCCAATCTGTACAATTCCTTTTCACATTCTTTTGTTTTATAATCTAGCGTACAAATTGTCATAGGCACGTCCCTTTGCCATTGCAACTGCCTTCTTTGCCTTACTCTTCTTTTCTTTATATATCTTTTTAGTAATTTTATTTCTTATTTTGTCCCATGCTTTCTTTGCCTCTTTCTTTTCTTTTATGCTCTCCTGAACTTCCTCATTCCACCACCATGTCTCCCTGTCTCCTTTTCGTTTCCCAAATGTCACTCCCAGTACAGTTTTAGCTGTTTTTCTTAGCATTTCTGCTGTTTTGTCCCACTCATTAGGTAATCTATCCTTGCCTCCCAGAGTCCTGGTCATCTCTTTTCTAAACGCTTCTTGATAGCTTGTCTCCTTCAGTTCCGACCATCATATCTTAGGCTTTACTTTCTCTGCTTTTTTCTTTTTCACCATAAGAACCATTTTGCATACCACCATACGGTGCTGCTTTGTGACACACTCATTCAATATTACCTTACAATCACACATTTCCTTCAAGTTCCTCCTTCTGCACATCATATAATCTACTTGGATACTTTTTCCTCCACTCTTATACGTCACCCTGTGTTGATCTTTCTTCTTGAAATAAGTATTGACAATCGCCAAATCCATCCTTTTCCAAAATCCACGATCATTGATCCTCATTATTTCTGGCTCCAGCACCGTATCTCCCCATTATCTCTTCATTCCCTATGTTTCCTTTGCCCACATATCCATTAAGATCTGCACCAAGATCTATCCTCTCTTCTTTTGATAGAGTTTTTATCAACCCATCCAGGTCTTCCCAAAAATCATTTTTCTCCTCCATGCTGTTGTTAACTTAAGGAGCAATGCGCTTACTATATTTAGGATGGACCCTTTTACCTCCAGTTTCATGGCTATTAGTCTGTCTGACACCCTCTTCACCTCCAGGACACTTTCAGCTAGCTCCTCCCTCAGCACTATCCCTATCCCATTTTTTCTTCCATCAGCTCCGTTATAGAATATTTTGCATCCACTGTCAATGTTCCTTGCTTTAGTACCTTTCCACTTTGTTTACTGTAGACACAATATGTCTACATTCCTTCGCTCCATCATATCTGCCAGCTTTCTTCCCCTTCCAGTCATCGTTCCAATATTTAAAGTACCCACCCTTATGAGTGAGCGCCTTCCTTTCCACGCTTCTCGCTGCTTCTTTACTTGCTTTCCTCCTCTTTTTCTGCTATTATTTTCACTATGTTTAGCAGTAGCATAATTTCCACAGGTGCCCTGCTGTGCGACACCTCAGGCGGTTGTTGATAACCCGGGCCTTAACTAATCCGGTATGGATTAATTATGATTACGCATTTGTCTGATTTCGCAAAAAATTACGCCGGATGTCCTTCCTGCCGCAACCCTCCCCATTTATCCGGGCTTGGGACCGGCATCAAGAGACACAGAAATATACCTCCGATTATTGGGTTGACAGTAAAACTGAAAACAAAAAATTGTTTTTTTGCTATGAAAAGTCCCCAAACACTATTCTGTTTCATTAATAAATATAGTCGAATTAATATTGGCAACATTAAACTATTTTGTAATTAACCCTTACGCGTTCGCTGACATCCACAGCTGGTTAGCGTAGCACGTCTGCTGGCATTCTGGAATGCCAACCAATAATGTAGACGGCTTGATTTTATTTACTAAATTTCCAAAAAAGCATCTGTGACGTCACAATACCCAAGCAAATGCACAAGCCAGTTTAAATAGGGCTGCGCTTTGATACGAAACCAGAATTTCAATTTTCAGCTAAAAAACTTTAAAAGTCCAGCAACGAACGGCATGAAGACAAATTTTAAGTGAAGACTTTTTTTTATAGATGATTAAGTTTTCGGGACAAAAATTTGGACAAAAGCCATAAAATTTGGACAAAGCTTTGGATTAAATAAGCTTCTTCTTCTTCACCTTTCGGCCTTTTCCTTCAGTCAGGGGTGGCCACAGCGTATCATCATTTTCCAAACCTTTCTGTCTTCAACATCCGTCTCCTTTGTACCAACTTCCCCCATATCTTCTTTTACTACATCTAAAAATCTTCTCTTTGGTCTCCCTTTTCTCCACTTTCCCGGATTAAATAAGCTAATTTATTTTAATCTTTATCTAATTATAATTTTTTTAATATTTGCGGCTAGCGAACTTTATTAGTTTATTAAATACGGCTTGTGTTTGAAAAATTTTTCCCACTTTTGGTGTAATTTCTTAATCGGTATAAAAAGTTAACAGCGTCAACGATTGGGTAAAAGCGCTTTGATTGATGGCGAATGCGATCGACACGGTAGTGGTTCGAAAACTACTCACATTATTTTGTCCTTGGGAAAGACACTTTACGGCACTTTTCTTTGCTTGGCGGTCTGAGCAAGCAGCTCTAGATTTCTTCAGTATCTCTAAATAACGACTAAGAAAGCAAAATATAAAATTTGAACCCTACAACATTATCTTGGCATCTCCCAAAGCAGGTCGCAATGATTACTTGACAGTTGCTCTATTTATAATGTCTCGGAACCTTTTCACCGAGTGAACAGGATATATGAAAATAAAAATTAAAAATAATAGAGGATTGGTGTGCCATATGCATGGTGACCTTGTGCTAGTAAAATGCTTTATTGTTATCACACAAAACGATTCAATAATTGCATAAAAAAAATGGATTTATAAATTTCTATTTGCTAAAGTTAAATCAGCCAATTGAAACTATTGTGCTAAAACATAGTACCGTTGTAGTTTTATGCTTTAGCAAAAATACTCGATCGAAATGTGTTACATAAACATATATACAGTGACAAGAAACCAAGGTTTCTGCTTTTTTTCGTAACAAATCATAGTACCGTTGTAGTTTTATGCTTTAGCAAAAATACTCGATCGAAATGTGTTACATAAACATATATACAGTGACAAGAAACCAAGTTTGTGATCAAAGCTAAAGTCTCTGATTTTTTTTCTTTGATTTGTTACGAAAAAAAGCAGAAACCTTTTTCTCGGTCAATGTCAAGCGCGAAAAGATTCAAAATTACGCGCAAGCACACACACTTGGATCACGTTCAAACAGTGGTTGGTCTAATAACTAATGAACCGTCCGCCATATATCTTTTGCAACAAAATCGCGCAGAGCGCGCAAGTTTCGCAAGATATCCAAAAAAAATCTTATTTCACCAGACAGAGGACGATTCTAGCAACACGTAGCAACTTAAAAATTTGAATTACTTGCCGCTAGTTGTAATTATTGGGATAAAAGAGATTTTTTGCAAGGAAAAGTGGGTTCTTTTATTTTTTTAATTGCAAATTTGTTTTTCAATAAATTAAAAAAAATTTTATATCATTTTAATCACAAAAAATTTATCTTTTCAGTGATATAAAATTTAAACAGCTTCTTTTTACAGTAATGGGGAATTACTAAATATTGCTTAATTATTAAAAAATTCATTTTATAACGGTTTTTTCTATCTATTAATATTTGGACTTGCAAAAAAAGGCACTGCGGACGCGTAAAGGTTAACACTCTGACTTGCGAGTTCAAGCTTAGATTGTCTGAGTAATTTGCGTTGTGCCTTTGTGAAAAGCAGTTCATGATGAGTTTCTAAATGAGATCAAGCTACTTTATAACACTCATGACTCCACTTTCATTGACAGCTAACTGACAAAAACGGTAATGAGAACAAGGGAAGATACAAAGTGTGCCGCAAAAATAATATATGCATGTGTCATTGAATGAACGTTGAGTGTATGCAACGACAAAAACATAAAACATTTTGAGACATACCGGAGCATTTAATTTTGTGCATTGTATTTAGATCCCGCTTTATGTAAAGTTAGCTCCACACGTTTAAGTATCTTTCAATATTGAAGATCTTTTTTATTCAATATGAGCAGTGATGAGATTCAAAACTAAACCGTGCAAACCCCCTGAATCCCATCATTGAAGATGAGCAAACTATTACAGATTTGTTATTTTCTTGTAATTAATAATTCATTTCAAATAAGTTTATCTAAAGGAAACGTTAAAATTGTTTTTACAAAAATTTTGACTGATAAAAAAAAAGTCTTTATTCAGTAATAAATAATAATTTGTCAATTGTTAAATGGCATCATTATGACATGAATGCTTTCACTTGCTTTAAAACAGGAGTGGGAAAACTCTGGCCCGCAGGATATTTAAATGTTGCCCGTGTTTGTTTGCAAAGAAGCATAAAAATGTCTTAGAATAAACCAATGCTCCGCAACCGGTATACCCCGTTTTTTAGCCATCACTAGTTTTTTGGAAAAAAAACAAAGACTTTATAGACAGTTTCAAAGTGATAATTTATTTTTTTCAGTTACCACGAGCGTTTTGGACAAAAATGCGTAGCATTGTTTCATAACTTTGACAATGTAACATGATCAGACTTCGGAAATCGTCAATAAAATTTAGATTAAACTGCATTTCTCCCTCCCCAAGTTTAATGTGTCCCTAAATTCTTTAATTTTGAGATGCGGCTCGCGAATGCAATTAGCTTTCCCACCCTTAGTTTAAGACGTCGTTAAAAATATCTTTAGTTAAATTACGTGATTTATTCAAATATCCAACGTTTTTCTACAAACTGTATACCTGACTCTTTCACCTTCGTTAAAACTCTCCAAAATTTTCATTTTTCTACTTCATCACCGTTTCTCTGTCCCTTTGATATTTCCAGATTTTTTACCAACGTCCCCTTGCAAGAAACTATCGAAATCGTTGCCAATGCTCTCTAATATTACGATCTAGTAGCAACTCCGTTTCCCAGGGAAATTTTTGTTGAACTAATCCAAACGGCCACCTCGTCGGTTGAATTCAGTTTCAACAACACTATGTACCGGAGGACTGATGGTCGATCTATGGGATCCCCGTTGGGTCCAGCCCTTGCTAATCTCTTTGTTGGTTACGAAGAAACCAAACTCTTTCTGAGCGTAAAGAAACCTCTTATTTACTACCATTACGTTGATGACACCTTTGGGGTTTATGAAAACAAAGATGATTGTGAAAATTTTTTTTCTTTACTAAACTCTCTTCATTATTATTCGTTACGTTTCAGGTTAAAAAAAAAAACTTAATTTTTTATTTACTTTTCTAGTTGAGAAACACAAAACTGGGTTTATCATATCTGTGTACAGAAACCCCACCTTTACCGACCAATAAATACTCTGGGACTCTTTTACCCCATAAAGCAAAAAATCAATCTTGTGGATACACTGGTTCACCGAGCTTTGTCTATCTGCTCTAACAGCAGGCTATAGCTGCAGCACACCAGGTTGAAAAAAAGAGTTAGATATTAAGCAGCTTCGATACTTACGCGACGTCATTTTTACAATAACCACCAACGAACAACGAACCAATGTTAATGAATGTATTTGGTGACGACGGTAACTAAAATAAAACACAAAACAGTATTAAATAAATCAAAATAACATAATAAAACAAACCAAGTTCTACCTGCTTAATACGAATTTCTTTAAACGAATGAAGGATTTAAATGCCTGTACCAACTGCGAAATGTCTGCACCAACTGAAGAACAAACGAATTAAAAGAAAAAAAAAACTACGCTGCACCGATTTAAATATGAGCAAAACAACCAATAACAAACTGCCAACTCAAACCGGATTGCCAAAAAATAAACTTCAAATTAAAACAAAGAATTCAGGCTGAGCTTGACAAGCTTGGCAATTCAGGCTGTGCTTGACAAAATTCGATCGATCTTGGTTGCTAACGGGTACCCTAACCGTATTATTACATCTACATTTTTCAAGAATATCCCACAATTATCCACTAATCATCTCAACATGGACCCAAGAAATGCCCGGTTTATCACCATCTTCCATGGCTGGAAAATGTTTAAAATCTGAAAAGCAATTGCTACAGCCATTCAGCGTTGCTACTTTGCTGTTGAAACACGTGTTGTTTTCACAAACAGGCCTCTTCTTTCCGCAACCAAGAAGGATGTATTGCTTGCCCATCACCACAATGATGTTATCTATCAATTTGTGTGCCACTGCAATAGTCGGTACGTAGGACGTACATCCCAAAAGGTTGCATGAACGCATTAACCAACATGTTCCCAGGTCAATCAGAAACCACCATTCTTCTCAAGATCTCTCTAATCTTTCCCGTGCCTGCAAGAAAAACAGCACTTCTCAAGTCACCGCCCATGACTTTGCTATTGGACAGCATCTATTGTAAAACCTTCCCTGTGCCAGTCAATATCGTGACACTAAATTCTCTATTCTTGCCCGAGGACGTACTTCTTTCCACCTCTCCGCTGTTGAAGCTACGTTTATCAAATTTTTTAACCCAATTTCTGTCAACACAAAGAATTTCTTGACAGTTTATTATTTACTTACGCTCTTTTATATTCAATTGTGATTGATTGTCTCTCTTGACCAATCAGACGCACTCTCGTTTTCTTTCCTTTTCTTTTCTATTTCCTGATTGGCTGCCTTTTTCAACCAATTAAACTCATTCTCTTTGCCTATATAAGCACAATCGAATTGCTCTCAGTTCATTCTGACAATTCCTCCCAATAAGTGTCAGATGAAAAGTCTTCGAGGGATGAACACGCTTTTCAAAGCTATCATTCAATATCATCATGTCAAACCCCATTCTAAAACAGCATCCTGGCACTCCATGGCATTGATAAGTCTACTTATATACCCCGTTTTTAAATTTATGTACTTGTAAATAATGAAATTGATTTCATGAGTATAGTCAATAGAAAAAAAACATCATGTACTCGTATTTAACATTGGAAACAGGTTTACTTTGAAGCAAACCCATATTTGAAGTATACTCGTACGTTCTAACAATGAAAGTTTGGTGTGTAATTGTACTTCAAAACATCCTGTGCTCTACTTGCAATTATCTCGTAATTTACATTTATTCTACCATGTAGCGCACATTTTCTACTTGTATAAGGTGCTTCATTCTTCAATAGTGCTCTATTTTTGTAAAGTTATTCGTTCCTAAAACTCTTTTTAAAAAATT
The DNA here is from genome assembly GCA_963680785.1 of Diplosoma virens. Classification (NCBI taxonomy): domain Eukaryota; kingdom Metazoa; phylum Chordata; class Ascidiacea; order Aplousobranchia; family Didemnidae; genus Diplosoma; species Diplosoma virens. The sequence goes on along the minus strand of OY796887.1, from coordinate 11,469,404 downwards.
TATTTTATAGCAAATTGATTTTTCATATGCACTAAAAACTCGAATATGTTTCAAAATGAACGTATTTTCTCTCGCAAATAAAATTGTGTTTTAATTAATTTTCTTCTTTTTTTCGTTTGGAGAAGATGGACAGGAGCTAGATGGTTCACTAAATGGCCGGACATGTTTCCATCATCCAGGTCACCAGGTTCTTGTTGACATCTAAGAGAGCATGTGATGCATTAGGATAATGATAAATGGGAAAGATGTTAATACGTGCTCAGCTGTGTGCTCCTTTGCGCCACACTCGCAGACCGCCATAGAAGCCAAATCCCATTTGTGCGTTTCTGAGCGGAATAGACCAACGCCGGCTCGGAAACGATTAAGCTTGACTCACCCAGGTTTGGGAAAGTAATTCCCGGTGGCTTCGAGTTAGTAATAAATGTATAGAATCTAAAGACGTTTTCAAGCCACTTCATTCTTCATCTATATTCCGCCCATCGTGCTGCACTGGTGCCTGACTGGGCGGGGTCGTTCAGCAGTTCCAGTGCAGCAGCACAATGGGCGTCTTTATTTAAGTTGCCACAGCTGTCCACGAACTGGAGACAGGAATCTTTCGTATAGGAGGTGTTCTGGCTCGAGGGCGGCCAGCTAAAAAAGTACGGTTTTTTGGCTGCGAAGCTCAATTGGTTAGATGCCTGATAAGATAAACAAATTGTCCGTTGGTGTGAGACGCAGTTAACCGGTCACTATGAGCAAGGCATCGTTAATGAGCTTGTCAATAAGGCTAGTATGAGCACTGCTACAACAAACAGGCGCACAGTGCTCAGCCGTAAAATGGAGTAAGGTCAAGGGTGGCTGTGCGGAGTACTGTGGCATCTACACCACAGCTTGATTCAACTAATTGCTTTAAAAGCCCAATGCAAGATTTTGACATCTTGCGCAGTGACTCGAAGTGACGGCGAAACGTGAATGCCTTATATATTTTTATTCCAAGATAAATGGGTTCAGCACAAAACGATAGGGCCTGTCCGTTGACAAAGATGTTAAGCTCACGTCGTGCCTGCTTGCTGTAGAGATAAAAAGCTGCCGACACAGTTTTTGATACTTATTAGATTAATTAAAAAATTTTGGACTTTTTTGTTATAGTAGCGTTCTGCTGTTTATAAATTTCTCATTGCATTTAAAAGAAAAAAGTTATTAGTTTTTTAATTGTTTGTTATTTGCTTTTAGTTAGAGGATGCCGCTATCGTTGTCATAGGTACGCAACATGCCGCTTTAATCTGTAGCGATCGCCACATTTTCACGCTTGACATAATTGTATTTTTTTGTTCGTTTATTCATTTTTTCTTTTTGGATAAAAAAACGAGAGTCTTTGTTAAGTAAAAAAGCACATGTCAAAAAGTTTGGAATGGTTGTGATTTTTAAGAAGTAGTGTTGGCTTTAAAAATAAAGAAGATCTGTAAAAGTTTGTAAAATTTACATGTACCGAGATATATACAATATAAACCTCTAACCGCTACAAATCAATGTCGATGCAATCGCGGTTACTATGGAAACGGAAGAAGCTGCACACGTATACCTTTTGTTTTTTAATCTAATTTTTCTAAATAGATAAATATAAAATTGTTTTAACTGAAGTGAACAAAAATTCTAGCATCTATTTGATTTTAAATCTGAAATTTAGGTTTGTTTTTATTTTTGAGCAAGTTGCTCAGCGTTAGTTGCACATTTGACGGTGCCAAATTATAAGTGACATTATCCGCTTTTTCATTAAAATCAATTACAGTTTGTCAGTCAAGTTAATCATTTTTATCACAACTTTTTTATTAAACTATTTAAGCAAAAACCATTTATTTTTCCAAATTAAATAACTCTCAAGAAAAACCTTTACGAAGTTTGCCAAAAAACTTTCTTTTTGTTTTGTTAAAAACCCCATGTACTGCAATACTGCAGGTCTTAAACCAAAATAAAACAAATTAAAATATAGTTAGTACGTATATTTCACCAATATCACAGTTTATGATTTAAGATAACTTTTTGAAAAATGTTTAATAATAAGTTTTTTTAATTAACAATTTTTCTTTCCAAGCAATTAAAACGAAGCTTCAATCAATTTGTAAGTCGCTAAAAATCATTATTTTTTTTCATGTTAGGCTGTCGTTATCCTCGCAGATGGATAAATGGAAAATGTCGTCGTAAGTAAAAGAAATATGACTTATGCGTAGATTTTGTATATTCAATGTTGATTAGTTATAAATTACTTTTTATCTTTAATTCGGCTCGCTCTGTGGTTTTTAGGAACTTGCAGAATATTTTCAATGATTCTTGGTTTGAACATTTTTAATTTTAAATACTTTATTATTTCACAGTTAGCAGTACTACATTAGTTATTGCATAAGGAATTATGTATATACATTAATATATATATGTACTAAAATTTATCAATACTGATTTTAAAATAATTAGTAAGTTAATAATTACGTAATAAAATTAAAATAATCAATAAATTCAAGGACATGATTAAGAAACTCATACTCTGACGTAACTAGAATATATCATTTTTAGTAGTGATTTGAAGCTTGGAGACATAACTACGACGAATATGTTAAATTACTGTTAAATTTCCAGTTTTTTAAGCTCGAGTGTTTCTGCAACGTTTTTTTTGTTTGCATTTGTGTTTCTTTCTAACATAAGACATAGAAAAGCAGCTACAATAGTCTTAACAAAACCTTACCTAGACAGAAAAAGATATTAAAAATTAAAACGATGTATATTTTTTTAATAAAACTTTTTTATGGTTACAATTTAAAATTTAGCCAATGTAGCACGTTTTATATTTATTAAATGAGAAACTGCAATAGAGCTTTTTAACTTCAGTACCTTCTACCTTGATAATCTCATTGCTAAAACTAAATTATATACAGTATATATGTCAGTTGTATAGAAGGAAACTTTTAAAGTGAATTGTGTCGGATCTGTTGCGGATCTATGGCGGATTTGTGTCGGATCTGCGGCGAATTTGTGTCGGACCTGTGGCAAAACAAGCGTTGGATCTGGCGGAGGATCCTAACCCTAGCTCTAACCCTAACCCTAGCTCTAACCTTAACCCTAGCTCTCACTAGAACCACAAGTTTGATTTCCAGGCAAATCAACGAAGTTGTGAGTTTGATTCTTACCCAAAGCGAAAAAATCGCGTTTAATAAAAGTTCGTTTTAAGCTGAGCAACAAAGTTGCGAGTTTGATTCTCACCCACAGCAACATTGAGAATCAAACTCGCAACTTCGTTGCTCAAGGTGGTTGTTGCTCAATCAAATTCACAACTTCGTTACTCAACCCAGGTGAGAATCAAACTCGCTGTTCAGCATAAAACAAACTTGTAGTTAAATGCGACTGCGCTACTCTGGTGGGAATCAAATTCGCGACTTTGTTGCTTAACATAAGCTATGTTTCAGCGCGACTTCGTCGCTCTGGGTGAGAATCAAACTTACAACTTCGTTGCTCAGCTTAAAACAAACTTGTAGTTTATAGCGACTTCTTTGCTTTGGGTAAGAATCAAACTCGCAACTTTGTTGCTCAGCATGAAACAAACTTGTAGTTAAACGCGGCTTCTTTGCTTTGGGTAAGAATCAAACTCGCAACTTTGTTGCTCAGCATAAAACAAACTTGTAGTTAAACGCGGCTTCTTTGCTTTGGGTAAGAATCATACTCGCAACTTCATTGCTCAGCATAAAACGAATTTGTAGTTAAACGCGACTGCGTTGCTCTGAGTGAGAATCAAGCTCGCAACTTCGTTGATCTGCCTTGGAATCAAACTCGTGGTTCTATTGAGAGCTAGGGTTAAGGTTAAAGCTAAGGTAAGAGTTAGAGGTAGGGTTGGGATCCCGCGCCAGATCTGACGCTTGTTCCGCCATAGATCCGACACAAATCCGCCACAGATCCGGCACAATTCACTTCAAAAGTTTCCTTCATACTACTAATGTCTAAAACTAATATCAAGTTTTTTTCATTATCTTATTTTTACGTTGTCGCTACTCTCGTAGTTGGCGGAATGGAAAATGCACTCGTAAGTAGAAAAATTACAGGAAATAATATTTAGGTTTTATATACTTAAGCTATTTTGTTTCTGTGCCACAACAAATATGCATTTTTCAGATGACTGTAAATGTTTTAATTATTTTAAAAGTTTTCTGCCTTGCCTAATATACACTTTTTGAGATTTCTAAATAAGAAAATGAAAGTTTTTTGTCTTTAGGTTGCCGTAGATGGCGAAGGGGAAGATGCTGCCGTAAGTAGGAAATTAAAATACTTATTTATAATAACTTTTTGTTCGTCTTGTCCTGTTATTGTGCTTCTGGTACCTTGATGAAATTAAAAATTGTATTAAAAAGATCAACTAAGCTTGCATTATAATAAAGTTGTATTTTTTAACTATGTTTATTGTCGGTATTAAATTTGCAATTTAATTTGCAAGGTTACTTTTGATTACTTTTTTTTTATTTTTATACACGCTGGTGTGTAACAACAAATTTATAAATAAACTTTTTATATTGTTTCATTTGATTATTTTTTGAATCAAAGATCAAAGTACTGCAGAGTAAGTCGATAGAATTTGTTTTTAATGTTTTCTGTTTTTAGGTTGGTATTAATTTTGATGTAAAAGAAAGAAGTCAGAAACCACGAAAACAAATCTAATGTAGCGTGAACAATTGTGTTTACAAGTGCAATATTATTTTCATCATTATGTTATTGTTTAGTTTTCGATTTCCAACAAAATAGAAAAAAGTTTGCATTTTTTGTATTGTTCTTATATATTTACCTAAGCTTTATCCTCACCTTTGTAAAAACATAGAAACTGTACTCGTTCGTGGGTGACGTTTTTTTTAATATCATTGAATTTCTCGTATTCTTACAGGAGGATGTACATTAGAATCATAAATGATTCCCATGAAAAAATTAAAGTTATTTTATCTTGCTTATTATTATTATTATCATTATTATTATTATTATTATTATTATTATTATTATTATTATTATTATTATTATTATTATTATTATTATTATTATTATTATTATTATTATTATTATTATTATTATTATTATTATTATTATTATTATTATTATTATTATTATTATTATTATTATTATTATTATTATTATTATTATTATTATTATTGCCTTATCATTTTATCTTGTTTATCTTTGCTAAAAATATAAAAGAAAAAATAATGCCATCTTTCTTTTTTTTTAATTGTTATGAGTTTCCAGCAATAAGCAACAGTTTAATTTTTAGCATGAATGTTTTCAATTGTAATATCACATTGTCCCAATTTTTCTGGTCAAAGTAAGCCATTTTTTGCGAGCTAAAAAGTTGCATGCCACTCTGTCCGAAATAGGTGGTTAAAATAAGCAATAAAGTCTTTATTTAACTAAAATAAGCAAAATCAAGAAGCTTGAAGTTTTTCTGTGAGCTGAAAACAAACTGCAGACCAAGATTGCGATCTGCTTTGCAATTTTTTGCTGTTTAGTCAAATGTTAATCAGTCATACAATAAAAAATACATTCGTTGTTGTTGTTGTTGTTGTTGTTGTTTAAGCACAGCTTAGCTTTCATTTTCTAACACGTCAGACTCTAAATCTAATCTAAGCAATGTTTAAGTTTTCACAATTATCCCAATGGCATTGAGTAAGAAAAAGAGTTTAGCGCCTTTTAAATCAATTCTCTATTTATTTCTTACTATTGTCATTGTATTGTGGACTTGGAAAGATACTTCAAGGTACTTTTCTATATTTGTCGCTCTTAGCAAGCAGCTCTGAGTTTAGTCAAACTACTACATAAAAACTGTAAGACCAAAGAAAAATTTCAATCGGATAACAATATCTTGGCATTTCTAAAAACAGGTCGAGGTAATCACTTGATGGTTTTGCTAAAACTTGATTATACTGTATATAGAGTCTTTCAAAAAATTTGACATCATTTGACATGTAAATATTACAGAAACTACCTAGTTGAATCAAATGAAATTCAACAGGTTTAATGTTGACCAAAACAAGATTTATTCCTATAAATTTGAATAAGAAATTCAAAGGCATCTGAGTTTCATGAAAGGTTTTACAGTACAAATGTTCAATATGCACACCGCCTGTGACACTGCACACATGAAGTCGGTACTCCAGCTCCTCCTTAACATGCTGCAGCATATTTTGTGTAACAGTCTCTAGTGCGGTGATGTTTCTTTGTTAACTACCTGCCTGGCACGAAAGTTAAACTGTTTTATTTGCATCTTCGTTTTTGATATGCCACTAGGGTTTATGATTTTGTGGACTTTTTACTGTGCAAAGTTTTTGCGGGAAAAATGTAACACAGAGATGGCAAAATATTATACACAATTTTGTCTAAAAATTTACTAAAAATAAAAAAAGTTATTCACTTACAATTACTTTCTAATTTCCCCATTTTTGTCCCAAATGGGCGGTGATTACTAAAAAAAGATCTTCATCTACAATTAGCACCCAATTTTTTTTCTGTCCCAAAAAACATCTTCATCTGCAATCCCAAGCCTTTGCTCAATATTTAGGTCGCGATCGACGACGCATTGAGCACCCCCTGCGTTAAATTATTATTTTCAACTCAAAAGCAATAAACCGGATATTTGTCCGAGATCCCGGGAACTTAAAATTTAAAAATCGTCCGGGGTCCCGTGTCATAACCCTAATGCCAACTGAATTAATTATGCAAATAAAGATTAAACGATTGTAATCTTTTTTGTTAGGCTTTCGAGTTATTCATGAAGCGCTACAAAAATAATTTAAAGCTTCTTGTCAAGATCGCGAAGGAAAGAGAAGTGCCGTGAAATTCCTTTTCCAAAAAGACATTAACATGACAGGGCTAGAAGTTGAAGTGAGAGCATGGCGATTGCAGTCGCTACTAAAACAGCGTTTGTATCGAGCAATGAAGAAAATTGTCTAAAACAGGCTTTTTAAACTACCAGTTTATGGACTCTTAAGGATTCATAGCAACTCATACAGGTAGTCTACAGGATTTTTCTATAAATGATATTTACTATCTATAATCTACTTTCTCCAACCGCACTTCTAAGATCGCAAAACTTGCCAATGATAAATCCGTTACCCAAAAAACCTTAAATTTTTTCCAAAAATAAAATAAAGATAAAAGAAGTCATCATTTAAAGCTCCAACCTTTTTTGTTTTCATTTAACTTATGTAAAAAATTGAGGGGATCCGCAAAATTTTAAATAATTACTCAAGAGATCCACGTGTTTTAACGATTTTAGAAACCCTAGTTTAAAACATTCCAATACAACGTTATTTTAGCTCTTTCCGAAAGTGCGAATCATTTTTAGAACCAGCTAAAGTCAATAAACTCTGAATTTTTAAAGTTTTATTGCACCATTCAACTTATACTTATATATTTATACTAAATTGGGGCAAAAATCGAATTAGTTTTTTTTTCTTAGAGATTATGAATAATCAAAATTTCTTTGGGGAAAAATTATTTCTTTAAGGGCACCCAGTAAAACGCTTATTGAAAAATTTGACTTTGATTTCTGACGTTATAGACGAATAAAATTTGATATTAATGTTGAGTAATTGCGTGCTTTTTAACCATGTCCCGGGACAAAAATTGCTTAACTTTTTAACTGTGACTCTAACAAAAAACACGCTCGACTTCGGAGTCTTCCCGACTCTCAATTTTTAATTTCAGTTTTAACTCAGTCGGGCCCAAAAATTTTTAAAAATTTTGCTGCCTCGTTGCTTTTGCACGCGTTACTTCGATTCCATAAAAATAAATTTTAGTAACACGAAGCATCGCTTTTTTAAAAAAAAAAGATTTTTTATCTATAAGATTGATAATAAAAAAAATCTGGCTATATAAAGAGCCACAAACTTAAAACCAAATGGCACTTGACCACAAAAATAATTGGTAAAGACTGCTTCAAAAAAGATAAAATCTTATAATTCTACTTCTTACTTTTATTGCAATTGCTTGTGCTGATGTAGTTCATTATGTTTATCAAAACAGCAAGCTTCAGGATTAACGGTTTTACTGTAATAAATCCTCCTCTTCCCTAGCGAACTTTATCACCAAACACAATATTCACATCTGCTACATCCAAGAAACACACACCATACAAACACATAAATTAGAACATTTCTGCCTCAAACACAATCTTGATGCATATCTCAACACAGACCAATCACACGCACTACACATTAAACATAGACGGGGTACAACATTTATCATTAACACCAAAGACTTACACTTGACACCAAACAACATTCAAACACACATTATAATACATAATTACATTCAATCAATCACTGTCACCACAAAAAACATCATTTACACAATCATCAACTGTTACTTTCCCTCAGGCAATACAACACAAATAGCATTTAAAAGATAAAAAAAACTATACAAACAATTTACTCCTTTTTAAATAATCTCAATTTCAAAAATAGAATAATAATCCTTGCAGGCGACTTTCACCTTATTCTTGAGCCCATCGATAGAACTGGACATTTCAACCCAAACACAAATGACAAAATTATTTTTCAAAAACTCCTCTCTAACTTTGACCTTGCTGACACCTATCGTGCATTCTACCCAAACACTTTAACTTACTCTTTCTCTCGTACTCGCCCTACCTCTAGACTTGATCGCAAATACATATCTTTTTCTCAAATTCAAAGCATATCTCATTCATTCTATTTCTCTATCACTTTTTTTGATTACAACAAATCTCCGAACATTACACCGAAAACCTCTTCGACCATAACCTTTAGATCCTCCTATTGGAAATCGATCCTCAACTCCGCCAATAACATCTTTTCTATCGAAACCAACATCAGCCATCTTTCTATTCCCCTCAACTTTATACAAGACCCTCTTCTGTGGTGGGAAAAATTTAAAACAAAACCTTAAACAATACATTATTCACTTTTCCAAGATTAATAATCGGAAACTACTTACGCAGAAAAACAGACTTAAAACAACACTACAACATACTAACACACAACAAGGACACAAACAGACCAATGACATTCGGATGCAACTAAAACAAATACAACAATATAAGCAAACAGGAACACAGATAAGATCCCGGATACCTCCTTTAACAAGCATTGATAAACCCTCCCCTATGGCAACAATTAAAGTAAGGATCAATCAAAATAAATCCCTCATCCCTCCTGATACTAATCATTCACTTTCTTCTAATTTCTCACCAAACACATTTTTTCAATCGTTTATTTCTTTTTTTCAAGACCTCTGGAATCCTTCTATCTCCTCACCCGACCTTACAGAATATCTATGCGATCTTTCTCCGCTCACTAATAAGGAAATCCTCCGAATCCTTCCTCCCTCACCTTTAATAATACCCAAAGATCTGTTAATCGGCAAACGTCCTTTTCAGGACGGGGCAATGTCTGTATAAAACTGCCCTTTTCAGGGCACATTGCCAACAAGCTCGGACGACCCACTATTCTTCAGCTGAACATCGAAGGCCTCACTGCAAGCAAGATGAACATTCTTCGTCATCTCGCTGTGCAGTCTGAGGCACTCGTCATCCTACTGCAGGAGACCCACTGCACTGATGCAGAGAAGTTGGTACTTCCAAACTACCAACTAGCTGGGTCTTCTTTAAGCAGGAAGCATGGCCTTGCCACGTTTGTCCACGAGCGACTAAGATACACGCTTTTGGACCAGTCTCCACCGACATCGGAGATCGAGTAGTTGTGTGTGGACGTTGATGGTTATAAAATAGTCAACGTCTACAAACCACCGCCAACGCGATTGCAAACCCTGGATCTCCCAGTATTTTCTCACCCCTGTCTTTACGCTGACGAATTTTAATTGTCGTCATGCTGACTGGGGTTACTGGGTTTATTTGGAGGGGATCTTAAGCCAAGACATATCCACACTTTCAGCGTAGCTCCAGACTTGGAGGTTGAAGCTCAGTCACATTAAGACGGTGACGGCAGCCTTTTACTTAAATAACCAAGAGGCCAAACGTGAGCTAAAGGTCTACAACAATGGTAGACTTTTACCGTTCTGTCCAACCCCTACTTATCTTGGGGTAAAACTGGACAGATCGCTCACGTTTCGTCACCATCTAGTGGCACTGCGCAAAAAACTATCCTCGCGCATCACACTGCTGAGGCGGCTCGTGACCTCGGGATGGGGTGCTGGTGCTAAAACACTACGCATAGCCACCTTGTCTCTAGTCTACTCAGCAGCTGAGTACTGTGCGCCAGTCTGGTGTCGCAGTGCTCACACTCGCCTCATCGACAGTGTCTTGAATGACGCCTTGCGCATAGTTACTAGATGCCTGCATCCCACTCCAACGGACTACCTACCTGTACTCTCAGGCATCCAGCCAGCTGAGCTTCGCCGAATGGGAACGACACTCTCCTTGGCTTACCGTGGATCTCTGGACCTCAATCATATCTTGTATGGTATTTTAAGTGGGTCCTCAGATACTTGCCAAATGAGACTAAGATCCAGACGCCCGTTTGTGCCAGCTGCGCGGAATCTTTTGGACAACCTTGCCAGACTTGGCATCCGCGCCTCTGAATGGACAAATTACAAATGGAAAACGGAGTACTGTGAAAATGCTTCCAGGCTCCGTGCTTTTATGCCCGAGACTGGTGCCAGGCCTATTGGGATGGGCTTACCCCGAGTAGCTTGGGTTAAGCTCAACCGCCTGCGGACTGGTGTTGGGCGATTCCATTCGTCCATGCACTAATCGGGTCTCGCTCCTTCACCGAATTGCAAGTGTGGCGCCTCCGAGCAAACCGCAGACCATGTACTAACAGCGTGTTTTATACATCGGGCACTACATGGAGCACGAGGTCTGATGGTTTTGGATGACGAAACTCAATGCTGGCTTAATGACATCACTGCCAGCATTTAGCAGCAGTCTGGGGTAGTAAAAGGATAAACTCTCGGGCCCAGTCCTGTTTGTGTCTGACCTGGAGTGGATGCCCTTAAAACAACGACGATGACGACGACACCCAAAGAAATCCTCTTTGCCATCAAGACCCTCAGCAAGCACTCTTCCCCGGGGTCTTGATGGTTTTACTGCTCAACTTTATAATTCTCTTCCTTTTATAATTCCTCTATTAACCCAATCCTTTAACAACACTTTTATGCAAAAGCAACTTTCTTCATCCCAAAGCGTAGCCCTAATTGAATTAATACCCAAGATTTCTAAACCCATTTCTGTTAAAGACTGGAGACCCACAGTTCTTCTCAATGCTGAGTATAAAATCCTATCTTCTATCATTTCTAACCGACTAAAACGTATTCTTAACTCTACAAACTCCCCTGAACAACAATGTGGTCTACCAAAGCCCCTGATCTTTAACAGCCACCTAAACATCTTATCTGCTATCAACTATTCCAAAGATTTCCAACAACCCTTGGCAATTGTTCAATTTGATTTATACAAAGCTTTTGACTCTATATCTCACACATTCTTACTGAAAACTGCTTCAAAACTTGGTATTCCAGATTTTCTCCTAACCTGGATTCAAATCTTCCTTTCTCATCTCTCCGTCAAATTAAACTTAAACGCTATCTTTCCGACTCCATTTCCGTTAAGCGAGGCATTCGACAAGGATGACCCTTAGCATGCTCTTATTGATAATTAGCATTGAGCCTCTGTCCCGGAAAATTCCTTCTTGAACCAAAATTTCGCTTGGTAAGTCTAACTTAAAAGTCAGTCATTATGCTGATAATCTGACATTCTTTATCACATTTTCCCATTCTTTTCTACTTCTCCGTGAGATATTAGATGGTTTTTCAAACTTTTCTGGTCTCAAAATTAATCATTCTAAAACAACTATCATCTCAACTTCCCCTACTCTCCTAATCTCATTTTACTCTATATTTCCCCGAAGTAAAACTCTAACATCTGCTAAAATCCTTGTGATCTCTTTTTCGTTTCAGACTGAAGATCTGAATAAAAAATTGGGATGACCTCATTTGCTCCATAACTCATACTACTCTTTCATCTCTGAACCCCAACGATTTTTTTTCCAAAGTTATCTCACTTAATCAACACCTGCTCCCTAAACTTTTTTCCTTTCTAGAATTACACCTCCCAATCCTAAATAAACTAAAACTCTCACTTCCCATCTTTTTAAATTTCTATGGAATTTCTCTTCTTTTGAACCGATAGAACGCTCTACCCTCTATCTCCCCACAACTGATGGAGGAATATTTTTACCTTCCATTGGCTTTCTCCTTTCTTGTGGCAATTTATCTCTCTTCGTAAACAAGAACCCCGTATCTCCCACTTCTGGATGAACTATGCTATTTACAACATTGGCTCCAAAATCTAACCTTTCAAACCGATTCTATACTCCAATTCACAACCACACAGTTCCAAACCTCACTCCTATTGGTTCCCAATACTAAACGCAATATCCAATATTAATATTTCTTCTGATGCCTTTGAAACCCTTACTTTTAAATCTCTATATCTCCTGATTCTCAATCCTGATCCCAACCCTATTCCGTCTCTACCAAATCTCCTCAGCACAAAAATCACTCTCTCTACTCATACACGACATCGTCTTCTTCTCCTCAAACTACATACGTTGTTCTTTTCTAACACTAAGAAAGAAATTGCCATTAGGACAGCCTACAAGGGTTATGCCTGGAAATGTTTCTTTCAAAACACGTAATCCCTCCCCGCTTTCCAAAAGACTTTTTATCTAAACTTTGCTCTTCTTCCACTGATAACTCCACCATCTCTTTTTTGAATCCCCTGCCGCAAAATATCTTATTTCCCATCTCGACCCGATCCTTCGTAAAACCTTAAAACAGCCCTTTACTCTCAACCGCAACTGCCTTTGTCATAACTTCACAAATCTAACCGGTACCCCCCACACAATAACTACCAAAGTGACTTCCCTTATCCGAATTACTCTAATACAAATACGAAATCACTTCTTATCCTTCCATACTCCGATATCTAACTCCATGCTAAATGAGAACCTATATAAAAACCAAACCAAATTTAAAACTTTCCTTAAAAATTTCTCTTCTTTGCTCGAAACTTAAATCCTTTTCTTTTTCCACGTAAAACTGTTTATAATGTAATTTGTAAACGTCTTGTACACTAAATTGATATAAAAAAAATTTCACTTTGTTTTTCTTTCAATTTTATTATATTATAGTGTATAAATTGTGTTACTAGTGTATTCATTTGATCTATTTTTACCTTTCATGTTAATGTGTATAAAGTTAATGTAGAATATAAATTAGTGTATTTTGTATTTATTTTCATGTTATTGTATATGTAAATATTTTTATCCTTGCTCTAATATTGTAAGACTGTTTATTATCCTTAGCGTGTTTATCTTTCATTGTTGTACTAGCTTACTAAATATTTACTCATTGAATGTAAATCGTTGTCCACGTTTATTGCTATTTTATTTTAAAAATTTCAGTTATTTGTCAAACTAAGTAAAAAGTATTTAAGCTCCAATCTACCCAAAAAACTTATATTCCAATAAGTCGATGATTAAAGCGAACAATTTTTCTATTTTGTATTTGTGTGTATATCTTATCGTTTTTATGTGTGTATAACCATTAATAAAAAAAAAAAAAAAAAAAAAAAAAAACTAGGACAAAACAGGTCTGTCGGCACTTGCTTGTTGATTGACTTGACCATTCTTACTTAATGTTTGCAAGGAAATGCAGGGTTTAGCTTGACTTTGCCCGATCCGTGTTGGCTGACTCAATGATGTGGTTAGCATATCGGAACCAACGTCAGTATGCCCTTGCGGCTTAACGGTGTTTATCGCAGTAACGCTGGTAGTGCATTGTTTTCATTGAAAAAAATATTCTTTGTTGTTGTTGTTGTTGTTCAAGCGCAGCTTAGTTTTCATTTTCTAACACGCCAGACTCTAAAGTCTAAAGCTAATCTGAGCAACGTTTAAATTTTCACAATTATCCCATTGGCATTGAGTAAGAAAAAGAGTTTAGCGCCTTTTTATTCAATTTTCCGTTTATCTCTTATTATTGTCATTGTATTGTGGACTTGGAAAGACACTTCAAGGTACTTTTCTATACTTGTCGCCCTTAGCAAGCAGCTCTGAGTTTAGTCAAACTACTACATAGAAACTGAAAGACCAAAAAAAATTTCAATCGGATAACAATATCATGGTATTTCTAAAAACAGGTCGAGGTAATCACTTGATGGTTTTGCTAAAACTTGATTATATAAGTATATACGCAAACTTTGGTTTTGATATGCCAACTAGGGTTTACGATATCTTGGACTTTTTACTGTGCCGGGTTTCTGCGAAAGAAAGAAATTTTTTGCGGAAAATCCCGGGATTCTTGTACTGTAAAATGTAACACGGAGATGGCAAGACGTCACACAATTTTGTCTGAATAATTTACTAAAGACTAAAAAAAGGTATTCACTTACAATTACTTTCTAATTTTTCCGTTTTTGTTCCAAATGGCAGGTGATTACTGAAAAAAAAATCTTTATCTATAATTAATATCAAATTTCTTTATTTTTGTATCAAAAAAAAGATCTTGACCAGCAACCTCAAGCCTTTGCTCAATAGATAAGTCGCAATCAACAGTCGTATTAAGCACTCCTGCTTTAAATCAATACTTTGAACTCAAATGCAATAAACCGGGATTTACGGGAAATTTGTCTGGGATCCCGGGAACTTAAAATTTAAAAATCGTCCGGGGTCTCGAGTCATAAACCCTATTACCAACTCAATTAGAAATGCAAATAAAAATAAAACGATTATAAACTTTTTTGTTAGGTTTTCGAGTTATTTATGAAGCGTTATAAGAATAACTTAAAGGTTCTTGTCAAGATTGCAAAGCAGAGAAAAGTTGAAGTGAGAGCATGGAAAATGCAGTCGCTACTAAAACAGCGTTTGTATCGAGCCATGAAGAAGATTGTATAAAACATGCTTTTTAAACTACCGGTCTATGGACTCTTAAGAATCCATAGCAACTTACAAAGGGAATCTACAGGATTATGCTATAAATGATAATTTATCATCTACAATCTACTTTATTCAACAGCATTTCTAAAATTGTAAAAATTTTTCAATTATAAACCCGTTTCCCAAAAAAACCTTAGATATTTTCCGAAAGTCAAATGAAGATAAAAAAATCATCACTTAAAGCTCCAACCTTTTTTGCTTTTATTTAACTTTTGTAAAAAAATTGAGGGGATTCTCAAAATTTCGAATAATTATCCAAGGGATCTATGTGTTTTAACGAGTTTAGAAACCCTTATCTAAAACATTTTAATACAACATTATTCTAGCTTTTTCCAAAAGTACAAATCATTTTTAGGACCGCTAAAGTCAATTAACTCTGAAATTTTAGGGTATTATTGCACCATTCAACTTATACTAATATTGATTTTGATTACATACGAGTATGTTGTGTTTTTGCTTAGTTTTATAAGTCGAAATAAAGCCAAATTTTGTCAAAATTTTGTGCTTACCAAAAAAAAAATTTCTTACTAATTTTTGTATTTTTTTAACCATAAAGAGCTGGAAAGTACTTTTCGTACAATCTGCACAAAGTTTTTTTTTAACTTTTTGAGCTTTCTCTGAATGTCATTGGTAAAAATTCATGCCCTCGTTTTTTTAAACTTCTGAATCAACTTATGGAAATATTTCCTGTTTTAAAACATTTTATCAGCTTTGTCCAGGATTGAAATTTTCCTATATCCCTTTTGAGCGCACACTCCCAGTTTTAAGAATCTTTTTTAATGTTTTCAATTGTGGCTTATTACTATTATTTTTGTTATAATTATATCTATTTATTCTTCTGAATCAGGACAACATCGAGAGTGGTCAACTTAAGGCAACCATCGAGCGGTTACAATGACCTGCTTTTGGAGATGCCAAGATATTGCTGTCATAATAAAATTCTTTATCTGGTTGTTTAGTTTTTATTTAATGATAAGACTAAAATTTAAAACGGGTTACTAAGACTTCTAGGCATTAAAAAAATGAAAATGAGTAAAAGGGTCTGTTTTTGGACAAAACAAATTAAAATGAGTAAGGTTTGAACCTCAAGTTTGTCAATCTGGTTTGCTATGTAATAATAATTAGGCGCTCTTAGTTAGTCGACCACGCGGTTAACTATTCATTTATGATACAAATTGTGCTTTTTATCCAACTGCTTACAAAAAACTACGATTACAACTTGTTTGAACGAAAATTAATTGACATTTCTTCAACTATGTAACCAAAATCCCGATATCAAATTTTAAATAGATAGACCAAAATTGCCAAGTTAAAACGTAGTCAAAATGAAAATGAATTAAACAAAATTTTATAAGCTAACCTAAAACGGTTCCAATCATTACATTTGGTGGTACTACTCTAACGTGCGATCTCTCTACAATATAACTGCTCAAATCATTCATCGCTTGAAATCGCACTTTGAAGTTGCACCTAATTTATAACACTGAAAATCGGCAGCTTCTTTAAAAACGTTTCAAAGTTTTACACACCTATGATTACGAATAAAACTTAAATAGATTTGGGACAAAAATCGAATTAGTTTTCTTTTCTTAGAGTGATGAATCATCAAAAAGCTCTACGGCGCAAAAGTTACTTCTTTACAGTAAGTACGAAAAGTAAAGCGCTTATTGAGAAATTTAATCATCGAAAGATTGGAAGGAATAAAAATAGGGAAAGCCATGTCAACTATTTAAAATCAATCAAATAAGAATAAAAAATTGTGCACTAAAGTTGACTTAGTTTTTGTTAATGGCACCAGCTTTCGTTAGCAACTCCTCACTTCTTCAGGTGCAATGGAATGTTGATATAATTTTCCATTGCGTCATTGTTGATATCATTGTTTAATAAAATTTTCCATAATACTAGTTCAGCTGAATTCGCTTATTACAAAGATGAGTCTCATATAACAACCAGCAGCAGAACAATAATCACAGTTCGAGAAGCAGGAAGCGAGTAACTGCTTACTTCTTCAGGTGCAATGGAATGTTAATAATATTTTCCATTGCTTCATTGTTTACAGTATATAATGTTTTAATGATATTTTCCATAATATTTCAACTAAATTCGCTTATTACAAAGATGAGTCTCGTATAACAACTAGCAGCAGAACAATAATCATAGCACGAGAAGCACGAATTGAAGATTCTCAAGGTTCAGTCTGACCGACACAGGTAATTTGCCCGAACTCGTCAAAGTCTCTGACTCTCTTCTCTCTGGCCAGTCATGACTGAGTTACGGCATTTAAACAAGCAACTTAGTTATTATTTTCTTTAGTAACAATCATCCTGTTTTTAAAAGAAAAAACGATTTCATGGTAAGCGATCGGCAGTTTTTTAGTAATATGCAGCCTGATTAACTAAGCAGTAAAAGCGCCACAAATCCGATTTTACGACCAGCCAACGGGTACAAACGGAGGAAATATAACAAATCAAGCGTGGGAAAAATAAAAACTTAGAATTAAAGGTCTGCGAAACTAAGCTTTGCGAACTATGGACGAAATACGTAATCCTGCGAGCGAATAATATTTTGCACAATAAACACGTTTGAATGCTTTGTAGAAGGATAAGTTCGCTACATTATTTTTTGGCTTTTAGATGAAACTTCTTATTAAATTTTGTCAGTTTTACGCGTGAACTTTGGTTAAAGTATAACTTGCTTTCATTTTTTGTGGCGGATTATACCTTATAAACCATAAGTTTCCTACTTGTATACGGCTTCAAGGGATCCGCCAGCGAATTTAGTTTTAATAAAACTGAAACTGCTGTAGTTGCTTCTTTATTTGATACAATTACAAAAGTAAGACAAAACGTATTCAATATACGAGGAAATTAAAAAAAAACTACTGTTTAAATCAAAATGAAAACGTTTTATATACTGTATACATACTTTCAAAATAAAAGGAACATTTTTGAATATACGAGGCAAATATAAAAATTTATTAATTTAAACAAAACTACATTGCGCCAAGTTTTTACAAAATTTGGATAAAAATTTATTAAAAATTATTCGTTCCTAATTTTTATATCTGATTTATTGGGGGGTTACTATATTGTAGGAAGTGTCATTGAATATAAATTTTCTTGAGAAATTCATGAGATAATTCTGCAAAAATGAAACGCATTTCTAAAAACTGCTTCTTATAAACGAGTAACCGCTGTATGCATATATTTTGACACATTTACAATCTTTTTGATGTCTTTGGTAATGTAGAATACCGTTTTCTCCTATGACAATATAACTGGCTAACACATTCAAATTAATAAATGGAAGAAACTCTTATTTATACGTTTAGGAGTTCAAAGACTTAAAATTTTTTAAAAGAGCTGCTTGACTACTAAAGCATTGGGAACCACTATTTTAGATGATACAGAACAGCAAACAAAATTTTTACCAAACTTGTGTCCTTGTTTTTTCTAATGAAAAAGTGGTAAGCATACCTGAGGGTATTGAGACATCAACACTGTAAAAACCATTGCTTTTTGGGTAACTCAGTGAAAAATATGGCTCTTGGTCTTTGACTGGTTCACCATACCTAATCTAACTTTTGCAGTTTAACAGGTCATAGGAGCCTTTAAATTTTTCCATTATGATTAGTTAATTGTTCTTCCCCAAAGTTCTCACTAATAGTTAAGTCGGAGCTCTAAGCGTTAGCATACAAATTAAAATATTTGCTTGTAGTACTACTACAATTACCTAACAACCAGTCGGAACGTCGCAAAATACCGCAAGTAAGTGGATTCAACCGACATTGACAGAACAATAATATCACGACCGAGAAGCGGATATTTAATTGTTGACTCTGCACTCGATAAACAGTTATTAAACCTTTCCATAAATAGTTTTGTAAAGCTCTCCGGACAAACCAGAAATAATAAAAATATCAAAAGATCTTCATATAAATATGTCTATAAATTTTTGTTCTTTTTCTATGTTTGACTCTATGAAACAAAAATTTAAAAAAAGCAGGAAAAAAACAAAGCATTCAAATAAAATCGTAATAGATGATTTGAAGATTAACTTTTATTGGTTAAATTAATAATTATTGATTGTGAAATATTAAATAATTTGATGTATGAATTAATTTTTTTATTTCATATCGTGAAACACCAAACCTATACAAAAGAACATGAGGTTCAAAAATTTGTTTTAAATTATTTTGATTTTTTAGACATTTTCGGACCACTCATGAACCCAATTTAAAGAACTTTTTATTCTTTGAAGTATGCCGACTGCAAACCTTTACGTTAGCCTGAGCAAACATGTTGTGAAAATTGTAAACATATTGTAAAAATTTACCTTTGAGAAAATTATACAAAGTTGTATGTTGTATGTTGCAATATCTTTTGAAAATATAAATATATTGTAAAAACTTTCACTACCGAATTTAAAGACACAATAGAATCCTGCTTGGAAACCTTTTTTTATTAAAGTATAATTGATTCTGAAAAGAGTCCCCTCCAAGTCCTTCCAGTTTCCAGAAGAGTGCAGCAATGCTAAATCATCTGCATAAGCAAACTTTCTGGAAATCATGGAAGGAAGATCGTACGTATAGATGTTAAATAGGAGGAGAGTCAAGACCGATCACTGAGGACCGATAAGCCTGCTTTGCTTGCTATCACCGGTAGTAAGAATGAAACTTCGATTTTGGACAAGCTCCATGATCATTTTGACCGTGTGCTTATCCGGAAGTAGTCTCAGCAGCTTGCAGGTAAGGCCACGGTGCCAGACAATGTCATAAGCAACTGTCAGATCGATAAATACGGCACCGGCCTTCTTTTTAGCCTCAAAAGAATCCTCGATGTTCTGGGTTAGCAGAACAATTTGATCTACGGTTGACTTCCCACGTCGGAACCCAGCCTGCTTTTTGGGAGCAGTGGATTGATTAATGGCTCAACGCGGTCGTAGATAAGCCTCTCGAGGATCTTGTACAGGATACAGAGCAAAGATATCGGTTGATAACTCTTTGGGTCCCCCACAGGCTTCATTGGTTTTGTGATCGCGACCACAAGCGCTCTTCTCCAGATCTTGAGAATTTTGAGTCGGCGCAAACAGGAAGAAAGGAGGTCACGTAACCAGGACTTCAGAGCAGCTCCAGCGTGGAGTATAAGCTCTGAGCAGATGAAATCAGGACCAGGAGCTTTACCTGGTTTTAAATATCGAAGGGCAGAAGCAAATTCTCTTTGTGAAAATTGTCAGAGATATTTACCGTGTCTGGTGTTGTGGCCCTCCAAAGGTCAGACACTTCTTGAAAGACAAGTCGAGATGACTTGCGGTCAACAGCCTTGTATTTCCCATTTCTAACCAGCTGAGATGCAATAGCATCGTATGAAACGGGACAGTGATGAGGAGAGTGTCATGACCTACCAGTAAGGTTGTTCAAAATACTCCACGCTTTTCGACTGGAGTGTGAGAAGTCATTGCTCCGAACTGCTTTGGACCATCGATCCTTTCACTTTCTGTCAAGCTTGGCAAGCAGAGCTGTAGCAACCAAACTTGGGTTCTAGATAAATTTCCCCCAGAAAATTCTCCGCGGAAAATTGCACCCGGAAAATTCCCCCGCTGTAAGTTCTCTCGAACTCATGAAAATTTTCTTATTATACGTGATTGGCAATTGTTTGAAATTAAATTCAATGATTTTGACGTGGATTAAAAAACCTAAAAAAGTTATTAAAAGAATTATAATACTGATTTACCCCTCCCCCCTTCCCCTATATCATTACATTCGACCTTTTGTTTTCAATGATTGATCTTTTTTTAAACGCCGATTTTTTATTTTAAATCTAACCCTAACTCTAACCCTAACATAAATCCTGACCAAAAAATGAAGAATATGCTTACACTTTACTCTTTACCCTTTACGTTTTTTAAAAATTCTCCCCTTACATCAATTATCAGGATATTTATAGAGGTTAAAATTTTTTTTCAAAATCTTTTAGATTGATAAGGTCGGCTGCAATGATTCTAAAATTCACCTTTCAGTTATCTTGGTTTTTTCAATCAGTAAATTTACTACCATTGGTGAAACTTACAATGGGGGAATTTTCCGCGGGGGAATTTCCGGGGGAGAATTTTCCGGTCACCCAAACTTGAGTCGTCTTCTTGAAGAGACTGCAGAAAAGTTTCATAAAAGGATTTACACTCTGCATCCCAACACGGAATATAGTTATTTCGATACCCGCGTGGGATAGTCTTTTTGGCTGCTTTCTTAATGGTGTTACAGAAGTCCTGGTAAGCCTCATCCACATCAAGTGAATCAGGCGGCAACAAAGTCTTTGCGAATTTATTCGTCAAAGCAATTTAGTGACTCCATTTGGCCTTGCGGAAGTTCCATCGCTTAACAGGTATGCTTGGCACTGCCATAGCAAACCTTGGTGGTGTAATAAGCGAAGGTCGATGTTGCGACCTGGGGAACTTGTCAAGGACACGTTTATCCGGTAAGCGACTGTTTGGATCTACGCTAGAGAAAGCTATATCCGGATTGTTGCCAGTATTCCAGCGGCCGGAATAAAAACTGGCAGCGTCCTTGGCATTATATAGGAGGGCAAGACAATTAGTACTTGCCCAGCCAGTCAAGCACTCACCGTCCGGACTGTTGTCGTCGTAACCCCAGTCAGCATGACGACAATTAAAATTCGTCAGCGTAAAGACAGGGGTGAGAAAACACTGGGAGATCCAGGGTTCGCAATCGCGTTGGCGGTGGTTTGTAGACGTTGACTATTTTATAACCATCAACGTCCACACACAACCACTCAAACTCACCAATTTATTACTTGGTTTTTTAAAGAAAACAATGCTTGAAAATGTTGATTTGCCGAAGAACGTGAAAGGGAAAAAGCAACCAATGCTACAGATTTTCCCATACTAATCGTGAGGATTTAACACCGAGAACTCGGTGAACAAGAATTCGACGCTTTATTTTTGATTACAACTCAGGCGAATGTAAAATTTATTTGTATTCGCTCGTTTGCAAGATTTTTACTATATCCGATGCCGCTAAATATTTCCACATTGTTTGAAGGAGTATAATGAAATTAAATACGAGCTGGCCGTAGATTGTTTTGTAAAAAAATATGTGTATTTGCTTTTTGACATATATTTTTGCTTTTTGTGAACATCATCGCCGAGCATGTCACAAATAGGCCTTTAACCATGACACAAAAATGATCATTATATCAAAAACTAATTTTTATTTGTTTAATTTCTTGTTAGGCTATAGTTCGTTCATTGCTCAAATTTACAAACAAACGAATATAAACTTTATCTTTGTTTGAGTAAAAATCTAAATCAATCCTGGGCTCCGAATTTTCGTGAATCAATGGCAATAACATTGCGGTTGCATATTGCATCATTGCCCAAAATTTATCCCAGGTGTTATCTTCTAAATTATCTTAGGCTGACAAATCACAGTTTAACTCCATCTGTTTTGTTTTTTTTTGGACATTTTTTTTCTTTTTAGGGTAATCTTTAAATAAAATTGGAACAAATTTCTTGTTAATGTCATAACTGTGGTGTTATGTTTAAAATCAAAGACTAGTGTTAAAATTTTTCAATCAACTTATTTAAGTACTTATCTGCCTCACTTGGAATAACATTGCAAATGCCAATTCAGCACACTGATTTTACTGAATATGTTTAAAATACTGCTCCAATCAAAATACTTCTGTTTTTGTTTTTCAGAGTTTAACCTTTGCTAACGCTATCAATGTTTCCGCATATTCGACTCTATGCCCTGCAATTGATTGTTTAAATGACATAATTATATCTGTAAACATTGCTAATCACTTCCAATATGTCATATCAGAATCATCCGCTATAACTTCTTTTTTTGTTGGGTTTGAGGAAATTATGTGAACTGTGGCATTAAATAGGCCAGCTGAATCAAAATCTTTGTATTGGAGAAAGATAGCAACATAAGTATGAAACGGTAGATTTTCATAGTTATAGGTTTATTATTTTAGCTCAGTAATCGAAACAGTCAAATATTAAAAGCGGATCACCCCTTTAATTGCATCATCTAGTTTTTACTTAAGTTATTTGCACATCGTTCTTGAGGCTAATGCTTCACGAGATATAATACAGTTTTGACATACATGTAATTTATAAGAACTGCATTATTGGGGATTTAACAGCACTATTATTAAAATTGCTGTCAAAATTAGTTGATGACAAACAAACAATTTTCAAGTGATAACTAATTAATTGTAAACGAGCTAAACACTCATTCCCCACCTGGGATTTTGTCATTAGATTACCCCGTAGAGGAGAATTAGCCACAGATCGAGAACCAATGCGATAGAGCTTGAGTTTTGTTGGTATCACAAGGGCGGCGCTAGTTTTGTTTGCATATTGAAAAGGGTACGCATCTAAAAAGTTTAAGAACTCTTGCTCTATTTGACCAACTGACCGCAAGGGCTTCGGGAAACTAACTGTGATTTATTCTCTGTCAGCAGAGAGTGACCAACGTAATTTTAATATGCAACCTCAAAAAAAAGCTGTTACATATTAAAGCTTCGGTCTGCGGTTTGAAAAAGAATTAGCATTAGTATTAACAAACAAGCATAATTTTAAAATAAATACAAAATCAAGACACACCTGCTTTCGCAACAAAATTATCTTATTTCAATTAAGGCATAAAATACAGCACGAAAGAATCCTACTGATGAAACTGCTCAACTGCTATTTATGATATCGATCAAAATTGATAAACTTAAGCAGCAAATGCACGCTATTACAACTCGCTGCTACGTTATGTGCTTAATATAAAAACGTAAACAAAGACAGATCACAAATCACTGGGTTGCCAACTCTAATTCAGTTACGCGTAAAGAAAAATCGATAGTAGAAAATTCAAGGGGCTGATTTAGGCGTACATTGAAAACAACTATAAATTGATGGTTTCTAACCTGAACCAAATAGTTATAGTTTGCTTAGACAAAGACTTATTGCAAAGTCATTCAAAAACAATTTAATGTTCTCAGCTGGAGATCTAAGAAAGTCAACACCAAACAACTCACTCTCACCTTCTTGAAATGATTTTTTTGTCTTAAGGGAAATCTTTTTTTTGTCAATGACCATCCTTCTACTTTTTTCTTCTTTGTTTTGGACAAGATACGAGAAAGTTTTTTGATAATATTCGAAAGTTTTTTAAAACTTTGGCAGTTATTTGTGTCCCAGGAAGATCAAACATAGCCACAGTTTTTTGTCTCTAAATTCTTTATCTGTAAGTTTGTTATTGATTGACGGGAAAATGTACATGTCGCTTTCTTTAAAGCTTCAACGGAAAGAAACCACCAAACTTTTATGTTAGTGTTTTTCAACCTTTTTCCGCCTGCGGCATATTTTGTAACTTTTTTGAAATTCGCGTCACACTCGGACAAAATTTTTAATTTTCGTCTCTAAAAAGTAATGTTCTCTAAAAAAAGTTCTTCACTTTGAATCTTTCTTAAATTTTTTGATTTTCGTCTCCAAAAACTGGTATTGCCTAAAAAAAGGTCTTAATTTTAAACCTGCCCCGAATGTCTTAATTTTCGTCCCTAAAAAAATGTCTTCACTTTGATTCTGTTTCGAATTTTTTAATTATCATCCCTAAAAAGTAATCTTTTTCTTCTTTGTTTAAAAGAGACGGAGAGAAGATGGATGGTTCACTAAATGGCCGGACATGTTTCCTTTAGTCGGCAGCGTGGTCGAGTGAATAAAGCACGGGCTTATGATCAACATGGTCTCGGTTCAAAACCTACTTGCGTCATTCTGTTGTGTCCTTGAGAAAAACACTTTACGGCACTTTCCCCTGCTTGGTGGTCTTGGAAAGCTGTTCTATTATCTCTATTAAAATACCAGCGGACAGCAATATCTTGGCATCTCTGGAAGCAGGTCGTGGCAATTGCCTATTCTATGTATTAGCGCCTCCGTCGCTTTCCTGCGAGTCAGGAGGATAAATATAGAGATAAAAATAAAAAATAGTCAGGTCACCAGGCTCTTGTCGACATCTGAGAGAGCACGGGCTGATAGATGGGGAAAGATGTTAACATGTGCTCAGCTGTCTGCTCCTTTGTGCGACAGTCACAGGCTGCCGTAGAAGCCATACCCCATTTGTACGTTTTTGAGAGGAATAAACCGGTGCCGGTTCGGAGGCGGTTAAGGCTAACCCATGCAAGCCTGGAAAAACTTATTCACAGTGGCGTTGGGCTAAATCTTTAACAATGTTAATTACGGATTCGTGAGGTATTATTGCCACCCCATGCTCTATCTATATTCTGCTGTCGTGCTACACTGGTGCCTGACCGGGCGGGATCGTTCAGTCGTTTCAGAGCATCAAATAAGTGTCTTGATTTAAATTGCTGCAGCTGTCCATTAAGTGGAGACAGGAGCATTTTTTGTAGGAAATTTTCTGTCTCCTGAGCGCGGCAAGCTAAAGACAAAACGGTTTTTTGGCGGCATAGCTTAGTTGGTTAAATGTCTGCTAAGATAAAAAGGTTGTCCGTGTTGACACAAGCATCTGGTTACTATGCGCAAGGCATCGTAAATGGGCTTGTCAATAAGGCGAGTATGAGCACTGCCACAAAAGTAGTCTTCATATAAAAAAGATGCGAAAGAGACTCGATAAGTCCTAAGAAGTAGTCTTACCTAAAAAAAGATTGCCGAACAATGAACTAATGTTTTTTGAAAAGTATCGTGGCACACTTGGAAATCATTCGCGGCAGACAGGCTGAGAAACACTGATTTACATCTTTATCAAAATTTTTTTGTTGTCAATTAAAAAAATTTTCTATTCTCTTCAAAAAACTGCGTCCAGTTTCACTTTTGTATTACTTTATATCTAGTATGTTTTATTGAAACAGTTTTATTTTTGGAAATTATAAAGTTTATTAAAGTTGTAAAATTTATCAGATATAGTAAATTTTTGTCTAGTAATCAAATGCATTTTTGAAAGTGTTCTAAAACACTCTTGTAAATGTTATAAAAATTTCATTAAGTGAAGATTAACTACATCTTCAAACTAATTATATCGCTTTTATAATACAATTAGAAGATAAAATACAGTTTATTTTAACCATTAAATTTTGTAAAAGCTGTGCGAAAATTAGTTTTGATTTTTGATTTAATAATTGACTGCAATGATGCGATTACATGACGTACGGCAGACGCGTCCCGATTCAACGTACAATCCCGAGCAACAGCATGTAGGCACGAGGCGCCAACTGCTGCGTTTTCTCAACAAAACGTTTGACACATTTTTATTTTGAAACGAAAAAAAAAATTTAAAACATCTAATTTGAAGTTTAGACCAAGGACAAGACAAAGAAAAGAAAGTAATTTCAAGGGATCAAAAAGTCAGGAGAGCAATTGTCTTTTGCTTTTGCTTCTAAGTTGTTCCAATAAGACAAAACTTTTAAATGAGATCTTTTGTAATGACGTAATTCAAAGCGTTTGATTTGTAACAAGAAAAGTGTGCGTCCCCCTTTTTACAGGGCTTAATGGGTTAAATCAATTCAACAAATTAAATTGCTGATGCCATGTACTGTAACAGCCGAGATTTAACAGTGCCCACTTTCAAAACGAATAAACTCATCTTTATTCATTAAAAAGGATGATTTTAGCGTCTTTTTAACTGTGACGGCGACAAAAAGTCCAATTGGAAAACCGTGCCAAGTTTAATGCTTTAATATTGTTTTTGACTCATTGGTGCCGAAAACGATAAACAATGAATTGCTGCTCATCATGATTGATTGGTTTTGACAAGTGGTTTGTATTCCTTGAAAGGAACATTTAAGAAAATTGATCTTTTTACATACAAAAAAGAATAGATGTACGACGCAAATTTTTGGATTAAAACCTCGCTATATAAAAAACCTCCAACTTAAACAAAAAACACCATTTTTAGATTGCGGCGTTACTAAAAACCAAGAGATTTGCTAAAGCAATTTAAAGAAAATGAAATATTCTATTTTGCTTCTTACTTTCATTGTAATTGGCTGTTTGATTGTGGTTCGAGCAGATGATGAGGATGACAGTAGAAAACGCCGCTCATGTAAGTTTCGATTTGTAGATTTTTGTTTTGCTAACTCATTATCTGATTAAATTTTTTTGCGACATTTTTAATAACATAAAAAAGTTATAAAATAGATAGCATATTATATAATTGTTGTACTTATGAAGTTATTTCATAGCAAGTATAACAAGGTAGCAGCAAGGTAATACATTGCAATGACAAAACTTATGTTGAACCGTGCAACCTTGGTGAAATTTTATTCCAGATATAGCCTTTCATTTGCAGGCACAGTAAACTTAGATTTAGCTCTTTTCACCTGTTCAGTTTTTTTTGACTCATTATTTCAATTGAAAGATCTTTTTATAACGAGGAGTCGCCAATGATTCTTGTGTTGAGAAAAGTAGCTCCATTGAATATTAAGTACAAAAAAAAAGGGTCCTATAATAAACGTGTGCACCGGCGCCCCACCTGACGATGTTACGGCCCTACATCTAAAAATTCTGCGATATCTTACTTGCAATGATAAATTTTTTTAAGTATACTTTTATAGGAAATTATCATTACAAATACAGTTAAACTAAGGCTATTTCAATATAATTGTTCTCTAATAACGCTAATGTGTAGACTTTGTTGGGAAAAGGTATCCAACCTCATCCAAAAAAATATTTTTATTGCTTAGTTCAATTGTTACTGATTTTTTAAAAAGATACATCCTAGAACTTGAATTAAAAAATACAAAATAACACATTTTACATTTTCATATATCAACATCAATAAAAAACAGAGACCAAAACTTTAATACATTTTTTAAACTTTGTATTTTTCTGTTCGATCAACATGCATTCCACCATCGTATAGGCAAAATGGAAAGGTATTCGGAAGTAAAAGACAAAAATTAAGTAAAATGTGTTTTTACGAGCTAAATTTTATTGAAACTATTTGGAAATACTACTTTACTTTTGTAATCACGTCACCTAAAGAATGCGACGCACAATGTAGGCTGCATCAAGTCTCTTTAATAATTACTATTTTTATTTCATTTAACGACTATAAAATAAAAATTCTTTTACACTTTTAAGTTTTGTAACTTAAGATGTAGTTGATTATACTCTTACTTTAAATTGTCTGTTGCTCGAACGTCAACGATTCTGCCCTTGTTCACTTAGTCGAGATGATAAACGAATAATTCATCGAAACATTCCGGCACCGTTCTAAATTTAATTTTACTTGATTAGATTGCCGTAGTGAAAAAATACAGTTGGACCTATTATTGATTGTTATACTAAATAAAGCTATTTATCATTTAACATAATTCTATTGTTGGGTAGAGTTCATTAAAATCGATTCGTCAATAAGGGAAGAATATTTTCTATGTCGTAATAAGATAGGTTTCTTTGCTTTAAAAAAAAGTTGTTTGATAAAGCGTTAACACTGCATAGTTTTTTTAATTTCAAACCAAAATGATTATGTTAAAGAGCTGCTTTAGTGTATGAACACAAAGTTTTTTTTAATTTCATTCAAGACGCGACTATCAATGAAAAAGCGAGATTTGATGAACCAATATTTTTTAATCAATTTTTTTTATTTTATTGAAATTTTACATGTTTTTAATTTTTAGTGAGACCATTGTGTATTCCACCTTTCAAACCATTTGGCAGAAGATGTGTTCGTAAGTAAAAAATAAATTTTAAGTGTTTTTGCTTAACAAGCATGCACAGGACGTTGCATAATAATATTACTTTGTGTTCTTATTCAATTTAACCATATCATATTAGCATTAATCTAAATAACGAAAAGGTCCAGGTATTTTTTACTTTTGCAGGCCACTTTTCAAAAAACTCGCGCTTTGTACATTGTCCAAAACTGCATTCATAAATTAATGATAATTCAAAATAAAGTTCTTATGCATTCAATGACTGAATAAACAGTGCGTTTTGCTTATACATTTACCATAGAAATTAACGGAAGCAAAAACATGTTTTCAATTCCAATTTATGGACAAGAGTAAATATCCTCAGAATTACTCCGTTTGATAACACTCTAAATTGCCAGTAAATGATCATGATTTGAATACTCAGTTTACTTTTGTGACTTCCGCCGTGTTTTTTTTTGGGAAAAACACTTCATTTATTATATTGAATATATAATCAAGTTTTCGAAATACTTTGGCATCTTCGCGGACAGATCGAGAAAATCACTTGGCTGTGATTTAAATGTCGACTGCCACAAATTTTTCAAGTTAAACTAAACTTTATATTCACAAACAGACACGTGAACAGTGATAAGATTAATTTTAGGCGCGTCAAACGTCATCATTAAAATAATATAAGTAATCCTCATAAAAACGTATGTTGTATTTTTAATCTTTATTTGACCCATGGTCTTAAGTTGGAAAATAAGATTGTTTTAATGTTGTTATGCACAATCACAATAGGCAAGTTTTTGTTTTTCTATCAACGTTTATTGAAAAGAAAACTTTTTCAACCTAACAAACTTTTATTTTTTTGTTATGTATTTGCAAAACGGTTATATTCAATTTTTTGTCTCGCATACTTCACTTGTTACCATATGATGATATCTTAAATATTTTTCTTAAGTACGGGTTTTCTGATATAATCCAAAAGTAGTTGCTTATTAGCATTGGCCATGTTGTGTTTGATTAGTAAAACCTAAAATTTTATGGATATTTTTGCAGAATTTGACATGGGAATAGGGCCTATCAATGTTTGATTTGGTTTTGTCGGTTTTGCATGGTGGATCAGTGTCAACTTTTAAAACTGCTTAATTTTTAAAATAACAAAAAGTAAGTAAGAATGGTCAATTCAATCTACAACAGACTGCCTACATACCTGTTTCGTTTCTGTTAGAACTTTTTTGGACAATATAGCTTGTTGTTCACCCCCTGCTGAATAGTTAAAAACTTAAACAGCCGGTACAACTTTTTGTTTGTGGTTTTTACACCTCAAACAGCTAGTTGTGGACGTGAACGCTGGGTGGGTAGTTCAATGAAAACAATGCACGACCAGCATAACTGCGAATACCGCTAAGCCGCATGGGCATACTGGCGGTGGTTCCGATATGCTGACCACTTCGAGTCAGCCAACAAGGATCGGGTAAAGTCGAGCTAAACCCTGCTGTTCCATTGCAAACAATAAGTAAGAATGATCAAGTCAATCAACAAGTAATTGCCGACAGAACCGCCAGTATGCCCTTGCGGCTTAGCGGCGTTCGCAGCTACGTTGGTAGTGCATTGTTAACAAAAATTCTCGACTATTGTAGAAAGCTACTTTATAAACCGTCGTGGCAAAGCGGCGGATTTAAAAAGATGTCCCCTCCTAAGAGTTTTAAAAATGAAACTGAAAATAAAAAATTGTTTTTACTATTAAAAAATGAAAACATTTTTCTGCTTCATTGATAAATATAGTCAAATTAATATTTGCCACATCACTAGAACGGCCGCGGTGTCGAAATTGACACCAAGCAAATTATAAATAAGATTTTCAGAGGGTTTATATGGGTTTATTTTTATAAAATTCTTTGACAATTTTTTTTCACATTGTTTATGTTTCCACTAAGTGGTTGCAATTCTCAATAATATGGTTAAATTTTCGATAGTTTTACTTTTGTTTGCCGAGGTGTCGATTTCAACACCTTTTCCTTTTATCGCAATTTTTGCACGAGAAATTAGGTCATTGAAATAAATCTTGTTGAAATCATTACAGAAACTATCTCAGAACAAAGTTTGTTTTTGTTAATCTTATCTTTAACACTTCTCTCTTATTTTATATCCAGCTAAGATAATCCGAAATGCGAACATACTGCAAATTCCAGGCCATTAGAACAAAAGATACCGCTTTTAAAAACCATTACAGGTAAATAAGCTTGAAACAAGTGAGAGTTTTTATTACTAAAACTCATTTGCCAGCTAGAGGTTACAGCCAAATGACAGCAAAGCTTTTGACAGAAGAAGACATCAAAAATATCTTTAATGACTCATCCAGTGATGATGATGCTGTTTGGGATTGCAGTAATATCTACTCTGAACTGTTAGAGGTGAAAAGCTTAGAAGAGAGGGGCAAAGAATCAGGCGAAAATGACAGGAGCTCAATCGACATAATTAATATAGAGAGAGAAAAAAAAAATTACAGCCAAGGATTGTACCAAGTGAAGTATGCTAAGAACTTCGCACGCCGGGCGTGCAAGAGCCTCAAATACTTTCAAGGCAAAGTCGGGAATGACATTTTTTGTAAGAAAACAGGCTTTAGAGTCCCCGTATATGGCTTGGAAACTATTCATAGATGAATCAATATTTCGTCAGGTTCCAAACTATACTATTATTGAACCAAAAAAATAGAATTCGCAGTGGGGCGTCAGCTCAGGTTTGCTTGAAGCATTTATAGCTCTGCAATATGCAAGGGGTATTTATGGAAAATAACACGCTTTCGACTTCCTGTGGAATGAAATGTATGGGCCAAAAATTTTTCGTGAAACAATGCCTCAAAATACGTTTATGCACATTAGGGAGATCTATGAAAAGTTTTCAAATAATTGTGCTACAAAATATACACCCACGTTTAGCCTTACTATTGATAAGCAAATCATGCCAATAAAAAATCGTTGTCCATTCGTCGTATATATGCCGAATAAACCAGACAAATTCGGGATAAAGTTTTAGCTTTTGGTTGAAGTAGAGAGCAAATACGTGGTCAACCTGCGACCATATTTGGGAGCACAGGAGAAAGAGAGTAGGCAAGGAATCCTTTTAGCCCAAGATGTCGTACTGCGACTCGTTTCTCCTGTCAAGTCCAAATGATATAACATTACTACTGACAACTTTTTTACAAGCGTAGCTTTAGCTGAAAAATTAGAAGCTATTGCAACTAGGTGTTGTAGGAACTGTTAGAGCAAACAGCAAAGGTATCACAAAAGCCATGATAGCTCCTGTAAAAGGTGACACAAATAAATCAACATTCTACTGTAATGACAAGCATCACTGTTTGTTTGTAAATTATCAATGTAAGACAAAAAAAAGTGTGTGCCTTCTCAACAATCCACAACTCCCCTTCCGTTGATGATTCAGCAAAAAAACAAACCAGACATCACCTTGTTTTATAACAAAAATAAGGTTGGTGTAGATGTAGTCGACCAAATGGTCAGAAAGTATTCAACCCACTCTACTTCAAGGCGGTGGCCAGTTGCGATCTGGTGCAATATACTGAACATTGCTGCACTGAACGCTTGGATTATGTATAAGAAGGCAACTGGAAAGACAATTTCACAAAAAAATTTTATACTTCAACTTAATGAAGAACAGAGAGCAGAGTACGTTCGACGGAGAAAGAAAGCACGGCCAATAACAGGAAGCTGCAACACTCACATGAGCCTAAAAAAAGACGAAAATGCACAAAAACACGGTGCACTAACGCAACTACAACAATTTGCAGAGAATGTGAAAGTCCTACCTGCGGAAAGTGTGCAACTGAAAACAGCCGAGAAATTTGGGTGTTGTGCAAACAATGCCAGGCAAATCAGCAGTGATAACTTTTTGCAGTGTGCACATGATTATTCCTGATTATACATGTTTTTTTCTGATTGAGAAGGAAATATTGATAAGAAAACGGTATAAATACTTGATTTCACAACATTTTCGCTAAGCATCAACTTTATTGTAGAATTTCACTGGTTAGACCAGTAGTTCTCAAACGGGGTGTCGCGGCACCCTAAAGTGCTATTTGCATTTTGCTAGGGTGCTGCAAGCTACTGCACATTATTCACTAGTCCAGGAAAACAGTTGAGTGTTGTAATGTTATTTTGAATTATCAGCTTCAATGTTACTACATATATTTGTGTTTCTCAGTCTATGCGCCGCGAAAGATTTCGGAAAAAATTAGCTAGGGACATCGAATATTGCGCCTTTTACACGTGAAATATGTAATAATCGGAGGGAAGACCGTTTTTATTTAGAAAGAACTGATTTAGGAAAGGAAATTCACTAAAGAGACCGTGAATGTAGTTGAAGAGCTTTTTTTTAGAGATCACATAATTTTGGGGGCGGAAATTAAGACTATTAGCTAAAGTGCGCCGCAAACTTCAAAAGATACCAATCTTGTCCCGCAACCAGAGCAACGGTATTTTTAGAATATAACTGATTTTAGGGACAAAAGCTAGACATCTGAGCCCAATTCTGGGTGAAAACTTTTTTTTTAGTGATCACCTGATTTTGGAAACAAAATTTAATAGAAATAATCAAAAAATGCTTCGAAATTTGAAAAATTTCAAAAATGTGCCGCAATCGGAAAAAGGTTGAGAAACACTGGGTTAGACCTTGCCTTGAATGAAAGGTTTTACTAATTTCAAAACAAGACTAAAGCCAACTTCAAACAAATTTTGTTTGCGCGGCTCCATGTGTTTATTCATTGCTAATACACTTGCTGCATTTATGCGACAAATATCAAGCAAATACGAAAATGCAATTGTGGTCCATTTTTAAGACTTGGTTTTACTCAAATAGAAAGTAATTTTTGGTCAACAATATTTGTACCTCCTTTCGTATAATCACATAACTTGTATAAAGTGGATTTCTTCTTTTAATTTTTTGAAATTTAAAACAATTGGGTGCATTGTTGATAAGATTGCAATATTTTGCTTTCCTGTGGTTTTAGAGTTTACAATAAAAGAATTGAAGTTGATATTTTTTTCAGTTTCGTTCCAAAAAACTTTTTAGAAACCAATATCTCTATTACACACTTGCTTTTATTTCGTTTGATATTTCTTTACGCTTAGATTGAATAGTTCCAATAGTAGTAATATTCCGTTCCGATAGCCATTATACCAAAGTTATTGAAGTGTATGATTAATTGTAAGATCACCTATTATAATAAAGCCAAATCAAGTGGTCGAGATTTTATCCGAATTTGTTAGAAAATTTTATACGAAATAAAATCTAAATCTACAGTTACTTCTTTTTCTACAGTACATAAACAACTTCCCTTGGAAAGTGAGATTGAAAGCGTTTTATTGCCTCGTAAAGTGCTTGAGTAAACACATGTAATGAACGGTTCAGTCTCAATTGTTTTAATAAACAGATTACAATTTTTACTTTTTCTCGCTTTTGGCTGCTTTTTTCTCACGTTTTATGAAATAGTCAAAAAAACTACTGACTAGGTCAACAAACTATTAATAACTCCAAAATTACATGAGCGATTTTTTCAAAAATTGCACTAAATTTTAAATGAATAAAAATCAGGAAAATCATAAAATTTGAAAAAATTCGTGTGATTAGTTTTTGAGCAGCACCCAGCATTTTAACACCGCGGGCAGTTTCAGCCCCCTCCCAGATTTAATAGGGTTAAAACAGGGGTGAGGAAACTTGCGGTTCACAGGCCAAATGCATCCCACAAAATATTTAAATGTGGCCGCGTGTGATGGCGAAGACTTATAAAATTAATGTGCTCTAATTTTAAGGATTTTACACCTAAGTTAAGGATTTTGCAATGTCGCTCTGGTAATGATAAATTTTTTATCAATATAATGGAATTTTTATCAGAAATTATCACTACAGATACAGTTAAACTAAGGCTATTTCAATATAATTGTTCTCTAATAACGCTAATGTGTGGCCTGTGTTGGGAAAAGGTATCCAACCTCATCCAAAAAAATATTTTTATTATTTAGTTCAATTGTTACTGATTTTTTAAAAAGATACATCCTAGAACTTGAATTAAAAAAAATACAAAATAACACATTTTACATTTTCATATATCAACATCAATAAAAAACAGAGACCAAAACTTTAATACATTTTTTAAACTTTGTATTTTTCTGTTCGATCAACATGCATTCCACCATCGTATAGGCGAAATGGAAAGGTATTCGGAAGTAAAAGACAAAAATTAAGTAAAATGTGTTTTTACGAGCTAAATTTTATTGAAACTATTTGGAAATACTACTTTACTTTTGTAATCACGTCACCTAAAGAATGCGACGCACAATGTAGGCTGCATCAAGTCTCTTTAATAATTACTATTTTTATTTCATTTAACGACTATAGAATAAAAATTCTTTTACACTTTTAAGTTTTGTAACTTAAGATGTAGTTGATTATACTCTTACTTTAAATTGTCTGTTGCTCGAACGTCAACGATTCTGCCCTTGTTCACTTAGTCGAGATGATAAACGAATAATTCATCGAAACATTCCGGCACCGTTCTAAATTTAATTTTACTTGATTAGATTGCCGTAGTGAAAAAATACAGTTGGACCTATTATTGATTGTTATACTAAATAAAGCTATTTATCATTTAACATAATTCTATTGTTGGGTAGAGTTCATTAAAATCGATTCGTCAATAAGGGAAGAATATTTTATATGTCGTAATAAGATAGGTTCTTTGCTTTAAAAAAAGTTGTATGATAAAGCGTTAACACTGCATAGTTTTTTTAATTTCAAACCAAAATGATTATGTTAAAGAGCTGCTTTAGTGTATGAACACAAAGTTTTTTTTAATTTTATTCAAGACGCGACTATCAATGAAAAAGCGAGATTTGATGAACCAATATTTTTTAATCAATTTTTTTTATTTTATTGAAATTTTACATGTTTTTAATTTTTAGTGAGACCATCGTGTATTCCACCTTTCAAACCATTTGGCAGAAGATGTGTTCGTAAGTAAAAAATAAATTTTAAGTGTTTTTGCTTAACAAGCATGCACAGGACGTCGCATAATGATATTACTTTGTGTTCTTATTCAATTTAACCATATCATATTAGCATTAATCTAAATAACGAAAAGGTCCAGGTATTTTTTACTTTTGCAGGCCACTTTTCAACAAACTCGCGCTTTGTACATTGTCCAAAACTGCATTCATAAATTAATGATAATTCAAAATAAAGTTCTTATGCATTCAATGACTGAATAAACAGTGCGTTTTGCTTATACATTTACCATAGAAATTAACGGAAGCAAAAACATGTTTTCAATTCCAATTTATGGGCAAGAGTAAATACTGTATCCTCAGAATTACTCCGTTTGATAACACTCTAAATTGCCAGTAAATGATCATGATTTGAATACTCAGTTTACTTTTGTGACTTCCGCCGTGTTTTTTTTTGGGAAAAACACTTCATTTATTATATTGAATATATAATCAAGTTTTCGAAATACTTTGGCATCTTCGCGGACAGATCGAGAAAATCACTTGGCTGTGATTTAAATGTCGACTGCCGCTGATTTTTCAAGTTAAACTAAACTTTATATTCACAAACAGACACGTGAACAGTGATAAGATTAATTTTAGGCGCGTCAAACGTCATCATTAAAATAATATAAGTAATTCTCATAAAAACGTATGTTGTATTTTTAATCTTTATTTGACCCATGGTCTTAAGTTGGAAAATAAGATTGTTTTAATGTTGTTATGCACAATCACAATAGGCAAGTTTTTGTTTTTCTATCAACGTTTATTGAAAAGAAAACTTTTATTTTTTTGTTATATATTTCCAAACCGGTTATATTCAATTTTTTGTCTCGCATACTTCACTTGTTACCATCTATTGATATCATAAAATATTTTTCTTAAATACGGGTTTTCTGATATAATCCAAAAGTAGTTGCTTATTAACATTGGCCATGTTGTGTTTGATTAGTAAAACCTAAAATTTTATGGATATTTTTGCAGAATTTGACATGGGAATAGGGCCTATCAATGTTTGATGCGGTTTTCACATTGTTTATGTTTCCACTAAGTGGTTGCAATTCTCAATAATATGATTAAATTGTCGATAATTTTACTTTTGTTTGCCGAGGTGTCGATTTCAACACCTTTTCCTTTTATCGCAATTTTTGCACGAGAAATTAGGTCATTGAAATAAATCTTGTTGAAATCATTACAGAAACTATCTCAGAACAAAGTTTATTTTTGTTAATCTTATCTTTAACACTTCTCTCTTATTTTATATCCAGCTAAGATAATCCGAAATGCGAACATACTGCAAATTCCAGGCCATTAGAACAAAAGATGCCGCTTTTAAAAACCATTACAGGTAAATAAGCTTGAAACAAGTGAGAGTTTTTATTACTAAAACTCATTTGCCAGCTAGAGGTTACAGCCAAATGACAGCAAAGCTTTTGACAGAAGAAGACATCAAAAATATCTTTAATGACTCATCCAGTGATGATGATGCTGTTTGGGATTGCAGTAATATCTACTCTGAACTGTTAGAGGTGAAAAGCTTAGAAGAGAGGGGCGAAGAATCAGGCGAAAATGACAGGAGCTCAATCGACATAATTAATATAGAGAGAAAAAAAAAAATTACAGCTAAGGATTGTACCAAGTGAAGTATGCTAAGAACTTCGCACGCCGGGCGTGCAAGAGCCTCAAATACTTTCAAGGCAAAGTCGGGAATGACATTTTTTGTAAGAAAACAGGCTTTAGAGTCCCCGTATATGGCTTGGAAACTATTCATAGATGAATCAATATTTCGACAGGTTCCAAACTATACTATTATTGAACCAAAAAAATAGAATTCGCAGTGGGGCGTCAGCTCAGGTTTGCTTGAAGCATTTATAACTCTGCAATATGCAAGGGGTATTTATGGAAAATAACATTCTTTTGACTTCCTATGGAATGAAATGTATGGGCCAAAAATTTTTCGTGAAACAATGCCTCAAAATACGTTCAAGTCTATTTTGCGCTTTCTCAGATTTGATGACAAATCTACAAGAAGAAGACGACTAAACACAGATAAGTTTATGCACATTAAGGAGATCTATGAAAAGTTTTCAAATAATTTTGCTACAAAATATACACCCACGTTTAGCCTTACTATTGATAAGCAAATCATGCCAATAAAAAATCGTTCTCATTCGTCGTATATATGCCGAATAAACCAGACAAATTCGGGATAAAGTTTTAGCTTTTGGTTGAAGTAGAGAACAAATACGTGGTCAACCTGCGACCATATTTGGGAGCACAGGAGAAAGAGAGTAGGCAAGGAATCCTTTTAGCCCAAGATGTCGTACTGCGACTCGTTTCTCTTGTCAAGTCCAAATGATATAACATTACTACTGACAACTTTTTTACAAGCGTAGCTTTAGCTGAAAAATTGGAAGCTATTGCAACTAGGTGTTGTAGGAACTGTTAGAGCAAACAGCAAAGGTATCACGAAAGCCATGACAGCTCCTGTAAAAGGTGACACAAATAAATCAACATTCTACTGTAATGACAAGCATCACTGTTTGTTTGTAAATTATCAATGTAAGACAAAAAAAAGTGTGTGCCTTCTCAACAATCCACAACTCCCCTTCCGTTGATGATTCAGCAAAAAAACAAACCAGACATCACCTTGTTTTATAACAAAAATAAGGTTGGTGTAGATGTAGTCGACCAAATGGTCAGAAAGTATTCAACCCACTCTACTTCAAGGCGGTGGCCAGTTGCGATCTGGTGCAATATACTGAACATTGCTGCACTGAACGCTTGGATTATGTATAAGAAGGCAACTGGAAAGACAATTTCACAAAAAAATTTTATACTTCAACTTAATGAAGAACAGAGAGCAGAGTACGTTCGACGGAGAAAGAAAGCACGGCCAATAACAGGAAGATGCAACACTCACATGAGCCTAAAAAAAGACGAAAATGCACAAAAACACGGTGCACTAACGCAACTACAACAATTTGCAGAGAATGTGAAAGTCCTACCTGCGGAAAGTGTGCAACTGAAAACAGCCGAGAAATTTGGGTGTTGTGCAAACAATGCCAGGCAAATCAGCAGTGATAACTTTTTGCAGTGTGCACATGATTATTCCTGATTATACTTGTATGGAGTGTTTTTGTGATTTCTGATGTAATTGTTTTTCCGCGTGTTGCTTTCATACATTCCAAGTTGAAACTGCGCAGAAAATCTTCTGCTTCAATGAATAAAGATAACATTTGTCAAGCGGTGTCGAAACGGACACCACGGCCAACGAAGTTAAAAAAATTTTTTTAGTCATTTTTGTGTTAAACTACTTTGTAATTAACAGTCTGACTTGCAAGTTTGATGCTCAGAATGTCTGAGTAATTTGTGTTGTGCCTTTGTGAAAAGCAGGTCATGATGAGTTTCTATATGGGATCAAGCTACTTAATAGCAATCATGACTCCATTTTCATTGGAAGCAACCTGGCAAAAACGATAATGAGAAGATGAAAAGATGCAAAGTGTGCTTCAAAAATACTAGATGCATTTGTCATTGAATGAACGTTGAGTGTATACTACGACGAAAACCTACAACATTTTGCGAAATACCAGAGCATTTAGTTTTGTGGATTGTGCAATTACTTTATATCTCGCTTTATGTGAAGTTAAATCTACATTGGTTTAACTATCTTTCAATATTGAAGATCTTTTTTATTCAATATGAACAGTGATGAGATTTAAAACTAAAACAACAGGTTCCTTTAATATTATACAGAGATACCGAGATTTCATTAACTTATAAACGAGTTCGATAAAATTCATGACATTTCCAAAATAGGTTTGAGCAAACCCGTGCAAACCCCTAAATCCCATCACTGAATAGGAGTAAACTATTTCATATTTATTGTAATCTTGTAATTATTGATTCTTTTCAAACAAGGTTGCCAAAAGAAAACATTAAAACTGTTTTTAAAAAATTTTGACTGATGAAAGGAAAGTCTTTTTTCAGTAATGAATAATTTGTAAATTGTTGAATGGCGTCATTATGACGTCAATATTTTCACTTGCTTTACCCTATACAGACTGAGCTTTTTGGAAATTTTGTACGACTGGGGGGGGCTGAAAATGTCCGCACTCTTTGCTTGCTTATATCTCAACAATTACTAGCGCTAGAATTGTCATTCAAGTTTGTATAGAAAGAAAATTTTATACTCTTTTAATGTAGATACTTAATTGCTGCATTTAAACATAATTTAGGATTGAAAAAGCGAG
Organism: Diplosoma virens; assembly: GCA_963680785.1. Classification (NCBI taxonomy): domain Eukaryota; kingdom Metazoa; phylum Chordata; class Ascidiacea; order Aplousobranchia; family Didemnidae; genus Diplosoma; species Diplosoma virens. The sequence continues at coordinate 11,429,436 of OY796887.1, read as the reverse complement.
TTTTCAAAGGGTTTTCAATTTTCGTAAATTGGCTGAAAACGAGAGAGCGATTTGAGAGAATCAACGACTTCGGCTGTTTGTCAAACGTCATTAATCCGTAAAATTAAAAGTGAGAATGCTGACAGCTGAAATCCACTTGGCAAGATTATTATTATTTTTTATTTTTATTTTAATCTCTATATTTATCCTCCTGACTCGCAGGAAAGCGACGGAGGCGCTATACATAGGGTAAGCAATTATCCCGACCTGCTTCCGGAGATGCCAAGATATTGCTGTCCGCTAGTAAGTTAGTAGAGATATTACTGCAATTTAGTACTGCTTGTCAAGACCACCAAGCAGGGGAAAGTGCCGTAAAGTGTCTTTCCCAAGGACACAACAGAATGGCGTAAGTGGGTTTTGAACCTAGACCATGCTGATCATCAGTCCGGTGCTTTAACCACTCGACCACGCTGACGATTATTATTGTTGACTGAGAAGAAAATTCTACTCAAGTAAATCTGCTAAAAACTGGTTTTATTACAGTTTACAACACTCCAATCTTTGCTATTGATCAAATAATTTTTTTAATTCAATCCCTTTTATGAACATTTAGGCAAGAAATTTTATAACATAAAAAGAAAGCAAATTATTACACAAAAAATTTTGTTTGCAGTTCCTCATCGCAGGAACTCACCTTATTTTTCTTCACTATAAAAGAATATTTTGACTTGACTAATTTATTTAGAGGTGATTGCTTTTGATCACATCGATTTTTTTAATTTTACAAAAATTCTTTTTTGTTTCGAATGCTTTTTTCTTTTGGTTAAGTACGCTAATTCATTAATAAAATATTTGTTTATAAAATTTTGCTAACGTTTTCTGACGTAATTGTTTAACTTTTAATTGTTGTACGACTTGTTGAATTAGTTAGGTCTAGTTTTCGAAAAAGGTACAAAAAATAAAAATGTTTTAAAAAAGTAATTTAATTACCATCAACTTATATTTCAACTGCGATGAGTAACGTAGCTTTGTTCAAAATTTATGAAACCGATATTTTTTTGCGATAGAAATTATTCAATTGATAGTCCGAATTTCAACATTATTGTTTGGAAAACGAAAACATTAGTACAATCATATTGCACTCAAGAACAGCTCAATGTATTTTGTTTGAATATTTTCTGAGTTTGTTTATGTGAATTTTTGAAAACTGTTACCAGGCTGAACGAAAGATTGCCATTTTAATGCCATTTTTTTTTTTTTTTTATTCTGGGCCTGATATTTCTGATATACATATTTCACACCAATGTTTTTTTCTGATTGAGAAGGAAATATTGATAAGAAAACGGTATAAATACTTGATTTCACAACATTTTCGCTAAGCATCAACTTTATTGTAGAATTTCACTGGTTAGACCAGTAGTTCTCAAACGGGGTGTCGCGGCACCCTAAAGTGCTATTTGCATTTTGCTAGGGTGCTGCAAGCTACTGCACATTATTCACTAGTCCAGGAAAACAGTTGAGTGTTGTAATGTTATTTTGAATTATCAGCTTCAATGTTACTACATATATTTGTGTTTCTCAGTCTATGCGCCGCGAAAGATTTCGGAAAAAATTAGCTAGGGACATCGAATATTGCGCCTTTTACACGTGAAATATGTAATAATCGGAGGGAAGACCGTTTTTATTTAGAAAGAACTGATTTAGGAAAGGAAATTCACTAAAGAGACCGTGAATGTAGTTGAAGAGCTTTTTTTTAGAGATCACATAATTTTGGGGGCGGAAATTAAGACTCCTAGCTAAAGTGCGCCGCAAACTTCAAAAGATACCAATCTTGTCCCGCAACCAGAGCAACGGTATTTTTAGAATATAACTGATTTTAGGGACAAAAGCTAGACATCTGAGCCCAATTCTGGGTGAAAACTTTTTTTTTAGTGATCACCTGATTTTGGAAACAAAATTTAATAGAAATAATTAAAATATGCTGCGATTTTTGAAAAATTTCAAAAATGTGCCGCAATCGGAAAAAGGTTGAGAAACACTGGGTTAGACCTTGCCTTGAATGAAAGGTTTTACTAATTTCAAAACAAGACTAAAGCCAACTTCAAACAAATTTTGTTTGCGCGGCTCCATGTGTTTATTCATTGCTAATACGCTTGCTGCATTTATGCGACAAATATCAAGCAAATACGAAAATGCAATTGTGGTCCATTTTTAAGACTTGATTTTACTCAAATAGAAAGTAATTTTTGGTCAACAATATCTGTACCTCCTTTCGTATAATCACATAACTTGTATAAAGTGGATTTCTTCTTTTAATTTTTTGAAATTTAAAACAATTGGGTGCATTGTTGATAAGATTGCAATATTTTGCTTTCCTGTGGTTTTAGAGTTTACAATAAAAGAATTGAAGTTGATATTTTTTTCAGTTTCGTTCCAAAAAACTTTTTAGAAACCAATATCTCTATTACACACTTGCTTTTATTTCGTTTGATATTTCTTTACGCTTAGATTGAATAGTTCCAATAGTAGTAATATTCCGTTCCGATAGCCATTATACCAAAGTTATTGAAGTGTATGATTAATTGTAAGATCACCTATTATAATAAAGCCAAATCAAGTGGTCGAGATTTTATCCGAATTTGTTAGAAAATTTTATACGAAATAAAATCTAAATCTACAGTTACTTCTTTTTCTACAGTACATAAACAACTTCCCTTGGAAAGTGAGATTGAAAGCGTTTTATTGCCTCGTAAAGTGCTTGAGTAAACACATGTAATGAACGGTTCAGTCTCAATTGTTTTGATAAACAGATTACAATTTTTACTTTTTCTCGCTTTTGGCTGCTTTTTTCTCACGTTTTATGAAATAGTCAAAAAAACTACTGACTAGGTCAACAAACTATTAATAACTCCAAAATTACATGAGCGATTTTTTCAAAAATTGCACTAAATTTTAAATGAATAAAAATCAGGAAAATCATAAAATTTGAAAAAATTCGTGTGATTAGTTTTTGAGCAGCACCCAGCATTTTAACACCGCGGGCAGTTTCAGCCCCCTCCCAGATTTAATAGGGTTAAAACAGGGGTGAGGAAACTTGCGGTTCACAGGCCAAATGCATCCCACAAAATATTTAAATGTGGCCGCGTGTGATGGCGAAGACTTATAAAATTAATGTGCTCTAATTTTAAGGATTTTACACCTAAGTTAAGGATTTTGCAATGTCGCTCTGGTAATGATAAATTTTTTATCAATATAATGGAATTTTTATCAGAAATTATCACTACAGATACAGTTAAACTAAGGCTATTTCAATATAATTGTTCTCTAATAACGCTAATGTGTGGCCTGTGTTGGGAAAAGGTATCCAACCTCATCCAAAAAAATATTTTTATTATTTAGTTCAATTGTTACTGATTTTTTAAAAAGATACATCCTAGAACTTGAATTAAAAAAAATACAAAATAACACATTTTACATTTTCATATATCAACATCAATAAAAAACAGAGACCAAAACTTTAATACATTTTTTAAACTTTGTATTTTTCTGTTCGATCAACATGCATTCCACCATCGTATAGGCGAAATGGAAAGGTATTCGGAAGTAAAAGACAAAAATTAAGTAAAATGTGTTTTTACGAGCTAAATTTTATTGAAACTATTTGGAAATACTACTTTACTTTTGTAATCACGTCACCTAAAGAATGCGACGCACAATGTAGGCTGCATCAAGTCTCTTTAATAATTACTATTTTTATTTCATTTAACGACTATAGAATAAAAATTCTTTTACACTTTTAAGTTTTGTAACTTAAGATGTAGTTGATTATACTCTTACTTTAAATTGTCTGTTGCTCGAACGTCAACGATTCTGCCCTTGTTCACTTAGTCATGATGATAAACGAATAATTCATCGAAACATTCCGGCACCGTTCTAAATTTAATTTTACTTGATTAAATTGCCGTAGTGAAAAAATACAGTTGGACCTATTATTGATTGTTATACTAAATAAAGCTATTTATCATTTAACATAATTCTATTGTTGGGTAGAGTTCATTAAAATCGATTTGTCAATAAGGGAAGAATATTTTATATGTCGTAATAAGATAAGGTTTGTTTGCTTTAAAAAAAGGTTGTTTGATAAAGCGTTAACACTGTATAGCTTTTTTTAATTTCAAACCAAAATGATTATGTTAAAGAGCTGCTTTAATGTATGAACACAAAGTTTTTTTCAATTTCATTCAAGACGCGATTATCAATGAAAAGGCGAGACTTGATAAACAAACATTTTTTAATCAATTTTTTTTATTTTATTGAAATTTTACATGTTTTTAATTTTTAGTAAGACCATCGTGTATTCCACCTTTCAAGCTAATTGGCAGAAGATGTGTTCGTAAGTAAAAAATAAATTTCAAGTGTTTTTGCTTAACAAGCATGCACAGGACGTCGCATAATGATATTATTTTGCGTTCGTTGTTGTTATTGTTTGAAGGGAATCCAGTCCAGGTCAGACACAAACAGGACTGGGGCCTAGGGTTTATCCTTCTGCTACCCCAGACTGCTGCACTGCCTGAATCAGATGCTGGCAGTGGTGTTATTAAGACAGCATCGAGTTTCGTTATCCAAAACCGTCATACCTCGTGCTACATGTGGTGCCCGATGTATAGGGCACGCTTTTAAAACATGGTCTGCGGTTTGCTCAGAGGCGCCACACTTGCAATTCGGTGAACGAGCGAGACCCCATTTGTGCATGGACGAATGGAATCGCCCAACACCAGTCTGCAGGCGGTTGAGCTTAACCCAAGCTGCTCGGGGTAAGCCCATCTCAACAGGCCTGGCACCGGTCCGGGGCACAAAAGCACGGAGCCTGGAAGCATTTTCACAGTACTCAGTTTTCCATTTGTGATTTGTCCATTCAGAAGCGCGGATGCCAAGTCTGGAAAGGTTGTCCAAAAGATTCCGAGCAACTGGCACAAACGGGCGTCTGGATCTGAATCTCACTTGGCCAGTATCTGAGGACCCACTTAAGAGACCATATAAGATATGATCGAGGTCCAGAGATCCACGGATAGCCACGGAGAATGCGGCTCCTATTCGCCGGAGCTCAGCTGGCTGGATGCCTGAGAGTATAGGTAGGTGGTCCATTGGAGTAGGACACAGGCATGCAGCAATTATGTGCAAGGCCTCGTTCAAGACACTGTCGATGAGGCGAGTGTGAGCACTGCGCACAGTACTCAGCTATTGAGTGGATTACAGATAAGGTGACTATGCGTAATGTTTTAGCACCAGCACCCCATCCCGAGCCCACGAGTCGCCTCAACAGTGTGATGCGCGATGATAGTTTTTTGCTCAATGCCACTAAGTGGTGACGAAACGTGAGCGATCTGTCCAGTTTTACCCCGAGATAAGTAGGGGTTCGACAGAACGGTAAAAGTCTACCATTGTTGTAGACCTTTAGCTCACGTTTGGCCTCTCGGTTATTTAAGTAAAAGGCTGCCGTCACCGTTTTAGTGTGACTGAGCTTCAACCTCCAAGTCTGGAGATACGCTGAAAGTGTGGACATGTCTTGGCTTAAAGTTTCCTCCAAGTCCTTCCAGTTTTCAGAAGAGTACAACAATGCTACATCATCAGCATAAGCAAACTTTCTGGAAATCATGGAAGGAAGATCGTACGTATAGATGTTAAATAGGAGGGGAGCCAAGACCGATCCCTGAGAAACGCCGTTTTCAAGACGGCGTAGCCTGCTTTGCTTGCTGTCACCGGTGGTAAGGGTGAAACTTCGATTTTGGATAAGCTCCATGATCATTTTGACCGTGTGCTTATCCGGAAGTAGTCTCAGCGGCTTGCAGGTAAGGCCACGGTGCCAGACAATGTCATAAACAGCTGTCAGATTGACAAATACGGCACCGGCCTTCTTTTTAGCCTCGAAAGAATCCTCGATGTTCTGGGTTAGCAGAACAACTTGATCTACGGTTGACTTCCCACGTCGGAACCCAGCCTGCTCTTTAGGGAGCAGTGGATGGACTAATGGTTAAACGCGGGCGTAAATAAGTCTCTCGAGGATCTTGTACAGGATACAGAGCAGAGATATCGGTCAATAACTCTTTGGGTCCCCCACGGGCTTTGCCGGTTTGGGGATCGCGACCGCAAGCGCTCTTCTCTAGATCTTGGGAATCTTGAGTCGGCGCAAACAGGAAGAAAGGAAGTCACGTAACTAGGACTTCAAAGCAGCTCCAGCATGGAGTATAAGCTCTGAGCAGATGGAATCAGGTGCCGGAGCTTTACCTGGTTTTAAATGTTGGAGGGCAGCAGCAAATTCTCTCTGTGAAAAATTGTCAGAGATATTTACTGTGTCTGGTGTTGTGGCCCTCCAAAGGTCAGACACTTCTTGAGAGATAAGTGGAGATGATTTGCGGTCAACAGCCTCGTATTTCCCATTTCTAACCAGCTGAGATGCAATAGCATCGTATGAAACGGGACAGTGACGAGGAGAGTGTCGTGACCTACCAGTAAGGTTGTTCAAAATACTCCACGCTTTTCGACTAGAGTGTGAGAAGTCAATTCTCCGAACTGCCTCGGACCTCAATTCCTCCGCTTTATGTCAAGCTTGGCAAGCAGAGCTGTAGCAGCCAAGCTCGAGTTATGTTGTGTTCTTATTCAATTTAACCATATCATATTAGACATTAATCTAAATAACAAAAAGGTCCAGGTTTTTTTTTACTTTTGCAGGGTACATTATTATGTGACAGAATGTCCTTATTTAAGTTAAATTCCGTGTCCGGAAGAAATAATAGACTCAAATGTTTACAATTTTCGAATCCAATTGATTGTAATTACGTCAAACAGGACAATTAAGAGGGAAGACTCTTTTTTACAGATCATTGTGATTTTGGGTTTAAATGGGAAAATATTCTGGCTGCTGTAAAGTGAAGACTTTTGTTTTTTTTAGAGATCACCTTGATTTTCGGCATAAATTGGGAAAATTTGTTTCTGATTCAAAGTGAAGACCTTTTTTTTTTTCAGAATCAACTTGATTTTGGGCATGAATTGGGAGAAAATTAGTGGCTGATACTAACTGAAAGCTTTTTTTTTTAGAGAAACATACAAAATTTTGGGTTACATGCAAATTTGCTACAGTGTCCAAAGGGTACCGATGAACTAAAAGTTTGGGAAACCCTGTGTTAAAGAGTTGCTTTATTGTATAAGCACAAAGTTTTTTTCAATTTCATTCAAGACGCAACTATCAATGAAAAAGCGAGACTTGATAAACAAACATTTTTTAATCAATTTTTTTTATTTTATTGAAATTTTACATGTTTTTAATTTTTAGTGAGGCCATTGTGTATTCCACCTTTCAAGCTAATTGGCAGAAGATGTGTTCGTAAGTAAAAAATAAATTTTAAGTGTTTTTGCTTAACAAGCATGCACAGGACGTTGCATAATAATATTACTTTGTGTTCTTATTCAATTTAACCATACGTATCATATTAGACATTAATCTAAATAACGAAAAGGTCCAGGTATTTTTTACTTTTGCAGGCCACTTTTCAACAAACTCGCGCTTTGTACATTGTCCAAAACTGCATTCATAAATTAATGATAATTCAAAATAAAGTTCTTATGCATCCAATGACTGAATAAACAGTGCGTTTTGCTTATACATTTACCATAGAAATTAACGGAAGCAAAAACATGTCTTTAACCCTACGTTAGTACCCTGGGGGTAGGAACGTCATTAGTACCATGGGGTGTTTCAGCACCCCATTATTAAAACTGTTGTCAATAACAAGCAATATACACATTGGGCTTCAATGCTTGTTTATTAAATAGATTTAAACAATAATAAAACATCAAAGCTGTTTATTGAATAAATCTAAACTGTAAAGTGATTAATGTGCGATAACTCACAACCAAAACGAGTACCCCGGTAGTCTTTTTCCAACCTTATCGCCATCAGTGTTATTTGTTACTCTGATTTTTCATCGTTAGATGCGGATTCATGGCATGTTATGCATTGCACAAACAACTTGCTGTGGTCTTTGCAAACATGCTTACCACAAGTGGTACAAACTGTTTTGACTTTGCGGTCACGTGACCTCTCGCACAATTCACATCTCTTTGCACGATTTGATGTCGATGCCTGTGAATATGTTGAAGATTCTTCTGACTCTGGCAGCATTCTTCTAATTCCACTTTTGAGGTCTCTTGACAGGTGAATATTCTGCAATCTTCTTTTCAGAGTCTCTTGAACAAGCTGCATACTTACACTCTTGATGAATAGACGGCGTTTTAGCTTGTTTTCAGGGTTATGACAGTAGAGTATATATGCATTTATAGTGGAAACGTTCAACAGCGTGTAAAAAACAGTCAAAGGCCAACGTCGACTATTTCTTGAAGTGTCGTACTCCCCTGCCATTTGGTCAACCATATCTGATTCACCTTCACTGTCATCTTCAGCATCACTCAAAACGTCACATTCTTGCAACATTCTTTGCAACCTTTCTACATTTCTACTGTAACTATCCATAATTTACCCTAAAAAAATAAGAAGAACAAGTCACAGTACTGTAAGATTTTCAGCATTTTTTCCTCTCACCTATTTAAAAGGGTATTTAAAAAAACAAAGTTGCAAGTGTTGCCAACTCAAAACGGCATATAAATTTAATACCCTGGGGTGCTGAAACACCCCAGGGTACTAACGTAGGGTTAATTCCAATTTATGGGCAAGAGTAAATATCCTCAGAATTACTCCGTTTGATAACACTCTAAATTGCCAGTAAATGATCATGATTTGAATACTCAGTTTACTTTTGTGACTTCCGCCGTGTTTTTTTTTGGGAAAAACACTTCATTCATCACATAGAATATATAAATAATCAAGTTTTCGAAATACTTTGGCATCTTCGCGGACAGATCGAGAAAATCACTTGGCTGTGATTTAAATGTCGACTGCCGCTGATTTTTCAAGTTAAACTAAACTTTATATTCACAAACAGACACGTGAACAGTGATAAGTTTAATTTTAGGCGCGTCAAACGTCATCATTAAAATAATACAAGTGATCCTCATAAAAAATATGTTGTATTTTTAATCTTTATTTGACCCATGGTCTTAAGTTGGAAAATAAGATTGTTTTAATGTTGTTATGCACAATCACAATAGGCAAGTTTTTGTTTTTCTATCAACGTTTATTGAAAAGAAAACTTTTTCAACCTAACAAACTTTTATTTTTTTGTTATGTATTTGCAAAACGGTTATATTCAATTTTTTGTCTCGCATACTTCACTTGTTACCATCTAATGATATTATAAAATATTTTTCTTAAGTACAGGTTATCTGATATAATCCAAAAGTCGTTGCTTATTAACATTGGCCATGTTGTGTTTGATTAATAAAACCTAAAATTTTATGGATATTTTTGCAGAATTTGACATGGGAATAGGGCCTATCAATGTTTGATGCGGCTCGGTCGGTTTTGCATGGTGGATCAGTGTCAACTTCTAAAACTGCTTAATTTTTAGAATAATAAAAAGTTGTCGACTTTTGTAGAAAGCTACTTTATAAACCGTGGGGTAAAGCGGCGGATCTAAAAAGATGTCCCCTTCTAAAAGTTTTGAAATTGAAACTGAAAACAAAAAATTGTTTTTGCTATAAAAAAACACAAACATTTTTCTGGTTCATTGATAAATATAGTCGAATTAATGTTTACCACATTAAACTATTTTGTAATTAACAGTCTGACTTGCGAGTTTGATGCTCAGAATGTCTGAGTAATTTGTGTTGTGCCTTTGTGAAAAGCAGGTCATGATGAGTTTCTAGTCATAATATGGGATCAAGCTACTTAATAGCAATCATGACTCCATTTTCATTGGAAGCAACCTGGCAAAAACGATAATGAGAAGATGGGAAGATGCAAAGTGTGCTGCAAAAATACTAGATGCATCTGTCCTTGAATGAACGTTGAGTGTATACAACGACAAAAACGTAGAATATTTTTCGAGATACCAGAGCTTTTAGTTTTGTGGATTGTGCAATTATTTTATATCTCGCTTTATGTGAAGTTAGCTCCACATTGGTTTAAGTATCTTTCAATTGATCTTTCATGTATTAAAGATCTTTTTTATTCAATACAGTATGAGCAGTAATGAGATTCAAAATTTTAACAACAAGTTCTGTTTTGTATAAAATCTACGAGCAAGAGGTTCCCGTAATATTATACAGAGATACCGAGATATCATTAAAAAAGAGTTCTATAAAGCTCATGACATTCCCAAAACAGGTTCGCGCAAACCCGTGCAAATCCCTTAAATCCCATCACTGAATATCAGTAAACTATTACAGATTTGTTATTTTATTGTAATCAATAATTCTTTTCAAATAGGTTTGCCAAAATAATAATTTTGTTTGATGAAAGGAAAGTCTTTATTCAGTAAAAAATAATAATTTGTAAATTGTTGAATGGCATCATTATGACGTGAAAGTTTTCACTTGTTTTAAAACAGGAGTGGGAAACCTGCGGTCCGCGGGCCAAATGCAGCCCGCAAAATATTTAAATGTGGTCGCGTACGGTTGCGAAGAAGCATATCTTTTTCTTTTTTGTCTTCTTCTTTCGGCCTTTCCCTTCAATCAGGGGTAGCCACAGCGTATCATCTTTCTCCAAACCGTCCTGTTTTCAATGTCCGTCTCCTTTACACCAAATTTTTCCATATCTTCTTTCATCTAAAAATCTTCTCTTTATTCTTTCTCTTTTTCTCTGTTTCGGTAATTCAATTTTTATTATTTTTCTTCCTACATATTCCTGGTCTCACTTCATGACATGTCCATACCACCTCAGCCTGCCCTCCCTCATCTTTTTTGATAATTGTTCTACCTTAACTGTACCCCTGATGTACTCGTTTCTAATCTTGTCTTTGCTCGCCATTTCCATAGAAAACCTCAACATTTTCATTTCCGCAACTTTCATCTCTTCTACTTGTTTCTTTGTGACTGCCACAGTCTCAAGTCTATACACCATTGCTGGTCACACCACTGAACTGTACACTTTTCCTTTTACTCTAGCTGGTAACCTCCTGTCGCAGATTACTCAAGACACTTTTCTCTATCCTTTCCATCCTGCCTGCACTCTCTTCTTTTCCTCCCACTCACAACTACCACTTCCTTGCACTGTTGATTCCAAATACTTAAATTCCTTTACTCTTGGCACTTTTGTATCCTCCATCTTCACTGTTTCTTCGTCATTTTCTCCATTTATGCAAAGATATTTGGTCTTTGACCTACTTACTTTATCCCTCTTCTTTCCAATCTATATCTCCAGCATTCTAGTTCCTGCTCCACTTCTTTCCTGGTCTCTTCGCAAATCACAATACCATTAGCAAACAGCATTGTCCATGGTAGTTCTCTCCTCACTCCATCCTTCATCCGTTAGCCTGTTCATTATCACTGCAAACAGGAACGGACTTAACGCTGATTTTTGGTGCAGTCCAACCTTGAATTTGAAACTTCTTGTAGTTCCTATTGCACAACTCACCACTGTTTCGCTTTGCTGGTACATATCCTGTACAAGTCGCATATACTTTTCCGTTCCTGATTTTCTTATACAGCACCACAGCTCTTCCCGTGGAACCCTGACCTAAGCTTTCTCTAGGTCCACGAATACACAATGTAGCTCTCTTTGTCCGTCCCTGTATTTTTTCATCAACTTTCTTAAAGCAAACATGACATCGTTAGTTCCCTTTGCTGGCATAAATCCATACTGCTGTTTGCTGATCTCCACTCTATCCTTCAACTTGGCTTCAATAATTCTTTCCCATACCTTCGTTGTATCGCTCATTAGCGTTATTCCTTTGTAGTTTCCACAGCTCTGTGCTTCCCCTTTGTTTTTATAGATTGGGATAAGCACACTCCTTCTCCATTCTTCTGGCATCCGTTCACCCATTAATAGTCTTTTGAACAGTCTGGTTAAAAACTTTATTCCCATCTTTCCGATGCACTTCCAAACTTCTCCTGCAACTCATCTGGTCCAACCGCTTTACCTTTTTTCATCTTTCTCAGTGCATTCTTCACTTCTTCTTTACTGATGCAATTTACCTCTTCATTAACCACTTCTACTTCCTCTGTCCTTGATGGGTCTCTGTTATTTTCCTCGTTCATCAGTTTCCCAAATTACTCCTTCCATCTCTTTAACACTGCCTCCAAATTTACCATGACATTACCGTTTTCATACGTACTTTATAACCCTCACGTGCTGTACATCTTTCCCTGCTCTGTTTCTCTGCCTAGTCAATCTGTAGAACTTCTTTTCACCTTCTTTTGTTTCCAATCTAGCATACCAATTGTCATATACACGTCCCTTTGCCATCGCAGCTGCCTTCTTTGCCTTACTTTTTTTTACTTTGTAGATCTTTTTAGTATTTTCATCTTTTATTTTCTCCCATGCTTTCTTTGCCTTTCTTTTTTTTTATGTTCTCCTGAACTTTCTCATTCCACCACCATGTCTCCCTATTTCCTTTTCGTGTCTCAAATGTCACTCCCAGCACAGTTTCAGCTGTTTTTCTTAGAATTTTTGTTGTTTTGTCCCACTCATCAGGTAACCCATCCTTGCCTCCCAGAGTCCTGGTCACCTCTTGTCTAAACGCTTCTTGACAGCTTGTTTCCTTCAGTTTCCACCATCGTATCTTTGGCTTTACTTTCTCTGCTTTTTTATTTTTCACCATAAAAGTTATTTTGCATACCACCATAAGGTGCTGCTTTGCGACACACTCATTTACTTATTATCTTACAATCGCATATTTTCTTCAAGTTTCTCCTTCTGCACATCACATAATCTACTTGGGTACTTTTTTATACGTCACCCTGTGTTGATCTTTCTTCTTGAAATAAGTATTGACAATCGCCAAATCCATCCTTTTCCCAAAATCCACAACCAGTAATCCTTCCTTATCTCTTGTTCCACCATGGTACCTCCCCATGATTTCCTCATCCCCGATGTTTCCTTCGCCCACATGTCCATTTAGGTCTGCACCAAGAACTATCTTTTCCTGTTTTAATACTTTTTCTACCAACCCATCCAGGTCTTCCCAAAAATCTTTTTTTTTTCATGCTGTTGTTAACCTGTAGAGCATACGGCCTTTATATTTAGGATGGACCCTTTAACCTCCAGTTTTATGGCCATTAATCTGTCTGACATTCTCTTCACCTTCAAGACACTTTCAACCAGCTCCTCCCTCACAACTATCCCTATCCAATTTTTTTTTATCAACTCCGTTGTAAAATAGTTTGGATCCACCTCCAATGTTCCTTGCTTTACTCCCTCTCCACTTTGTTTCCTGTAGGCACAATATGTCTACATTCCTTCGTTCCATCATATCTTCCAGCTCTCTTCCCCTTCCAGTCATTGTTCCAATATTTAAGGTACCCACCTCTTTGAATAAGCGTCTCCCTTTCCACACTTCCTGCTGCCTCTTCACTCGCCTTCCTCCTCTCTTTCTTGTCTTGTTTTTACTATGTTCAGCAGTAGCATAATTTCCACAGGTGCCCTGCTGTTCGGCAACTGAAGCGGTTGTTAGTAATTCGGGCCGCGACCGATCCGGTATGAATTGATGGTAATAAAGAATTTGTATGTTTTGGCAAAACATTTTCACACCGGATACCCTTCCTGCCGCAACCCTCCCCATTTATCCGGGTTTGGGAGCGGCATCAAGAAACACAGAAATGTGCCTTCGATGGCTGGGTTTGAAGAAGCATATTAATCTTTTTAGAAAAGTATTAGAATAAACCAGTGCTCCGCAACCGTTGTGCACCATTTTTTTAACCATCGCTAGTTTTTTGAAAAGAAAAGGAAAGACTTGATAAACAGTTTCAAAGTGATGACCTACTTTTTAGTAACCACCAGCTTTTCGGACGAAAATTAAAATAATCAAAATGGCACCACATGAAAGTTCTAGCCATATCCAACGTTACGGCCAATACCTCCAGGCTGAAAAGACCAGATTTCAGTATCTCAAACATACACAAGCTATACACCAAACGTACACAAGTTTTTCATTTTGATTTTTTAGTTTTATTAAGATATGAAAAAAATTTAGGACTGCTTACCAAAACCGTCAAACAAGGGAAAAGTGCCAAGAAGTGTCTTTCTCAGGAATCAACAGAATGGCGTGAGTAGCGTTTGAACATAGGCGATGTCGATCACAATCACGGCAGTCGTAACCACTCAATTACGTTGCCCACACTCGATTACGCCCTTCACGATAGTTTAGCACAAACTAGGTTGCCAGATCAGACTTTTAAAAAAGGACAAAACACAGAGTCAAAAAATCAAAATGTAACAAAACCTGAACAAACAGTTTTTCATTTCATATTGCACCTTTATTCACTCATAAACAAAGAACAAGCTCACAACAACTTTTAAGCTAAAAAGCATTTGCTAAACATATAGCAGGCACACAAGCAAAAATATTTACCATTAAGTTTGCAAAAGTGTTTTCAATTTGTTATTACTCTAAATATCAAAAATTGTAAACAAAATTTCATTAAAGTCAAATCTTTCTTCATTTGCGTAGGCAATTATAGCCACTTTAAAATTTTATGCTGTAATTGAACCCTAAACTTTTTCAAACTTTTCTGCACATCGATCTCAAATTTTTATAAAAAATTTGTGTCTACCATCTAACCTAGCAAAATAGTTATTAATAGAAAAACAAAATTACGTCAAAAGAAATTTGAGCATTTTTTACTTGAAGCACATAATAACATACTAATACACTAACCAAAAAAAGCTTAACACTTTGAAGCATCCTGGCACTCCATGGCATTGATAAGTCTATATATACACCCCGTTTTTAAACTATCCTTGTAGTTAATCATATTGGTTTCATGAGTTAGTCAATTGAAAAAAATGGTCACATACTCGCATTTAACATTGAAAATAGGTTTACTTTAAAGCAAATCCATATTTGAAGCATACTTTAAGTTCTAACAATGAAAGTTTTGTGTCTAATTGTACTTTACAAACATCCTGTGCTCTTCTTGCAATTATCTCATGATTTACCTTTATTCTACCAATTAGCACCCATTTGCTACTTGTATGTAATATGTCTCACACTTTATTACCTTCATTAAGGCTTTAAAAGACTAAATTTAAAGCAAACAAAATACAACAGATAACATGATGATTGCTAACTAACTAAAATAACGAGAAAGAAACATACAAGGCAAAACCAATGACGTCACCAACGCTGCACAAGAAACGAAAGAAAAAGGCAACTAATAAAGTGACACGTGAAGAAGGAAATTCACCACAATCTTCATCCGTTAAAAATAAATGTAGTTACCATATCTGTCGATAGGTCGGCGAATACGTGAAGAACGACGTAAATTAGGAGTTTCGCAAGGTGGATCAGATGATATGCTTTCAATATCGTCCGGCGCTGCTCGACCGTTGCTAGTTATGTCAGGTTGCGAAAACGAATTAGACTCATTATCACTTTGCGGTAAAATTGTGTTTTCGGTATCGTCAGAAGGCAATGAAAGATTTGTATCATTCGCAGCATCAGCAACAGGATTTTGAGCTAGATCTCGTAGAGAAACATTAATTTCTCTTCCATCATTTAATTTTACATGGGCGTAATGCGGGTTAGCCTCAATAAGCTCAGCTTCTTCAACTAGCGGGTCATTTTTGTTGCGAACATGATATTTCACATAAACTGGCCCAGGCTTCTCCTAGGAAGGCAATGATACACCATTAAATGATTTTCGAGAGTGCGAAAACATACGTTCATGTGGTGTGCAATTGATAGCGGTACATAGCAGAGATCGTATGGAATAAAGTACATCAGTTAAAACGTATTCCCAGTGAGTCAGAGGAAGTTTTTTTGAACGCAAAACTAATAACACAATTTGCCAAATAGTGCAGTTACAACGCTCAACTTGTCCGTTTCCTGCGGGATTGTATCTATTTGTTTTACTTGTCAGCACCCCAAAATTATGAAGCCACGATTTTAGTTCAAACGACATAAAACTAGACCCTTGATCGCTATGCACATAACCAGGAAAGCTAAAGATGCTAAACAAATGAGTAAGTTATTCGATAACGGTTGTTGATTTTATATCGGGGCACGTATACGCAAAAGGAAAACGTAAAAATTCATCAACAATAACAAGCAGATACTTATTTTTTGAAACGGACAAAAGTGGTCCTTTAAAGTCGATACTAATTCGTTCAAAAGGCTGGGTTGCTTTTATTAAGTTTATTTGTCTACTGGTTTCAGGAAAGAAGCTCTTACTTCGCTGCAATCTTTACAAGCTTGTATAACATTTTTGACATCGCTTAATGAAAACGGCAAGTTTTTAACTTTGACATAGTGAGCCAATCGAGTAATTCCAGATTGACACAATGATTCATGTAAATTGGTTAACAACTTTAATGATGGAAATGAAACGGATGCAGAAATAGCACGAGAAAGCGTATCTGGAGCGAAATTAAGTTTACCCGGTCAATAGATTATCGTAAAATCAAAAGTGGCAAGCTCTAATCGCCATCGTAATATTTTATCGTTTTTGATTTTTGATGTATGCCTCATATCAAACATAAACGATACGCTACGCTGATCTGTGATCAGTGTAAAATATTTTCCTAAAAGCAAATGCTTCCATTTTCAAAGCGCTTCGACAACAGCGTACGCTTCTTTCTCCACGGCTGAATGTCGTTGTTTCGATGTAGAAAGGGTCCTAGCGTGAAAGGCTACCGGTTTTCCATTTTGATTTAAGGTTGCAGCAATGGTAAAATCGGACGCGTCGGTTTCAATGGTAAACGGAATAGCTTCATCTATCGGCTGTAAAGTGGCTTCGGCAAGATTATTTTTCATTAGATGAAAGGCAGAAATGGCATCGTTTGATAGTGGGAAGGCTTCGTTTTGAACTGAGGGCCTTATAATTTCTGAAAAATTAGGAACCCACTTTGAATAGTAACTGAATAGACCAAGAATCCTTTGGAGTTCTTTTTTTGATTTTGGTACTTCTAGATCTTTCAGCGGTGCAATGCGCTCTGGATCGGGCTTGATGTCGCCATTTCCCACTAAATGGCCTAAAAGTTGAATTTGAGAGCGATCGTACTGGCACTTGGGTTCATTAAAAGTAAAATTTCCTTTTTTTGCAGCTTCCTTTAATGCACTTAAATTTTTGTCATGAGCAGTTTGATCCATGCCGCCAACTGTTATATTATCCAAATATACATTTACTCCTTTTAGTTTGTAACGGTTAATAAATTCATTCATCACACGCTGGAAGGCAGGCACAGCATTTGTTAAACCAAATGGCATAACTTTCCACTGGTATAATTCTAATCCGGATTGGAATGCGGTGTAAGGACGATCTTTAGGATGAATTTTAATTTGTTGGTAAGCCGATTTTAAATCTAGAGTGCTAATACGTTTCCATTTGGCAACTTCGTTAACAATGGATTTGATACTTGGTAGAGGGTAGGCGTCTAATTTGGTAAACAATTGATTGTACGACTGTAGTCGATGCACATCCTTCGCTTTCCTTTCCCATTATCTACCACAAGTGGTTGCGCTCGCCAAGGTGAATTACTTTTTCAATTCGATTTTCGTTCAGCAGTCTATCTGTTTCCGCTTTTATGAGCGCTTGATCGGATATAGAGAATTTTCTAGTCTTTATTGCAATGGGTTTACAGTTTCGGGTAATGTTGCGAAATACATGTAAATCAGGATATGGGACATGGGCTGTCGGCATAATTGTTAAGATGTGCAGTTCTTTCTTTTTTCCACGGAATTCAAAAGTTACACTCTTATGTTGTTGTAATAAGTCATCTCCTATAATTGAATCGGCAATTAGGTTTGACATAACGTAAAATTTAAAATTTTTATAGTGGTGCTCAAGAAAAGTTAGATCCAAATAAGAAACGCCGCAAATTTCAGTTTTAAGAGATACATTTGCATTATTTGCAAAGTACTTTATAGTTTTATAAGGAAGTTTATTTCTCTTCATAAATTCTTTATTTAGATAGCTGTTGGTACTGCCAGGGCCTACTAAAGCTTGGCCAGATATGTTATTCACAGTAATTTCAGCTAAGACATATTGTGAGAATGTGGATCGCAAAGCCGTAATCGGAGCTAAACAAGGTTGATCTACGCAGTTCAAAAAATTTTTGCGTTTTAAACAGCATTTTGCATAATGGCCTACTTTTTGGCAAAAATCACAAATTTCGTTTTTAGCAAGACAGCGACTGCGGGGATGCCATTTAGACTCTTCACAAAAATAACATGTAAAGTTTCGAGACTGTTTTTTTGAAGCTGTTACGCTAACATTGTTTTCCTTCGATTTGGTTTCGTCTTTTTGGAGAGCGCACATCTGTCGGGAAGATGTATCTTGGCAGGTATACGTTTCGCAATTTAACTTTGCCAGTTCAATTGATCGAGCTTTTTCATGGGCTTCTGTAAATGTTAAAGTCCTGTATTCAAGTAGTCGTTGCCTAATAAAATTTGAAGAAAGTCCGTTTATAAAAGAATCTCTTTTCATGTGATCTTTATACTCTTGAGCACTTACAGAGGTAAAGTCACAATTTTGACTAAGTTTGTTAATACGCAAAATAAACTCATCAACTGATTCGCCAGCGTCTTGTTTGGCTGTTGCAAGCATGTGCCGCGCGTAGATTTCGTTCTTTAGCTTTACAAATAAACTTTGTATTGCAGTTATAGCGCTCTCGTACGTAGTTTCTTCACTTATAAGTTTGTAAATAGGAGCTGATAAATGAGCTGTCAGTACCTTTAATTTATCTACAGTATTTTCTCCTCTAGGCAAAGCTTCGAAAAAGTTAGTAAACGTTTTAAGCCAGAATTTCCACTCATCTTCAGCTAAATGTGAATTGGGATCTATAGTAAGCTTTTCTGGCTGTAAGTACTTCCATTCAGTATTAGCCATTTTAGTCTTTTAAATTGTAATATGTCTCACACTTTATTACCTTTTATTAAGGCTTTAAAAGACTAAATTTAAGGCAAACAAAATACAACAGACACCATGATGATTGCTAACTAACTAAAATAACGAGAAAGAAACATACAAGGCAAAACCAATGACGTCACCAACGCTGCACAAGAAATAAAAGAAAAAGGCAACTAATAAAGTGACACGTGAAGACGGAAAATCACCACATTGTACAAGGTACTTTATTTTCCAACAATGCTCTATTTTTCTAAAATTATCCGTTCCTAAAACTCTTTTTAAAAGTTTTTATTTTATACAGTAGAAAATTGATTTTTTAGATACACTAAAAACTTAAATATGTTTCAAAATGAACATATTTTCTCTCGCAAATAAAATTGGGTTTTAATAAATTTTCTTCTTTTTCTTTTCTTGGAGGAGATGGACGGGAGCTGGATGGTTTGCTGAATGGCCGGACATGTTTCCATCAGCCAGGTTACCAGGTTTTTGACATCTAAGAGAGCACGTAGCCACGTACTCTATTTGAATAATGATAAATGTGGCAAGATGTTAATACGTGCTCAGCTGTGTGCTCCCTTGCGCCACACTTCCAGGCTGCGGTAGAAGCCATACTCTCTTTGTGAGTATTTGAGCGAAAAAAACCAACGCCGACTCAAAAACGGTTAAGCTTGACCAACCTAGGTTTTGAAAAGCTAATTCTCATTGGCGTTGAGCTAGTATTCCTAATAAATGTATGAAATCTAAACTAATGCATAACTTTGTTCTTCTTCTATATTCCGCCCATCGTGCTGCACTGATGCTTGACTTGGCGGGGTTGTTCAGCAGTTCCAGTGCAGCAGGCCAAACGAGTGTCTTGATTTAAGCTGTTGCAGCTGTCCACGAACTGGAGACAGGAACCTTTCATATAGGTGGTGTTTTGGCTCCTGAGCGGGGCCAGCTAGAAAAGTATGGCTTTTTGGCTGCAAATCTCAGTTGGTTGGATGACTAACATAATAAAAAGTTGTCCATTGGTGAACGGTTGTGCAGGTCTCCGGTCACACTGCGCAGAGTATTGTTAATGGGCCTGTCAACAAGGCGAGTATGGGCACTGTGACACCAAACAGGTGCACAGTACTCAGCCGTGGAATGGACCAAGGCAAGAGCGGCTGTGCAAAATACTGTGGCATCTGCACCACAACTTTATCCAGCTAATTTCTTTAAAAGCTCAATGCAAGATGTGAATGTCTTGCGCAGTGACTCTAAGTGATGGCGAAACGTGAGTGTCCTATCCAGTTTTATGCCAAGATAAGTGGGTTCAACACGAAATGGTAGGGACTGTCCGCTTGACAAAGATGTTAAGCTCATGTTGTGCCTGCTTGTTGTAAAGATGAAAGACTACCGACACAGTTATTGATATTTATTAGATTAATTAAAAAATTTCGGAATTTTTTTGTTATATTATTGTTTGTTGTTTATGAATCTCTAACTGCATTTAAAAGAAAAAAGTAGTTTGTTTTTTTGATTGTTTGTAATTTGCATTTAGCTAGAGGATGCCGCTATCGTTGTCATAAATACGCAACATGCCGCTTTAATCAATGTCGATGCAATAGCGGTTTCTATGGAAACGGAAGAATCTGCACCCGTATGCTTTTTGTTTTTTAATCTAATTTTTCTAAATAGATAAATACAAAATTGTTTTAGCCTAATTGAACAGAAAATTCTAACATTTAATGATTTTAAATCTGAAAATTAGGTTACTTATTTTTGAGCAAGTCGCTCAGCGTTAGTTGCACATTTGACGGTGCCAATCTCATAAATGACATTATTCGCTTTTTTATTAAAATCAGTTACAGTTTGTCAGTAAAGTTTAATCATTTTTATCATAATTTTTTGTTAAACTATTTATACAAAAACCATTTATTTTTCAAAATTAAATAAATCTCAAAAAAACTCTTTAAAACGTTTGCCAAAAAAACTTTATTTTTGTTTTGTTAAAAGCCCTAGGTACTTCAAGACTCCATGTTTTACATCAAAATAAAACAAATTAGAATACAGTTAGCACGTACATATATTTTACAAATATTACAGTTTATAATTTGAATTAACTTTTAGAAAAACATTTCAAATAAGTTTTCTTTAATTAATAAATTTTCTTTTCAAGCAATTAAAACAAAGCTTCAGTCAATTTGTAAGTCGCTAAAAATCATTCTTTTTTTTCATGTTAGGTTGTAGTTTTCCTCGCAGATGGATAAATGGAAAATGTCGTCGTAAGTAAAAGAAATATAAATTATGGCTAGATTCTGTATATTTAATGTTGCCTATTTATAAATTACATTTTATCTTTGATTCGACTCGCATTTTTTTTTTCGTGAAAAAATTTCGGAATTTTTTTGTTATATTATTGTTTTAGTTGTTTATGAATCTCTAACTGCATTTAAAAGAAAAAAGTAGTTTGTTTTTTTAATTGTTTGTAATTTGCATTTAGCTAGAGGATGCCGCTATCGTTGTCATAAATACGCAACATGCCGCTTTAATCAATGTCGATGCAATAGCGGTTTCTATGGAAACGGAAGAATCTGCACCCGTATGCTTTTTGTTTTTTAATCTAATTTTTCTAAATAGATAAATACAAAATTGTTTTAGCCTAATTGAACAGAAAATTCTAACATTTAATGATTTTAAATCTGAAAATTAGGTTACTTATTTTTGAGCAAGTCGCTAAGCGTTAGTTGCACATTTGACGGTGCCAATCTCATAAATGACATTATTCGCTTTTTTATTAAAATCAGTTACAGTTTGTCAGTAAAGTTTAATCATTTTTATCATAATTTTTTGTTAAACTATTTATACAAAAACCATTTATTTTTCAAAATTAAATAAATCTCAAAAAAACTCTTTAAAACGTTTGCCAAAAAAACTTTATTTTTGTTTTGTTAAAAGCCCTAGGTACTTCAAGACTCCATGTTTTACATCAAAATAAAACAAATTAGAATACAGTTAGCACGTACATATATTTTACAAATATTACAGTTTATAATTTGAATTAACTTTTAGAAAAACATTTCAAATAAGTTTTCTTTAATTAATAAATTTTCTTTTCAAGCAATTAAAACAAAGCTTCAGTCAATTTGTAAGTCGCTAAAAATCATTCTTTTTTTTCATGTTAGGTTGTAGTTTTCCTCGCAGATGGATAAATGGAAAATGTCGTCGTAAGTAAAAGAAATATAAATTATGGCTAGATTCTGTATATTTAATGTTGCCTATTTATAAATTACATTTTATCTTTGATTCGACTCGCATTTTTTTTTTCGTGAAAAAATTTCGGAATTTTTTTGTTATATTATTGTTTTAGTTGTTTATGAATCTCTAACTGCATTTAAAAGAAAAAAGTAGTTTGTTTTTTTAATTGTTTGTAATTTGCATTTAGCTAGAGGATGCCGCTATCGTTGTCATAAATACGCAACATGCCGCTTTAATCAATGTCGATGCAATAGCGGTTTCTATGGAAACGGAAGAATCTGCACCCGTATGCTTTTTGTTTTTTAATCTAATTTTTCTAAATAGATAAATACAAAATTGTTTTAGCCTAATTGAACAGAAAATTCTAACATTTAATGATTTTAAATCTGAAAATTAGGTTACTTATTTTTGAGCAAGTCGCTCAGCGTTAGTTGCACATTTGACGGTGCCAATCTCATAAATGACATTATTCGCTTTTTTATTAAAATCAGTTACAGTTTGTCAGTAAAGTTTAATCATTTTTATCATAATTTTTTGTTAAACTATTTATACAAAAACCATTTATTTTTCAAAATTAAATAAATCTCAAAAAAACTCTTTAAAACGTTTGCCAAAAAAACTTTATTTTTGTTTTGTTAAAAGCCCTAGGTACTTCAAGACTCCATGTTTTACATCAAAATAAAACAAATTAGAATACAGTTAGCACGTACATATATTTTACAAATATTACAGTTTATAATTTGAATTAACTTTTAGAAAAATATTTCAAATAAGTTTTCTTTAATTAATAAATTTTCTTTTCAAGCAATTAAAACAAAGCTTCAGTCAATTTGTAAGTCGCTAAAAATCATTCTTATTTTCATGTTAGGTTGTAGTTCTCCTCGCAGATGGATAAATGGAAAATGTCGTCGTAAGTAAAAGAAATATAAATTATGGCTAGATTCTGTATATTTAATGTTGCCTATTTATAAATTACATTTTATCTTTGATTCGACTCGCTCTGTGGCTTTTCGGGACTTGGAAAATATTTTCAATGATTCTTGGTTTGAACATTTTCAATTTTAAGTAGTTTTATTGTTTCACAGTTAGCAGTACTACATTAAATATTGTTTAAGGATTTATGTATACATATAATATAGTATGTATCCTTAAACGGATTTATGTATACGTTTAAGGATTTACTATATATATATGTATACATGTATACAAAGGTTAGTGCTGTCAATTCCCTTTCAGACTGTTGCGAATTTTAAATAAACAAATTTTATCTGCAGTGTTTGTACTTAATTTGATATATATATCTTTGCTTTACTTCGCCGGTACAGAGCTCAATAACCAAAATAGTTAGAGCAGTATTTATTAATAAATTCACTAAAATAGATTAAAAATTAACAATTTAAAATCCACGACAGCCTGTTTCATCCTAAGAATCGTCAGGTGGAAATTTATTCAAATAGAATCTTGTAAGAAAGATTCTATTGGAATTATAAGAAATTATAAGAAATATTCTATTTGAATAAGTTTTTACCTGACGATTCTTAGGATGAAACAGGCTGTCGTGAATTTTAAATTGTTAATTTTAATCTATTTTAGTGCTTTCATTAATGTATATATATATATATATATATATATATGTATGTATATAAAGAAACAAAACATGTCTAAAATAAAAAAACTAAAATTTATCAATACTGGTTTTAAAATAAGCTGACATGATTAAAAAACTCATATTTTGACGTAACTAGAATATATCTTTTTTAGTAGTGATTTCCAGCTAGGAGGCATGATTTTGACGAGCTTGTTAATCGCTGTTAAATTTTAAGTTTTTTACGTTCGAATATTCGTGAAACTGCTTTTTTGTTTGCATTTGGCTTCCTTTCCAACACAAAACATAGAAAAACAGCTATAATCGTCTTAACAAAATCTTACCTAGACAGAAAAAGATATTAAAAATTAAAAGAATGTATATTTTTTTAATAAAACTTTATTATAATTACAATTAAAAATTTAGCCAATGTTCACATTCTATATTTATCAATGAGCAATTGCAATAAGGCATTTTAACTTCAGTAACTTGTATCTTCATGATCTTATTACTAAAACGGAATTATATGTCTAGAACTAATAAGGTTTTTTTCGTTATCAAATTTTTGCGTTGTCGCTATTCTCATAGTTGGCGTAATGGAAAATGTACTCCTAAGTAAAAAGATTGCAGAAAGTATTATTTCGGTTTTATATATCAGAGGATTTTAAACTATATTGTTTTTGTGCAACAACAAATATGCGATTTTCAGATGACTGTAAATGTTTTATTCATTTTAAATATTTCCTGCCTCGCCTAATATATACTTTTTGAGATTTCTAGAAAGAAAATGAATGTTTTTTGTCTTTAGGTTGCCTTAGATGGATAAGGGGAAGATGCCTCCGTAAGTAGGAAATTAAAATATTTATTTAGAATAACTTTTTGTTCGTCTTGTCCTGTTGTTGTGCTTCTGGTACCTTGATGAAATTAAAAATTCTTTTAAAAAGATCAAATAAGCTTGTATTGCTATAAAGTTGCATTTTTTAGCTATATTTATTGTCAGAATTAAATTTGTAATTTAGTTTGCAAGGTTTTTTTGATTATTTTTTAATTTTAATGCACCCTAGTGTGTAAACAACAAATTTATAAATAAATTTTTTATATTGTTTCATTTGATTTTTTTTTGGAAATTAAAGATCAAAGTATTGTAGAGTAGATTAATAGAATTTGTTTTTATGTTTTCTGCTTTCAGGTTGGTATTAATTTTCAAGTATAAGAAAGAAGTCAGAAACTACGAAAAGGAATTTAATGTAGCGTGAACAATTGGATCTACACATGCAATGTTATTTTCATCATTATGTTAATGTTTAGTTTTCGATTTCCAACAAAATATGAAAAAGTTTGCATTTTTTCTTGTGTTGTTCTTATATTGTTTACACGAGATTCATCCTCACCTTTGTAAAAACATGAATACTGTACTCGTACGTTGGTGACGTTTCTTTTACTATCATTGAATTTCTCGTATTTTGGCAGGAGGTTGTACATTAAAATCATAAATGATTCCCATAGAAATATTAAAATTATTTTATCTTGCTTATTATCATTATCGGCTATTGGCTTATTATTTTATCTTGCTTATCTTTGCTAAAAATATAAAAGACAAAATAATACCATTTTTCTTTTTCTTTAATTGTTATGAGTTTCAAGCTATAAGCAACAGTATAATGTTTAGCATGAGTGTCTTCGACTGTAATATCACAATGTCCCGAATTTTCTTGTTAAAGTAAACCATTTTTTTTCGCGAGCTAAAAAGTTGCGCGACGCTCTGTCCGAAATAGATGGTTAAAATAAACAATAAAGTCTTCACGTAATTAAAATAAACAAAATCAAGAAGCTTGAAGTTTTTCTGTGAGCTGTAAACAACCTGCAGACCAAGAATGCGATCTGCTTTGCAATTTTTGCTGTTTAGTAAATATGTCAATCAGTTATACAATAAAAAAATATATTCGTTGTTGTTGTTGTTGTTGTTGTTGTTTCAGCGCAGGTTTGCTTTTATTTTCTAACACGCCAGACTCTAAATCTAATCTGAACAATTTTTAACTTTTCACAATTATCCCAATGGCATGGAGTAAGAAAAAGAGTTTAGCGCCTTTTTAATCAATTTTCCTTTTATCTCTTACTATTTTCATTGTATTGGACTTGGAAAGATACTTCAAGGTACTTTTCTATACCTGTTGCTCTTAGCAAGCAACTCTGAATTTAGTCAAACTACTACATAGAGACTGAAAAATCAAAGAAAAATTTCAATCGGATAACAATATCTTGGTATTTCTAAAAACAAGTCGAAGTAATCACTTGATGGTTTTGCTAAAACTTGATTATATAAGTATATTCGCAATCTTTGTTTCTGATATGCCGACTAGAATTTATAATTTCTTGGACTTTTTACTGTGCCAAATTTTTGCAGAAAAAATGTAACATGGAGATGGCAAAATGTCACACGCAATTTCGTCTAAAAAGTTTACTAAAAAGAAAAATGGTATTTACTTACAATTACTTTCTAATTTCTCCGTTTTTGTCCCAAATGGGAGGTGATTACTAAAAAGACGGTCTTCATCTACAATTAGTATCCAATTTTTTTTTTTTGTCTCAAAAAAGATCTTCACCTGTAATCCCAAGCCTTTGCTCAACACATAGGTTGCGATCGACCGACGTATTGAGTACCCCTGTTTTAAATCATTACTTTCAACTCAAATGCAATAAACCGGAATTTCCTGGAAATTTGTCCGAGATCCCGGGAACTTAAAAATTAAAAATCGTCCGGGGTCCCGTGTCATAAACCCTAATGCCAACTAAATTAATTATGCAAATAAAGATTAAACGATTATAAACTATTTTGTTAGGTTTTTGAGTTATTTATGAAGCGTTATAAAAATAACTTAAAAGCTTCTTGTCAAGATCGCGAAGGAGAGAGAAGTGCCGCGAAATTCCTTTTTCAAGAAGACATTAACATGACAAGGTAGAAGTTGAAGTGAGAATAGGGCGATTGCAGTCGCTACTAAAACAGCGTTTGTATCGAGCAATGAAGAAAATTGTCTAAAACAATCTTTCTAAACTACCAGTTTATGGACTCTTAAGAATTCATAGCAACTCATACAGGTAGTCTACAGGATTTTTTTATAAATGATAATTTACTATCTACTATCTACTTTATCCAACAGCACTTCTAAGATCGCAAAAACTTGCCAATGATAAATCCGTTACTCAAAAAAACCTTAAATTTTTTCTGGAAGTCAAATGAAGATAAAAAAAAGTCATCATTTAAAGCTCCAACTTTTTTGTCTTCATTTCACTTTTGTAAAAAAATTGAGGGGATCCTCAAAATTTCGAAAAATTACCCAAGGGATCCATGTGTTTCAACGATTTTAGAAAAATTACCCAAGGGATCCACGTGTTTCAACGATTTTAGAAATCCTGGTTTAAAACACTCTAATACAACGTTATTCTAGCTCTTTCCGAAAGTG